>CM026299.1:0-79582 GCA_014851415.1 Cnaphalocrocis medinalis | reverse complement strand
CCTCAAGCACGGGTGTCTGATTTGTGCGATTCCGAAGTCCAAACGGCAGCCCCAGGCCAAACTTTTTAAAATTCAGCCAATTTAATATAGGTCAATGCAAAATTGACTACATAACTTGTTACAAAATTTGGCACTAGATGAGAGCCTGACGGAATGGAAGGGATGGCTGAACATCAAACAGTATATAAGAAATAAAGCTGCCAGTGTCGGCATTAAGACTTATTAATTGTGCGGGAGCCCCCGAGCTAGACTAGTAAAACTAATGGCAATGCTTCAGTCGTCCCAGCTGAGGTTTGATACTAAAAGACCAGCATTTTGACAATGTATCCCATCGAACGTAAAAGGACTCTAGGGTAGTACAGTCGCCATCAGATATATCGTAGCAGACAAGGTGACCAAATATATCTGAACAAATTAAAATGTCAATAAGTTCTGAACATACAACTAACCAATAATATCTGAACATTCAGTATTGCATTAATATCTGAGCAGATGCTGTCATTTACTTCTGAACATACAATAACCAATAATATCTGAACTGTCATCCTTCACGCACGTCAATACTAATGCGAGGTTGCCTATCGTTTTAGACATCAATTTGGCAACGTCGCGTTCGTCGTTCAACATATACTATTAAAGCTCGATTACCAGACTGACTTACTGATAAGGGCTTTTTTTGGTGTGTTGGGGATTATTTTTGCGGAAAGAGTTTCGACAACCTGAGAGTTTTTAATTATTCATATCAAAAAATAATAGGTTTTTGATTTTTTTATGTGATAGGTAGCAGACGAGCAGGCGGATCACCTGATGGTAAGCAATGCCGCCGCTCATGGACACCTGCAACACCAGTAGAGTTACAAGTGCGCTGCCAACCTTTTATCCCTTTACCCTCACTCACTCGGCAAAACACAGCACAGGGGCTGCTTCACGCCGGTTTTCTGTAAGGCAGTGGTAGGTATCACTCCGGTCGAGCCGGCCCATTCATGCCGAAGCGTGGCTCTCCCACAGTTAAATATTTAAAGAAAAAAAACAAAATGGCGGCCATTTTTGCGACATCAACTTTTTTGTTACAGCAGTTATTCGAAAAGTAAAGTGTCTCTGAATCACCTGAATGAATGAATGTATCATCAAATCTCATCATAAAACGAATACAATCATCTTTAACATTCGCTTCGTAACCGCTCGTTGGTAATACATTTTTTGATGAAACTCCTTAGTTTCCAATTGGGTATTTGACAATTTTTAAAAAAGTATTTTATTGTATTCTTAGGACACTAAAGATACGTTTGATAATTGTCTATTTCATTTTTAAAGTTAATTTATAACAAAAACAGCCATTTTAAATAATACGATTCAAATTTCCCCGCCAAAAACAGCAAGTCACGTGACAAATTAGCCCTCCGACGTCATGATTCAATCTTTGAGTATATAGCCACTAGGAGATGCCATACCGGGCGTTTTCCCCTCCGGCAAAGTACATTGGTCAACTATTCGGAACTGGTCAACTAAGTTATACAAAACTACTTGGATGTCGCTACATCGCCATTTTGCAATCGCTCCGTGTCGCGTGACGTTTCTCTTAAAAAATGGTGAATTGTGCAGTATTTTCATGTAAAAGGCGATCTGACAGCTAAAATTCGCAACAAGATCGCGTTTCCTATCATAAGTAATGACTTTTTATTAATTATCAAATGTGTATTAAACTAGAAAATCTATTTTAATAAAAAATCGTTACGATACGTAAACGACAGAAAAATTTAATAATGATATCGTGGTATCGGTCCTAGTGATGGGACCAATTAAAATCAACTCGACTTTTGAATGAATCATTCACATCACTGCAGTTAGTTTCAAAATCCGTTCTTTTCATTATAGTTTGAATAAAATAGTATAGACGTATATTATAATATTAAAACATTGTAAAGTGAATTAGAGAAATTACTGTCCTTTTCTTCTGGTCATACGATGTTGGAATTTATTCTAAAAATAAAAAGGTGGCTATAAAATATTTCGAGGTAAAAGGAATAAAATATGTGGTCCGGGAGTAATCATGCATGATAACGGAGTAGATAGTAAACCATAATTGGAGCTCGCTAATTTTATATAGAAAAGTATACGAATGTTCGTTTATCCAATATTTCAAAAAAATTAGACCCCAGAAATATATTCGACACGTGTACAATAAACTTATTCATTTTGAAAATCAATATAAATGCGTAATAAGGATTTTTTGTAATATTTCAATAAATCATTCTAATTAAAAATATATTGTTTCATTTACTCTCCCTTTGTTTGTCCAAATGTTTAACCCCAAACTAACAGTAACAGCACCGTTCACAAGGGGAATTTTGTTGTTTCTTGAATCGTGACGTCACGCGTTCTGATTGGCTACAAGCCGTTTTAGTTTTGATAATCCACAGATGCAAAATTTCTTATTTATTTTTAAGAAATAAAAATATTTCTAATGTTTAATTTGTAAATTAACATAGATATTCTGAATCAGCGTCTTAAAATCTACATAATTCAATTATTTTCCTTATTTAATTGTTAACCATGTCAATACCCTATTACTGTTAATGCTACATCCTGGCCACACACTTTTAAAAATAATTTTCAGATTCAATATGTAATGACACTGTGTTTCTTTCTACGTACTTTGTTTATCCTGATATATGACTGACATCTGCTCAGATATTAATGCAGTACTGAGTGTTCAGATATTATTGGTTAGTTGTATGTTCAGAAGTTAATGACTGGCACCTGCTCAGATATTTATGCAGTACTGAATGTTCAGATATTAATGGTTACTTGTAGCGTTCAGAACTTATTGACATTTTAATTTGTTCAGATATATTTGGTCATCTTGTCTGCTACGATATATCTGACGGCGACTGTACAAAAAATTGTTCCGGAGGCTTTTAAACGCCAGTGTCTTAAATACATTCATTCATACTGCTGCAAAACCTCTTTAACGACCGGCAATTCCGGAACTCGTTGATTAATGATTTGTTAGCAGCACACTCTCCACCCGCACCAAAAATCGAATGTACTCACTAGAAGCAAATGGTTTAGTTTGGTCCCGCTATTTTGATATCAAGATGGCGAGACCCGATAATTTTGCTCATAACTTTACAAATATCGAGGTAGAAATTATTTCACTAAAGGTAGCAAATAGTAGAAATTAGGTCGTGTTGGGATCATCGCCGGTAATGATGTAGAGTTTGTTGGTCACATTCGCTACACAAAGATGAGAGATCTTCCCAGAGTTTAGTCGGTAAGAGATTTTGTCCTTTTCAGGACATTGAATTCCGAATTCCTTGCGTAACGGAACGCATTCTCTGGGACGTAAAAATCATTATAATATGATTTCTAAATAAGTGCAGTAGTTTTGCAGTTTATTACATAGGAACATGCTAGTACTAACACATACTTTTCTCTTTGTATGTAAGTTTCAGTTCTCTTTGAAATTCTATATTTAGCTGTGGGAACTGCCGATCAAAGAACGTTAAATCCTCTAGTGAGATTAAATAAAAACACGAAGGACGACGCGCGCCACGTTTTTAAATGGCAGGATTACGTCTTATTGTGGTCAACATTTTTTTTTTTTTTTTATGTGATAGGTAGCAGAGAAGACGGATCACTGATGGTAGCAATTGCCGCCGCCCATGGACACATGCACACCAGTGGAGTCACAAGTGCGCTGCTAACCTTTTATCCCCTCCCCCCCGATGGGCCTCCGGTACCCTCACTCACTCGGCGAAACATACATAAAACATACATAAAATTTGAAAAGGAATAATATTCAATTAGCTATTATTTTTACATATTCTACCTACGAAGTGTAAAAATATCGATTAGTTCTTTGCGATCGAAATTTTTCTTTTTAAATCAAATCAAATCAAAAAATTTTTAGCTTTCTATTTTAAAAAGGAGATCAAAAATTTAATTGGAATAAAATTGCCTGTTCACTTTTCCTTAAAAATATATATTTTTTCAAGGAAAGTGGCGGTTGAATAATTGAATAGACGTAACTATTTTCAAATTTCACCACTTGACCTCTAATATTTTACCAGCAAATAAGTACAGGTAATCCTTTTTTTTTTGTAATATACTATGTTTGTAATAAATATATTGTGAATAATATATATTCTTATATACTTACATATACATATATATTTTCCATAATGCAATGAGTGTTCTCACTTTCGAACGGGAAGCTACTCTTAAATACAATTTAACATCGAGGAACAAAGTATGTTTTTTTACGATCTCTTAGTTGGCATACGGGAGTAAACGGCTAGTTTACGGGTAGTAAATTGAGTCCACCGGGATTACAAGGCACCTGTTCCTCTGACACAATCCCTCGTCTATAAACTCGGGTGATGCGGAGCAATATGTTCACTACTAAGACAAAGTAAACCATCTTGCATTTTCTGAGTTAGCGCTCGGGATGGAACGGAGTTCGAAACCACTTGGAAAGGATTCTACATTTTTAAGCATTAAAATAGAACAATTTAACGAATTATATGTAGTAACATACATTTAAATCAAATATAGTTGAGATGCAAGAACTGCCAGCTTTTAAAGCAATTATTAATTAATATTTCAAAGACATAATTTTACCTACCTACTAAGAAAAATTGGTGTTAGTTGGTAATTTGATTAACTTGATGAGAAGAAAGACACCAAGATATGGCCCCTAAAAATGACCGGACTGTGAAACTGTTTATCATCACACTCGGACGACAAAACATTATCAACAGACACTAACTCACTCGAAAAACTCTATGAGGTAGTAACTATAGTTACTAAATGGTGGATGTATACTACCACCTCATAGTGGGAGTGAGAAGTTATGCTACCTACTTAGAACTTATCCTCCAGGCTGACTCAAGGCAGACAAAAACGATTCCTACTTATTTTAGTTATAATTTAGAGGTATATAAAAATATAAATAAAATAAGTAGGTATAGGGCGGTTATTCCCAGCAAACATTTTAAGTCTCTTTGTCCAAGGATAAAGAATATATCGCCAAAAATATCACCAATTTAAGTAAAATAACGTCCCCATGCACCTTTTTTCACTTAATACACACTAACAGCGGCAAAATATTTGGTAATTAAATCTTTATTTTTACTTGATTAGGTAGAGAACTTAAAAGTCGAAAGTAAGTCGAAAATAATGCTTTTGACCGTTGAAACCTTGACCTTGTATTTGCGATGCAAATATTTCTTATTTAGTGACCAAAAAGACATCGATTTTAAGTTGAATTTAATACCAATATGGAAGTAAATCTCACCAATAGTAAATACCTATGCGACCATCAAGTAAAAGATACTTGTAATGTATTTGCTACACCATTAGGTTACATTCTGAAAACTTTAAAGTTATATTCACTTAGTAATTTGACTTATAAGTCGAGGTAAATCTTGTCGACGCGACCTGACGATTATCGTGTTTTAGTTATAAATAAGTCAGTCTTCACTAAGAAGTATTACTGTGACGTGCGTGATCTCGATCAAGGATTTTTATTGTGCAATGGGGTATAAGACAAAACCCCGTACAGACATCAGCACTTCCTCTACAGAAAATGTAAAAAAATAGAAGCTCAGTCTGTTCGTAATAGAACATGTCAATTAAATGTAAATTAGCATCCGATGCTCATGCATCGGTTTCCACACCTCAGGGAAGCTTCTACAATCAAACTTACAGACTGATGACCATAATATTACTATGCAGAAAAATAATAACCTTAAGAAAGACATTGAAACGAAGGCTTAGGACATTATGGTTCTGAAAAGATGATTTTGCAAGTGAAGACTTAGCTGTTATAGATCCATTCAAACTTACTGAAGATTTGAAAAAATGGACAGTTAAGTATAAACCCACCACCTCATCTCTTAAGGATTGGTTAGGTATCCATACTATCCATACTAATCCATACTAATATTATAAATGCGAAAGTAACTCTGTCTGTCTGTCTGTCTGTCTGTCTGTCTGTCTGTCTGTTACTCTTTCACGCCAAAACTACTCAACGGATTTAAATGAAATTTGGTATACAGATAAACTAGACCCTGAGAAAGAACATAGGCTACTTTTTATTGCGAAAAGGGAGTTGTAAGGGGTTGAAAGGGGGGTAAAAAGTTACTTTTCCACGCGGACGAAGTCGCGGGCGGCCGCTAGTAATTTATAAATACGGATTTAAACTTCCTAAGGATGCATGGAAGGTCACTGCTGAAAACAGATGATGTCGTTATAAAGACCATGGGGCAAGGGCAGTTTTGGTATCAAGGCGTAAGAAATAATTTGGAAAAAATATCCCATCAAAAACATAAATGTGGAATAGTAGCCAAGGTTGAAAAAACCCCTCCCCAAATTTGCACTATCTGGATTCAGTAGTTTGTCAATCATGTTCTCCTTTTATAAAAATAAATAGATAGATGACGCCAGTACACTTATTATTCCGCTGTTCTGACACCATACATACTTTACACACTTTTTCTTGTAAAAAATACCTATTGTAAATACAGCATTTTAACTCTCTTAGGTCCGGACCCACTTGAAATTTGTCTAATTTTCAAGTGGACTGCTAAATTAAAGTTTAAATATTGTTAGAATTGTTATTATACCATCTGATCGCATCAGACACCTGCTATAAAAGGTGCAGACGGACGCCGGCAGATCCGCCACGTGAACCAGTTGCTGGCAGCGCCTCTGTTCTACGTTTGCAGGCCAGGATTCGACCGCATTAAAAGTTAGATTTTTTTTTTTACCTTGTCTAAAGATAATTAATGACCTATTGGTTAAATCACGTGGAATCGACGTAGCCGGCACGTGCTTCTTTTCCCCACTTTTTTCGATTCCACGTCGATTCGAGGTGAGCAAATGTTTGCTGGGTTTCCGTTGGGTTAAGTAGATCTGCAGGGGCCGCGCAGAAGATATAATTCGTGACCGCACCCGCGATTCCATATTTGGTCACTAACTTGCCGGGCTGCAGACACATGTAGGCGGACTCTCCGATGTGGTCGACGGGAGCATCGGACACGTAGTAAATGTCACTTAGGCGCTTATCCGTCTCCACAGCTATTGACACGTTCTTGTTGGGTCCGGTGTCGCCTACATACACCACCCTTGGGACAATAAAATACCAAATTCATCGTGCACGCATATTCAAACATCCTCATTATAATTTGACTTTTGGAATCAATTAGCCCAGTGAAATTGGCTAACATGAATTATCTGATGATCTATAAAATATAACATTTAGTGATGGACTGAATGTGGTTTGAACCGAATACGAACTTCGGACGAACATTCGGTAAAAATTAAAAATTCGGCCAAACTTCGGTTCCATTTTGCCGCGCTTTTTCATGTCGTGGTTAATTATTTTACATGACTAATTAGAGCAGTATAATTTTGTTGTTTAATTAAGTCGTTAATATATCTAAAGGCTGATTATAAGTTAAAGTGATTGTTTGAGTTTATAAAAAAATTGGATGACTACTTTTCCTTTTTTATTCCAATTAATGCGTACATCGGACTACTTATATTTCACTGTTGTTAAAAATATATTTTTTAAATTCAATGCAAGTGTAATAAAAAGTCTGTTGTTTTGCACCGAATGTTCGGCATATGAACCGAAATTCGGCCGAATAACGAAGTTCGGAAGAAGAGAAGGAACCGGTCATTATTGTGGGTTGAAGAAATGTTATTGAATAGAGAACGAGACGGCCTATTTTTTCACTTTTTATACAATATTACGAAAAAGTAAACAAAAAGTTTTATAACTATTTGAATTTCAATAGCGTCTTTTGACGAGTTTGCGACAATTTTAAAAAGCTCGATATTTCGATTTATTTCATTAATACCCACCAGTGGGGATTACTTTGTTTTTTTAGAAATCCCCACTAGTTAAATTAACTCAACTTAGTGGGGATTTTTGGAAAAACACCATCCCCACCAGACGTTGTAGAATCTGAATAATTAAACAAAAAAATGCGTTAATGAATACGTTTAATTAGATAAGTAATAATGTCAATATTATAACCAGACGTTCATTACAAATTGTTTGCATTGAAACAAAGAGTTGTTGTTTGCATTGGAGACGGGACATTTAAAAGCTGTTGTTTGCCATTTTATCAACTGTACACAATATTTAACTGTACAGTGGCCAGCACATCAAGTTACTACAATCTGTCAAATTTCCTCAGTTGATATTGAACTAAACACGTTTGACATAAAAGTGAGGTTCGATTGAAGAAATTTGACAGATTGTAGTAACTTGATGTGCTGGCCACCCGTTTAGGAGCATAAGGTCAAAAGCGCAAAATGACAAACGATGGCAAATTGTCAAAAGAGCAGAATGTCAAAAGCGCACATAGTCAAAAGCGCAGATTGTCAACGGCGCAGAATGTCAAAAGCGCACTTAGTCATAAGCGCGGAAAGTCAAGGGCGCACAATGTCAAAAATATTGCGTTGTCAATTTTAATCGTTGTTATTTTTGGTTAGTCAGACTCGCAATAGGAAATGAAATACTCATTGATATTTTTAGGAAACTTATTTATTTTAATGTAAACTAAATATAAATCAACATAGCAATAATCACCATTTATCAAATGCTCAGAATACCTAATTATGTAAATAAACAAAAATAGAGTTGTAATTTTTAATAAAATCAGCAATATCTATAATAGGGTATTTTACGACTTTTTTTTATTTATTTATTGTAAAGTTTTTGAAGTATAAATCACAGCTCCCTTTTTATTTTTTATCTATCATCATTAGTTCCAAAGATATAGAGTTGCAAAGTTCCCAATCAGAAAAGGAGAGCGATACGCTATTAATGACGTCACTAAGCTAGTGCTTCCTACAAGCGCAGTACAAAATTTTGTTTAAGAAAGAGACAGGTATATCAAAAGTTTGTTGCTCTATAACTTTCTTGTATTTAAACTTTTTAAAAATGTTTCTTTAGTAATCGTACACTTATACAGTAAATTATCGAGTTTAGGTATCAGATGTCGATATTTTAACGACAGTAAAATACCCTTTTAAACATCTCTTACTAATGATCAATCTTAACAAAATCTCCTACTGACACGTTCTAAATAATATTTTGTTTTTTAGCAAACAAATGCTCAGAATAATTATGTAAATAAACAAAAATAGAGTTTGTCATTTTTAATAATCAGCAATAACTATAGTTACAACTCTATTTTTGTTTATTTACATAATTAGGTATTCTGAGCATTTGATAAATGGTGAGTATTGCTATGTTGATTTATATTTAGTTTACATTAAAATAAATAAGTTTCCTAAAAATATCAATGAGTATTTCATTTCCTATTGCGAGTCTGACTAACCAAAAATAACAACGATTAAAATTGACAACGCAATATTTTTGACATTGTGCGCCCTTGACTTTCCGCGCTTATGACTAAGTGCGCTTTTGACATTCTGCGCCGTTGACAATCTGCGCTTTTGACTATGTGCGCTTTTGACATTCTGCTCTTTTGACAATTTGCCATCGTTTGTCATTTTGCGCTTTTGACCTTATGCTCCTAAACGCTGGCCACCGTACATGGTGATGACCAGACACATATCGTACCATTGTTGTACGTATTGATGAGTGACAAAACACAAATGTCTTATAACATCGTTTTTTCCATGATAAAATCTATTATACCCATGTGGGAGCCGCAAACGTTTAGATGCGATTTTGAACAGGCAACTATTAATGCAATACAATTTGATTTGTGGGGATTCGATGGTGGGGATTAATGGAATAAAGGCTCGCCAAAATAGTGTCATGCGAAAAAAGTATTTCAGACTTGCTCAAAGTATTACAGCCAACTGCCAGCGGCAGCAGTGCGACGACATGTCGACAGCACTGCGGCGGCATATCGAGAGCACTGCGGCGGCATGTCGACAGCTAACCGTCGCCGTCAACTGCAGTTTCATGCGTTGACATGAAACTGCTGTTCGTGTGTAAGCACTCTTACAACAATCAATCAAATCTAGCAACAGCCTTGGACATTGGAATCTTCGTAATTA
Source organism: Cnaphalocrocis medinalis (assembly GCA_014851415.1). Lineage (NCBI taxonomy): Eukaryota > Metazoa > Arthropoda > Insecta > Lepidoptera > Crambidae > Cnaphalocrocis > Cnaphalocrocis medinalis. The sequence continues at coordinate 69,532 of CM026299.1, read as the reverse complement.
CGAGTATTTACAGAATAATACTTACTTAAGCTTGGGTTTCCCAGTCAAAGACTTCGTAAAAGGATTAGGGTCCATATAATATAATGAAATTTGGTCGTCCGAATTCTGTCCTATAACTATTGGCATGAACTGAAAGAGATAGTGAACTTAATCAATATTCATCACGGGGCTCGACCTATAGAAATTCCCTTGTCAAATACCAATGGCTTATCTAATTGGCTGTACCTCACGTTTTAACAATGGCATGATTTCAAAACTAAGAAAATTCAATCACAAAACAATACTTTCCTAAATTATTAGGCCTATTATAGTAGAGAAGTTCATAAAATACACATGAAATTATCTACTATAACATAATATATTATATGTACGTACGTAAACATTTGGCTTAAGATAAATTAATCGGTACCTAGTTGGGAGATGGGTTAGAAACTTCCAAGACTGTACAAGAAGCTAAAAAAAGGGATGAGTAGAAAGTAACGATTTGACAAAACTATTCACCATGCTGGCAACCGTCTTCAGATCTTCGCTTACCACGTGTCTCTTCATGACACGGCCGGCGCAGTTGTCGGGGCAGCTGGCCGTGACGGTGAGCACGCGGTGCGGCAGCGGCGCCATCAGCGCCGTGCCGTGCAGCTCCACCGGCGCCACGCCCTCGCCGCGCACCGCCACCTCCACGCCGCAGCCCAGCGAGTTGAGCAGCACCAGCCCGCTCTGGTGGTGCGCTGGCGCCTGCAGCGTTGAACGCTACCGGAATAATCGACCAACAACCGATTAGCACTCCTCGAAAACTCTCTAGTAAGTGATCTTCATGATAATTTTCCAGCGTACCGACTGAATTTAACTTAACTACTTAAATCTATTGTTGAGGATCGATAGCTGGACTTGACTGACTGGATATTAAATTGCAGTAACCCCATTGCAGTAAACAAAAGATGTGTGCCCAAGCGGACACACATCTTTTGTTTTTTCATTTGTGCCAGCCATGCATTTCTACCATAATCTACTTTCTGAGCTCGCCACTGCCTTAGAATAAGAAGTGTTCGGACCCTACCTATTCCTTATACCTAGTGTACGAGTACAGTGTTCGCAGCCCCGCGTACATCAATAAGCAAGAAAGTGGTGGTAAGAGGCAAGCGAAATGCACAAGGACCAATCACACTCGGGACCTTCGTTACGAAAAGAAAAGAGAGGGCAAAGGGGGCGTACTTCAATTCCGATCTGCAAAATTCCAGCGGAGACGAATGCCATGGCCGCCAGCATACCGCCGACGAACATTTTCTGCAGCGGGGGCAGGTCAGGGAGCAGGGGCCACGCGCCGCCGGGGCACACGGGGATCATCAGCAGCACCATGGCTGGGTTCATCACTTGCAGCTGGTCCGGCATCAGGGTCACCCCGAACACTTCGCTGCGAAGTCTCGACGCTTGGAATGTCCACCGAGATCCCTTGACATTTTTCAGTCAAAATTTGATAATTGAATGAAAATATAACCTCAATTCGGTTTGCGTAATCAATTCGGTCGAACGTGACTAGAGCTGTTGATAAACTGGCTTAATAAGCCATAAGTTCATATAATATATAAACTTCAACTATTATGCTAAAAATGCAATATATCTGCCGCATAGTATCCATTAACTTTAAAGTCCGATAACTTTTAAAGCGCATTACAAACGGCGCGCCGCCACGGGGCAGGCTGGGCTGGACAATTTGACCGCGAACACACGCTGGTGTGTAGTCCGCGACGCCTGAATAGGGGCTTGAGCTACACGCTTGGTGTTGCGGACCTACGCGGTGTTTTTCCGATGCCTTCTTCTTGTCTTTGTTAATGCCTCTCGAAAAGAAAATATATTCGCTTTTGTCTTTACTGAAAATTACTTTAATGAACTATAATCATATCAGACAACGGGTAATGTGTGCTCCAACGCCAGCACGCCGGAAGAACTTGCCACTGCAGCTTAACTTTCCGACATCCACACATTATTTTTCTCTGAGTACCCTACGAGTTAAGTTCCCGGATGGTAGTTTTACTAAGCTATTCCATTTTTGACAACAGAGCTTGCCATCCTACGCGATAAAAGTGTGTCCAAACACAACGCGCAAGGATTCTCTAAGATAAACTACTATCATCAAGCTGCCCAAAATAAAGATCATTACCTGTTGATCAAAGAGTGACCAGAATATAGGGACGGGCAGGTACAGGTAAAGTATGGAGAAGACTATCTTCATGTCGGAGACCAGTTTCTCGCCGTACCTGTCCGCGGCATAGTCCAGCCAGTGCGGCAGGGGTGCGCCCTCTTTATTCCTGTCGTGCCGGATGCGCTTCATCATTGCATACTAGTTAAAAATTAATATACCGGTTTTATTTTTGTAGCCGTGTTTTGAAAATGTTTACTCTTAAATTTTATTATGTGAAATAATTAGATTAGAAACTAGAATTAGAAAACTACCCTTATGTAGAAATGAGTTCCACCCTTTGAGTATATAGCCACTGGAGATGCCATACACGGGGCGATCCCCTCCGGCAAAGTACATTGGTTAACTGGTCAACCACGTTATATAAAACTACTTGGAAGTCGCTACACCGCCATTTGCGATCCGTGTCGCTTGACGTTTCTCTTAAAAAATGGTGAATTGTGCAGTATTTTCATGTAAAAAGCGATCTGACAGCTCATATTCGCAACAAGAGCGCGTTTTCTATCATAAGTAATGATTTTTATTGATTATTAAATGTGTATTAAACTATAAATTCTATTTTAATAAAAAACCGTTACGATACGTAAACGACAAAAAAATATAAACATCACAGAAAACCGGCGTGAAGCAGCTCCTGTGCTGTGTTTCGCCGAGTGAGTGAGGGGTACCGGAGCCCCATCGGGGGGGAAGGGGATAAAAGGTTAGCAGCGCACTTGTTGCATGTGTTCATGGGCGGCGGCAATTGCTTACCACCAGGTGATCCGCCTGCTCGTCTGCTACCTATCACAGAAAAAAAAAAATTATACAGTGGTATCGGTCCTAGCCTAGTGATGGGACCAAATTATAAATCAACTCGACATTTGAATGAATCATTCACTCACTGCAGTTAGTTTCAAAATCAGTTTTTTTTATTATATTTTGAATTAAATAGTATAGACGTATATTATAATACTAAAACATTGTAAAGTGAAGTGAACTCCAAACAACATCCACGGGAACAAATTGTATTTTCCTAGAAAAAATCACCATCCTCAACTGTTCGCCAGCTATTGGAAAAAATAATAAAACCGTTATAATACGCCGAGACGAGGACGTACTAAAAACAGTAACGACATCTTCAGAAACTGAAGACAACATCTTGGACGATATTGTAAGTCAAATATTTATTACACCTTTGGAGAGAAGGTAATTGAATATATAGCAGGATTCTCGGCTTTTTCTGTAGCAGAAGTCGTGAATCTTGGGACCTGCTAATAAAGTCATATGCCCACTATTTTTTTCCTTGTCATATCATTTTACTCTTACTATATTTACTTAGTCGATACATTCCTCAAACCTATTTCTTTCCTCATACTTTTGTTTCTCCTTCTACATATTCATAATCATAATTGTTGGCAACCACCGCTGACCACCACCGCTAACCATCACCTCATTATCACCTCTTTGGCTATCTGTGTAATTTAAATTGTTTCAGTGTTCTTTATAAGTAAAATAATGAGTAAGTGAAATCTGTCATTACCTTCTGTACGTAGTTAGTTGTTTTCTAAGTGTTGTCTTAAAACTTGTAACAGTGCTCTCCTTCTGTGCCATTATTTAACTTCACAATATAAATATTCGTGCTGTGTGTTCTCCTTCAATTCCAATCATTCCCGCTACATCCTCATCCATAGCCTCGAATCTTTCATCATCATCCGCCCATCAACTTCACCTCATTTGTAGTGAATAATAATGTTCCAAGTCATCCAACGCAAAGGTGACCATATTCTATTGAGCCATGGCCACCAATACTATAAGCAAAAACAATACACCACCGGAGCCACATTGTGGTTTTGTTGCCAACGCCGCAAATTTAAATGCGTGGGCTCTGCAACAATCAATGTAAGTACCTACAATAGTGAAATATTTCTTAGTAAAAATATATTTCTAACTCATTAAAAATTGAGTCAAACAGACGCTAGAAAATTTCCGCACTAGCAGTGTGGACACGAGTCATAGTTTTTAAATAATTTAATATGGAATTCTCCGTAGTCACACCAGTCAAAGTCAAAGTCAAATATTCTTTATTTGCATAGGCTTGTACACAGCACTTACAAATCGTCATACATAAAGAAAATATTTTAAACTATTTAAAGATAATGTATATGATTTAAATGAAATTAAATATACACACACCGGCACAATTAGGGGAACACAAAAGAAAGGTCGATTTTTTCTAATATTTGCTAGTATTTTGATAAATGGTTTTTGTTTAAATGTTACTACCTTCAAAACAGATTGTTTTAAGTGCACCCTTCTTTTTATTTTAAGTGTTTTGACAAGAATAATGGTTTTTTAAGAATTTGCTGATTTAACGTTTTTTCTTTATTCTGATAAGAACTTTAGTGGATGCTGTGTATGGGAACTGTGGGTCATTTTACTGTTTACATTTGATTGTGCACATTGTTCTGAATCAAAATGAGTGATTTACCAGCAACTTCTGGGACTAGGGCTGTAACAATGATCGAGGAAGGACATGCCTATCGCTCAGTCAGTCGCGTATTGGGTGCATCGACATCGGTGGTTCATGGCATCGTCCGACGTTATAGGGAGACTTGATCGTACGTGCGCAGACGAGGACAGGGCAAAAATCGGGCAACTAGCGCCTTGGATGACCGTTTCATGGTCATGCAAACATACGAAATCGTCGTCAAACAGCATTTCAGACCCGAAATCGTTAAGAAGAAGTCCGTAATGTCAACGTAAGTGGAAGGACAGTAAGAAGACGTTTGAATGAAGTTGGCTTGAAGTCTTACATACCAGCAAAGGCCCCAAAACTCGAGGTAGCACATCGTGTAGCAAGATTAGCGTTCGCCCAGGAGCATCGAAATTGGACAAATGTGTGGAGCCATCATTTGTTTAGTGACGAGAGCTGTTTCTGCTTAAATTTCATCAATGGGAGGGAAACAATCTGGAGACATCGAGGGGAACGTTATCACCAAGCGAATTTCACTGGAACTGTATCATATGGTGGAGGGTCAGTTATGGTATGGGGTGGCATATGTTTGGGAGCTCGCACGGAGCTAGTGATCATCGATAATGGATCGATCACTGCACAAAGGTATGTAACTGAGATCTAAGAGCCCCATATCATGCCGTTTGCCCCATTCATAGGCGAAAATTTTATTTTCATGCACGATAACGCACGCCCCCATACTGCGCGCATAGTGAGTAGCTACCTTAATGAGGTAGGTATCACGCAAATGAACTGGCCAACGCAATCACACGATACGAATCCAATAGAACATCTCTGGGACTACCTGGGATGAAGGGTTTGACAAAGAAATCCAGCCTCTAATGACATCGAAGAGCTTAAATTAGCGTTGCTGGAAGAGTGGGACAACTTACCCCAAGAACACATCGACCACTTAATCCAAAGCATGGGAAATCGCATACAAATTCTGATTAGAGCTCGTGGTGGAAATACGCGGTATTAATTTCTTTTTGTTTATTGTTTTTTTGTAATCTTCAATTTTTGTGATTTTGGTTCCATTCTTTAAAAAGAAATATTGTATAAGTTACTTTAGATTTTATTTTAGTTAGTTAGAGTGCAACTAATTATAATTTTACTAAAAAAGATATATACAATCTCAATTTCTTTAAAAAATCAACCTTTTTTTTGCGTTCCCCTAATTGTGCCGGTGTGTGTATATCTTGATACATAAGATATACTAAAAAATAAAGAGACATAATGCGATTCTACCACCGGTATCGGAAAATTGATTCTGACGAGAAGATCCGGCAAGAAACTCGCCAGTTACTCTTTTTAATCGCCAAAATGTTTATTACAATGTTTTCCTCATACCACCTTCTACAGTCCAATACTCAAGATGAAGAAAATGTTAAAAGCTAAGAATGAGGTAAACCAGAGCAGACCCGTCCCCAGAGGCGGCGCACCTGTACACAAGTATGACGTATGTGTCAGCCATCATTTCACAGTGTGACAAACTCAGTGTCGGAGAATATAAGTACTTGTGAGATATTGTGTGATTGCCAAGTTAATAAATATGACTTAAAAATAAAAATAACCGACTTGGCAAAACATGGATCTCACCACTTTTTACGGTAATTGCGAGACTTGTTTTTTTTACAAGTATGGTTTTTGATGGGATACTTTTTCCCGCATCTCTATACAAAAATCCCCAGTGTGCGCCAGGGTCAATGACACACACCACACCAAAGAAGAATTTATTTAAGTTATTTTCGATTGTACGTTATTATATCTGCGAGACGGGATATTAGATAGATAGATAGATATTCTTTATTGCACAGAAATAGAATACATAAGTGAAACAACAGCTATAGACAGTACAATAAGGCAGTCTTATCGCTTGTAGCGATTTCTTCCAGACAACCTTTAGGTAGTATGAACAGATCCATTAAACAAAATTTCAATTGATAACCAAAATACAATGTTTAGAAGAAAAAACAATTCTTTTTTATTGGAAACCTTGCTTCCTGACGATTCTGACAAACAGGAAAATGAGAAAATATATGAGAGAAAATTTGACAAAGACATTACGAACAACTTGTCAACTATAAGCTCACTGTATATCTATACTGGAACACCACCACATGGATATGGGAGCCAAGCACCTAAAGTTGCTGAGACTGTAGAGAGATCTTTAGAATACAACCGTAAAGTCAATACTCCAAAAACAATCACTATAGGTGGAGTGAATGTAGAAAGGCTCCAATGGGAGAAGGAAGATGGCGCTTTCCCTCACGATCAAGTGCACGGAAATTACATAACTTCTGTCATGAAAGAGATGTGCACTTAATTTTTAATAGAGAACAAAACACAAATCGATACTATTGTTGATCGCGTTATGGACGACATTTTGAATCAAAGTTCTGATGTCCTCACACAAGGTAGACAAACCTTTCCGAGAGCAAAGTGTGACAGCTGCACAGGCTTACGAGACAGCCTTTGATTTCTTGAATTCAAATACAGGCAGAGATTGTTTTAGCTTGATGGACTGGCTTCAAAGTATTATGGAATGTTTTGAAAAAGAAACCTTGATTGTCCCTGCTTTCATAGAATCTAACAGTCAAGAAAAATGAATCTGACCCTGACACTACTCAAAGAGTTTCTTCCACAAAGGTCATAAAGAAGATGGGAAAGAAGACTGTTGTTGGGATTGAAAATGTTAGGAAGGAAATGCAGAGACTTACATGCAGTTTCGATTCTTACATTAAGCACAAAGAAAGAGGGAAAAAGGACAGAAGATCTATTGCCTCAGCAACTATGCTTCCCAGGCCATTCCTACATATCATTGAGTCCTTCCACCTTGAGCTGTCTAAGGGTTTGATGGGCTCGACAATCTCTATTGGAGGAGAAGAGAAAAAAGCCAAGATTACTTCCAACATGGAAGTCACCGCACTAGACACAGAATTAGCCAATCATGTATCACAGGACACTGAGGATGCAACTAAGTGGAACGAATGCTTGTCACCAACCATATTTTACTTGATGCACCACTATCTCTTCGAATCATCTATACGAGTAGGAAATCTGGTGCCCTTACCGTCACGAATGGGAGTGCTGTTTTAGGCATATGTAAATATGGCCATTTATTTCAGGCGTGGAAGAGAATTCAGATAGGTCCTGGGCCAATTGTCAAGAACAAAGACTCATACACTAGGATATCATGGATAGATGAGCATGAACAATCGATGAATGAAAAGACCAGAACATGATACAATAAGCTCAGAAACAACAACAGAAGACCGCAAGTATTTCATGTCAAGTCCAGGAATGTTAATGGGAACGTTGAACGCAGCAAGCACGACAGTAGGACTACTACCCATGAACTTCCTGATGCAGAGAAACAGCATGAAGGTGTATGCATGCGTTCTAGCGACGACTCTACTACTAAATATCTCTCAAACAGCGCTGAAAACAACAAATTGTGTGTGATCAGAAACAAACAAAATCTGTCATTATTAGGTATAAACCTCAGTCCAGATAAAACATTCTTCCTACCTGAGGGAATAGCAGAGTACACCTCTTGGTATATAGATGGTAAATTTGTCTCACAGTATGGAACTGAGGTTCCGAGTATTAGACCTCAAGGAAAGAGCTCTTATGATGATCTGTATGCGATTGCAAAAGGCACCTCAACATTGTTGCAGACACTAGTAATCAACCCCATCAAATCGGTCGAATTAGAATTGGGGTGTCAGCATGCAAGAAAGTTTGGAGACTTATGATATTGTTGTGGGTTAATTAATTTTCATGTGAATATGTACCTACTTTAATATTTGTTTCTGTTTCTACAATATGTTGTCATAAATAAAAATATTTAGAAAGCCATCGCATAAGTATGGTTGGCTACCTACACCGCAAGAACAGAGATTTTAATTGATGTAATATCTTCTGGAGAGAAAAAAACGTAAAATGGCAGAGACAGGTACATCGCGAATGAAGGTTGAAGAAAACTTATTGACTGAAAGAAACATAGAATTTCTATTTCTACATTATTAAAATGGTGAGCATCATAATTTAGGATTGCAATTGCTGGATCCAGCATACAGCAATCCAGTTAGATCCAGCGCCTTTTTAAACATGCTGGATCCAGCATACCGTGCTTGGTCCAGCGATGCGAATCCGCAAACGTATCAATTTCTATTGTTTAGTTTTGGGTTGCCGCCATTTTCTAAACCGCGCCTATCTGAAGTTACTGGTACGTTGGTATACTTGAAAAATCCAAAAAAGTATGAAGAAGCAGTAAAAAAACCTCGATATTTTCTTTTTCCAAAAAATAATGCGATGCGGCAGGAAATGAAAACTTTGCTGGAACGAGTAAGTAAACAACATATTGTAGAGCTGGTGCAAGAAGATATCATGGTGTTAGATGAGGATGGTCTAGATAATGACGCAGAATTCGTGTAAATCCTTTGAGCAAGAGCTTGTGATGGAACTTAAAAGAGAGAAAGAGAACTTTAATAAACAAAAGCCAAGTGACTAAGGTCTTTTTTTAGAGAATGCAAAAAGAGAAAGTCTCTTATCGTCAGATTTTAAACTGCCAAATGAGTGAAAGATTTCATAGATTCGTAAGAAGTACAAATTAGTAAAAAAGTCTTAAAATGTCGTCTTTTTATTTTCGATAAATTTTTTGCTGGATCCGCGCTGGATACAGCTGGATTCAGGTCAATCCAGCAAGAATCCAGCTGGATTTAAATCGCCGCTGGATTGCAATCCCTAATCATAATATGAGAATTAGGAGAAAAGGAAAGATCTAATATAGAGAAGTATATAAAACATACCTATTTTAATTTAAGTTTTTTTATTATTTATAAGCACCTAGATTAGCTGTTTTGCCCCCCTCTGGCCCAGAACCTGGGTACGCCCGTGTACTCACAGAAAGGGAAGCACAATACATGCCGGGCGTCAATATACAAAAAAAAACTTCGTTTAAGAGTGGAGCAGATATCCTTAAGCATATTTGAATGCTGGCATCTTTTATCAACGCTAAATTCAGGAAATACCGTCACAATGATGGCTTCGACCGGAGTTTATCACAGTATAGTGCAGTGTTTCCAAACGTCAACGAACTGATAATAACTTCTCATCTTTCATTCGTCCATCGAGCATTTTCTCCACCGCAAAGGTGGCCAAGTGCTTTTGAGCCATGGGCACCAGTACTACCGTCAGAAAACATAATATGTTTTCTGTATACTATACAAATGGTGCCACAGAGTGGTTCTGTAGCAGACGCTGGAAATTTAAATGCGTGGGCTCTGCTACAATCAAAGTAGCGTCCAATAGTAAATTTCTTATATATCATAGATGGGTGATTCTCAACGAGATGCGACTTTCGTAGCAGTTTAATCCTCTGAGATTGAGAAATATTACGATATTAATTTAAGGGGCTTTCTATATTATCGGTACATTTTAATGTTCCGATTAAGATTTCGGAGGATTATAAATTTAATTAAAAAAAAGATAAAACTACAAACTGCAAAGCAATTATTTTACTCCTAGTACTACAAGTGAAAATAAAGATGAAGGACTAGATATGTATTATGTATATTGTAATTTGCTCGTTATATAAAAAAATATCCCATTACTCATTATGATTTGAGTGAAAAGAGGCGCTAGAAAATTTCTACTAGCGGCCTTATCATTCAATATGGAAATTTTCGTACACACGGAGAATACAGGACAAAATCACTCAAAAATAAAAACCACCCGGCTTAGTAATGAGCGACTATAACATCTATGTAATTAGCTAGTTTAACACAACTATTTTTCCTGATGCGCCTTAGGCAAGTCGAATATAAGGAAAATGGGTAGGTTACGACCGGCCGCGGCCGTATAAATTAAAGCGATAGGTTACAAAAGAGATTTAGAAGCGGTTGCCTAACTATTTTTCCGATCAATATTATTCAGAATCGTTTGGGCAGTGTCAAGATAGGCTGAGAGAAAAAGCGGCCAACTCGAGTCGGACTCCCCATGAAGGGTAGCAGTAAGTAACATTGATCTTTTACTGAATGAAAATTTAGTTTCAGTACTAAATGGGGTTCCCCCAATTATTTTTCTCTATTTTTATGTTTAAAAAAAGGTATAACAGTATAATTCTTATAGTTTTGGAAAAAAGAGGGTGTGAGAATACTTAGATATTACCATGCGGAGACATTCTGCCGAAAATAACACCTGACTATATTTACTATCTCTAGCTATGTAGGATTTTCCCACGCATTGTGTTCAGAGGTTCCTAGCAACATCAATCATACGAGATCTCTTTTACAGCCAATTGTACAAAAAACCTTTTAGGTCACCACATGGTGATGATTGATAATGTTATATAGTTGCTTAGGTAGCCATTCTACGGCTATCGACAAGATGGATGGGCGTAACTTCTCAGAATTAAATAAGCTTTTTCCATCTCGACAATGTAACCATATAATATAACTATCTGAATTTGGCCAAATTTCAAAGTATGTATACTCAACGTGGGCAGCATGTTTACCTCAAAAAACTTATTATCAATATTAAATTGAATTCGTAGGAACACTTAATAAAGCCCAGCCCACGTTGATAATGCCGTGATAGCCACAAAGTCGGTCCCATCTAATTTAGTATTTTCTACTTAGTACGTGATCTTTAATATGTATTTTTTGTCGCCTCAAGCTTTGTATGGGTTATGTTATGTCAGTATGGTTTGCAAGGAAATGCAAAGAAATAGCGATTTTGTACGTTTTCCACTTACCCACGCGCATGACACGAATTTCAATGTGACGTTATCTCTCGGCTGCTTTATCCGGTACCAAGGCTTCCCCGCGACAAAAATAACTGAAAGTTTCAATTCGCATTTAGTAGGATTGGGAATCAATGAATTTTGTTTATACCTTTTTAAACTAATTTGCACGAAATACAACATAATTAATTACTTTACGGAAACTAAACCCAACTACGTTTTGGCAACGACGCGACGCTACAGAGTTGTAGATACACCAGACTTAGAGACAGTAACACATCTGGTTCCTACACATCTGTCTTTCCAGTTTCCTCAATTGATATTGTACCAAACGTGTTTGACATTAAGGTGAGAATCGATTATGGACATTTTGACAGATTTGTATGCAATCCTTGATATTATAGCTGTACGTATGTACCTACGTACTAACAGTTTAGGTGTTGTAATTAGACGAATAGTGTTCGCAATGAAATTTAATTTTTGATTTAATCATTTACTATTATACAATGGAAGATAACCCATAATTATTATAACCACATGCCTGTTTATAGGTACGGGAAAAAAAACCCTGCCGTGCTTAAAATAAACAACCAAAAGTATGTTACTGTATATTACCAGTATCTCCTATATTCGTATGTAATAAAAAAAAATTAAAATGTTTAGTTAACTAATTGGTAGAAATATAGACAACCGACCCGTTACAGGTATATTATTTAACAACAAAATACTCCCCATCCAGCCAACATAATTATGGTGGGAATAGAGCGACGGTAGCCAAGTGGAAGGGACTTCATACGTTCTAATCCGAGTATGAACCTCAGGATTTTCGCATCCATGTGCTATTTCTACGATCGGAGTAACACATTGTGCACAGGTGGACGGTGCAGCAGGACCCCCTACTGTACTTACTAATGGAGATGAGGACGAGAAGCGCGGGAAAGCCGAAGCCCAGCGCGTAGCAGGCGTCATCGCCGAAGCACATGACGCTGCGGCGCAGCGCGGGGGTCACCACCATGCCCATAAACCCGCCTAGGTTCACGGTGCAGTAGAATGTCGAGAAGAACCTTTGCAGCCGCTGGTTCTCCTCCGGAAGACGGAACTACCAGCCAAACATATTGAAAGACCGTCAACTAACATAACTGCGAGAAGCCAAATACTATGAAGCTAATGAAATTAAATAATTTCAATATAAAGCAATTAAAAGATCAAGCAATTTAAGTTACACTTACGAGCCCCGATGCAAAATAGTTCGTCTAGTAGGAAAAACGTGGAGAATGTTTTTTTCTGACTTATTTATTTTTGTCCAGTTACGTAAACAGAACAACTATTCTACCATATTATGATCGGCTACTGATGCACTATTTATTTAATTTTGAAGCAATCAACTATTTCCGCTCTCTAAATTTGGAGATATCCTGCTTTTAAGTCGAGCAAATCATGAGCAAAAATAGTTCATCTAGTTGTTAATCGATGCAAAAGAGTTCGTCTATCGTAGAGTTAAATATACTTTTCCCTTTTTTTTATTTATTTTTAAGAATTTTATTTTGAAAAAGTAATTCTCAGTCATTTTGCCAAGTGGGATAGTATAAATTCTTGAAAATTCTGTTAACTTCTTCAGTTTTCAAGTAAAAATGGGTCGTGGCAAACCAGTGGGTGAAGAACTTCGAAAGCGCATAGTTTATGGGATTGAAGCAGGCAAATCAAGTTATCAAATCTCGAAAGACCTGACACTGCCCAGATCTACAGTGCAATCTATCATTCAGTACTATAAAAAGAATGGAAATACTTCTTGCTTGAAGAAAATTTGCCGACCCCGTATCACCAGTGAAGCAGAAAACCGAGTCCTTAAGAAAATTGACAAAAAAAGTCGTCGTGCTCGAGCTAGAGAACTGACGGTGCAATGGAGAGACATGATTGACAAAGATGTTTCAGTTGACACCCGCAAGAGTATTGAAAAGAATGGGCTACGGATTTTACACAGCTAAGGAGATACCACTATTGACTGCCTTACAAAAGAAAAGGATATTAAAGTTTGCTCGTGATCACTTAAATTGGACTTCTGATCAGTGGCGTAGTATCATATGGATTGACGAGTCCAAATTTGAAGTCACAGTCGGCGATGAAAGAAAAATAGTGGTTCGAAATAAACATGAAGCATTTCATACTCATTGCATTAAACGAAAAGTTAAGTTTCCAGAGTCTCTTATGACATGGGGCTGCATGTCTGCACAAGGTGTTGGTGGGATACAGTTTCTGGATGGATCTATCAATGCAACAAGATTGGAACTTTTTTGGAAGAAAGTTTACTGCCCTCCATTTCGTCACTCAAACATCAAGACGATATCATTTTTCAACAAGATGGTGCTTCCTGCCATACTGCAAGGACAACAAAGACATGGCTGCTATCAAAGAGCATCCCAACCATCGAATGGCCATCTAACAGCCCGGACTTATCGCCGATTGAGACCCTATGGTGGAAAATGAAGAAAGTTCTTCGCAAAAATCCATCAAGATCTAAGAGCGACTTGAAGGCTAAACTCTTGGCTGTGTGGGAGTCAGTTACGACCGACGAGTGTGAAGCGTTGGTTGCGACCATGCCTCTTCGCATTAAAGCTGTAATCGATAACAAAAGAGACACAACTAAGTGGTAGACGAACTATTTTGCGTGAGAGCCAATGGTAGACGAACACTTTTGCGTCATGTATTTCAGTATTTGTTTTTATTTATTTATATGAAAGATTTTGAGATACGTTAAAATAAACTTAAGAATGTTACTCAAATTGCGGTTTACTTTTTACTTAACTTTCATAACTACTTTACCCAAATTCACTTCACATTATTTACTAAATCTTATTTTTCATACTAGACGAACTATTTTGCATCGGGGCTCGTATTAGGATTTCAGTTGCTTTACATTTGGCAACTTGATTTTTCATTATTTGTTGGTAGTGCTATAAGTTAGGAAAGTTTGTTTTTATTAAAAAAAAGGATACTAAATAGTACTGTTTGATAACACAATACATTCTTGTTTTACCCCACTAATTAATTGAAAAAGATTTCTGTGCTGTCAATTTTTTTTAACGATGTTAAATTTGTTTAGTCTATTTTTATCTTACATGATTTGAGTGTAAGATTTTGTAACGTACGCTGCTTGACATTATAGGAACGTGTATTCTCCGTGTCCACACTGGTTGTCACACTGGTGTGGATACGATTAAATTTATATTATTTTTTATTACTGGTGTCCACACTGACTCGCGCTTTACCGAAATGCATTTAGTGTTGTGAAGTAGGACTTGATAAGTAAAAAATTGAGTCACCTAGCATGTGACTCTCTGAGTTAGTTTCCTTATAAAATTAAACTCATTCATCCAGATTTTTCCAGACTTTAAATTTAAATGTACCAGTAAAACATAACTTAATAGGAGGTACACTAGCAAGTCGAATTCAGACGAAATTTTGGTTCTTGGAAATTAATGATTTGGTTGTCTCATCATGAATATTTTCAAATTGAATTACCAGGACCACATACCTTTGTAGGAAGTACCTATCTTATAGATAATAATATTATAAATGTTCCATAAACGAAAAAAGAAGTCTTTTTTTCTTTATTGGTCTACCATTTTTAAGATATTGTACTAGGACAGCATAGCTTCATAGTAGTAGATTTTATACATGTATCTTTTTTGATTATTTTATTTATAAATTGCATACTTGATAAAAGAAGCAGTATTAACATGTGAAAGCTTTATGGATCTATCGGTTCAATTATTCTTGCTTTGGCATATGCCCACTCATTTTTTCATTGTCATTATCATTTTATTCTTACTACGCAAAGCTATTTCTTTCCACATACTTTCTCCTTCTTCATAATCATCATCTTAAGTATCATGTATAAAATCATCCAACGCAAAGGTTGCCATGTGCTATTATGCCATGGCCACCAATACTACAAACAAAAGGTGTATACCACGGGAGCCACAGTGTATTTTATTTTTGCCTTTTAAAACGTTAAATACCAAAATTATATTATCTGTGTTAGCATAAGAATTGACGTTAATTGTAAATTATACCTACCCATTATTTATCACGTTTTTTTTACGTTTATGGAACTAAACGACGACACAGCTGTTGATTTAAGTGCGATACCTGAATTTTTGACAGTTCTCGGAAATACTTATAAATTTCTGAGTGTCATTGACGTCGAAGCACCTTTCACCTCACAAGGAATGGGGTATGGGAAAAAAACTAAACATGTCCTAAATCGAAAACCATTTCGAGGCATTTGTCTTTCCTACCATATTTTATTGCATTTAAAATTTAAAAGCATAAGATCAATGATATTTTCAATAAAATCGCGTTTAACCTTTATCTGACCCAAGGTCAGCAGAATTTTCAGTCATACTACACTAACAAGATAAAATAAATGCTACATTAGGCGACATCTACTGTGATTGACACTTAGTCTATCGGAAGAACCAACAGTTGGCGCTAGTTGTAATACAATAAAACCTTACCAACCAGTTGACATTTATTTGAAAGGTGATATAAAATTGATTAGAGATACCTCTCTGTTTTTTGTTTTGCCGGAATGTTGTCAGACAGTGATGTAAAATTCCCCCGATTAAAAGGGATTTTGCCCACAAGTAACATTTTACATATAATTTATTTGCCACGATTTGGGGGAAAAAGCACGTGGTAACACTATTAATATGGTGTAGCGCACTTGTGACGTCACAAATACGCTTGAATTTAAAATGTTTAAAAATTAATTAAAACATAACTACCGTAAAATGAGGAATGGCGGGGTAATTTGGGATAAAAGTCACATTTTATAAATATTTTTGGTGTTGCTATTTTTTTACTACGGAGGCACATTGTACTGATAATTTGTATTTAGGGGATTATTGCCTTTTTAGTCCTGGCAGCACCAAGTGTCCAAAGCCATGAAATATTTAAAAAAAAGCTTGTCAAAGTGAGGTCTCCGTTAACCGTCGAAAGTTGTGTTGCTAAACTTCGTGATATTTGAAGGATTTAAGAAAAGAAAGTGATAGAAACAATACTAACATATTCTATATATTATTGTTGTTTAAACAAATAGTGAAAGTAATTAAAAAAGGTAAATATTCATTAAAAAATACTGTTTTCTTATGTAACGTGTTTTTGGGGAAATTAGGCTCACGAATGGGGTAAATTGGTCCATGAGTGGGGATAATAGGAGCAGAACGGGGGATATTTGGTTCAGTCGGGAGGTAAATTGGGACGCGTAAATAGGGTTGTCACAATATCGTTTTTTTTCCTTTTCTTACTTTTTGTCGTTTATCTATTAAAAGCCGTTTGCAATCAACTATTTTTTGGTCGTTAGATACGATATTCGATCTTATATCTAATATCTAATAAGATAATAATTGAGGCTTGATTCTTATTTGTTTACTATTATTTTATTTTATTACCACATTAAAATAAAATATCCTAATCAGAGAAATGACAGCCCTGGTCAAAATCCCAATATACCCCTTTCCTAAACCATTTATCCCCGCTGGGGGTAAATTGGGATCTGGCTGGATTTTATTGAATTTATCAAAATCTGGCAACATTTTGATAAAATTTGCCTTTTAGAACAGCTTATCAGACATCATAATTATCAGACATCATAATGACAGGGACGAATCAGACATCATAATGACAGGGACGAATGGAAAAAGAAAACATACTGCGCCGACCCCAGATAACCTGGGAATAGGGCAGGCAAATGATGAATGATCAGACATCATAATGGGCAGGATTTAGTACCATATGCGGCACAGAAAAGGGTTTAAAATGGAATCATAAGTGAAAGTTGGACCTATTTACCCCATTTTACGGTACTGTCTTGATTACAAAAATATTCTAATTGATTACTTGAAATAGTAAAAGGTATCGAAATAAAATATAAAAAATATACCTAAAAATTAGTTCCCATATCCCATTGGTCATTACAGGGCTTACTGCAAAAGGCAATTAAAATGGGAATGCTATGATGATTTAAAACTACGAAAAACTACATTAATAAGGCGAAAGATAGTTCCCTATCCCTTAATATATGTATTATATATTGTTAATTACCTTAATAAATATAAACTATGTAATTCATACCTATTTTATTTTATTTAATACCAAAATGACCTACCTAACACATCTTGAATTACTCTACCTATTAAAACTAAGCATTACATAGGGACCGCCTTTGTTTTATACCTGCTATGTAGATAAATCTATTGTTGAAATAGACTATAGGCACTAAATAGGGTAGTAAGAGTACATTTTATTGAACAAACTCATTATGAGAAACAAACCCTTCTTTATCGGTGGTCGGTATGGCGCGAGTACATTCCGTACGAACCAATTACAATTCTAAATTATTTGGAAGTTTCAAAAGTTACAATAGATGTAGACTAGGCACTATATAGCTTATACAAAGTACTTTTTACTGACCAAACCTTTTGTAAGAAACAAACTCTTTTTTACCGGTGGTCGGTATGGCGTGAGTACATTCCGTACGGCCCAATTACAGTTTTAAATTATATGGAAGTTTCAATAGTTACAATAGATGTTGACTAGGCACTAAATAGCTTATATAAAGTACATTTTATTGTATAAGTCTGTTTCGGCAAACAAACTCTATTTATGGGGGTCGGTACGTAGCGAGGTCGCCTACCGACCACGAACAAACAATTTTTATCTTAAAACGGTAAAAGGTACATAATTTTTTAGTTAGGCACTAAATGGCACTTAATCAGAACATTTCTCTGAAACATGTTTTACAAAAAGAAAACGAAAAGGGTCGGTACCCAACGTGAGACACCAAACAGACGCTAGAAAATTTCCGCACTAGCAGTGTGGACACGAGTCATAGTTTTAAATCATTTAATACGGAATTCTCCGTAGTCACACCAGTGTGACAAATTCAATTAAAATGTATAATTATATGTCCTTAGTTCACTTAAGAGGTGTACGAGTACTATGGTTCAGAACAAGTACCCGTAGTCCACCCAGGTGATTTTTTCAGGTGTACTAATGATCAAGAGGGAACGCAACGTATCAAGTCGTATGAGTTTGGTATGACGGCGTCAATATTATTTTCAGATAAAGATTGGTCGAATCGGGCCTAGATGATCAATTTGACATAGAAATGCAAACCAAAACTAATCCACAAAAATACTTTCGAGTTAAGAAACCGTAATGAATAGTCTATTAAAGTATAAACTCGATTACATCCGAATTGAGGGTTGGTTCTTATTTGCAAAACTAGTCCAATTATGAACAGCATACTTGATCACCCCCAAAGGCTGCCACACAAGGTTTTATTCCTCCGGTACCCGTAGCTATCAGCGCCAAACCAATCATTGACGTAGTCCTGAAAGTTAAGTCAAGGGCCCATTGGTACTCGTAGATTGGTAGATAGACAGACAGCCTCACATGATTTAGTTTGCTTGTATCAATATTACGATTAAAGTTCTGAATGATCATTATAGTCAACAGCTCACTCTGAGTTGTTGACTATAATGATATATTTTTTAGTATTTCTGCCGGAACTAGACAAATTATGTGCGAATTAACGGACTTTTACGGCGATGGAACCTTTAAAAGCTGTCCATTCCATTTCAGCAACTTTATTCAATCACACAAATATAATAAATATCTCTAGTATACGCTTTGAGTCACCGAAATACAACACCTACGTGATTCTCTTTACTATGATTAAGCAGTTGCCCAATTGGAACCAAATCAGATTTAAAGTAGACTATGAAAATGCAGCTATGCATTATTTATTGTGAATGGCTGCTCTAACCACTACAACAAAGCGATCTTTAAGAAAGGACGTGAATTACAAAATAACAAATGGTCAAGAAGACCCGAAGAATAAACTTATGGTAAGCTTAAGCGCAGTTCAAGAGGAGACCATGAATGGGTGGACGTATATTATATCGCGATATGATGGTGATGGCCAGCAAATCCAAAAAAATATGAAATACCTGAAAACACAATGGCTCCGCGAAGAATTTCTAGAAATCTGGTGTGTTTTTGGCGAGACTCTTCGAACTTACAACTTAATCAAAGGCTGGCATAATAAGTTAATTAAAACCGACGCGAAAAAGAATCCAAACAAGACTCATTATACCTATACTGTTCGCAACATCCAGAGACAGAAAAATGAAGAACCACCAAAAAACGATCAAAGAAGTCAGTAAGTGACGAATTTAGAAGCTCAAATGGATTTCGTACAGGGTAATATTACAATTGGGTCTCTCTTGGAGATTTTACGACATTAAAGTATACAAATAAATTGTGAAATATTCTGAAAAAACATGGCTCAAGGACGAAAACTTTTTGCACTTTTTCACTTTGCACACTCATAACTGAACATTTTGTGAGTTGGTTGGTGCAATACTATGTATGGCCATTCAATAATGGTTTCAAATGATCTGGACTATGTCATGTTATATCTTTTTGGACCAGATAATGTTGATATCATAAATGATTAACTTTTAACTAATAAAGCATTAGGTCAGCGAAAATAAAGAAGCCGTGAAGACATTCATGGGTCGAGTTCTCACACAGACAAAGAAACCTGACGACAATACAGAAATAGATTAGTTTAAACGGCAGTTTGAACTACGGTTATCATTATTTTCAAATTTTGTTTATCACCAGAAGTTCGGATTTCTTGTTGCCAACACCTGCCCTGAATATATATAAGATTTTTTTATAGACAAATATCTATCTCCGAAAGATTTGAAAAATTAATGTAAATTAGGTATGGTACAGAACACTGAACTCTTGGCCCTTCCTGGCTTTTTTTTAATGTCATTAATGACAGTATGAAAATTAACTAATGTCAATTTTCTGTTTTATTGGAGTAATAAAATATTTGTATGCGTTACACATAAAGTGGCGTACATGAGGGCAGCTATACGATTGACAATTTATAATCATTTGCTGTGAATTCTGACCTTAGGCTCAGGGAGCTTATAAAAAACTACGTGGAAGCATTTCCAAATCCCATAGCTAGTAGCTATGGGATTTGGAAGTGCTTCCACGTAGTAGCTAGGTAGCTATAGGTAGCTATTGGCTACCAAAATACTATTTGCAATAGAGAACTGGACAGTTGAGGACTAATTAAAAACCATTTAACATGAAAATGGACTAGTGGCCAGATGGATGGCCAGTGGCCAACAGTACCTACCCTGGAAATGATACCTAAGAAAGAGTTTCTTCACTTCACCACTTGATGCCATCAGCATAAATTGTGTTGAGGAAGAAGTAGCTTTTTTATCGCAATACTTAATATAATTTTAAAGAAAAATATAAATTTCTTCAATAAATATAGTAAAAATATCAAAATTTGTTTTAATAAATTGTAATCTATTTGAACTGGTTTCATACATTTTTAAAAACCTTTAAAAAAAAGTGTGCGCAATTGAAAATGAAAATAATGAATAATCGACTTCAAAAAAACTACTTGAATATCGATGTCTAATTTTATAGTAGGCTTGCTTGCAGTGCAGTGCCACTAGCGAGACTTGCGGTGAAAAATCTATTCTTGATAAAATATTAGCTTTATTCTAAATTTTTTTAAACACAATTCATCTTAATACAAAACGAGGTTTAAAGTTAGACATGGCTTAAAAATGATGCTGTCACTTTTACAAAAGTCACATAATATAAAAGTGCCACAGTGTACGTGCCTAACTTTTCTCTCCGTTTTGTAAGAAAGGGGTCAGTCTTAATGAATAAATGTGAAGTTAAATGCCCCTATTACTTACGTCGGCGGTAACATCAGGGGTGGTATGGCGGAACAGCACGTCAGCACCGTTCCAACCAAGTAAATAATCGAAAAATATAGTATGACCCTGCAAACAGATAAAACGATATGACCGACCACTGGTTGCCGAAGTATAAAAACGCTTTAAGAGGGTGTGATGCTATCCAACACGACCACAAAAGAATTATCTTAATTTCAATGTAGTACATATTCATAAAAAAGTGTACTATAGTACTTTCAACTTTAAAAAATGTACTCTCTTATATTATTTCTATTTGGTTGGAATGCTAGAAAAACAAAACTTTGAACAGCTCTAATTGGTGCAATTGTAAGGGCTTTTACTAGCTATGGAACTACAAATAACTACATAAACTGCTGCTTTTTAAAATTAGAACACATAGAAACTGTAACTCCTGAATGTTTCTTACGAATAGACACTTCTCACTTTGTCAAATGTTTGTACGGTTTATCTTGTTTCAAATATGTTTTAAAATGCAGTACATTATTTAAGCTGGGCATATTAAGCATGGGGGATCATAACCCAACGATGGGATCACACTCTAATACAGCATTACTGAAATCTTAAGAGCGCATGTTGTGCAACTGTGGGAGGAATTGCGGAGCGATAATTTTTGCGCACATGTCGTTAGTTCCCTGCGTCGTCGACTGAATGACGTTATTACTGCCGAGGGTATACCAGGTTTTAAGGGAGGACTTATAGATAGAGTTATTATTAGCACTTAAGGCGGAACTCCAGCAACCCGTCTAATCTATAAGACGTAGTGTCTTAGGAAATTTTTATCAATACGTTGAGCAGATGAAAAACACATGAAAAATTAGGGACAGGAGCACCTGATGTGGAACTTCAGCAGCTCATCAAATCTATGAGACATTAGATTTATTCCACTTAAATCACCTGGGCTAATTCACCTGGGTGTCCTTCACCATTCCACCAAGTTAATTATTTTTGAAATGAAATAAGAAAAATGTATTAAAAGTTCTTCGGAATTGTGGTTTTATTGCACGGGAAACGAAATGTGGGAGTTGAAAAATAATTGGCAATTGTATTCTACCAATCCGTTCAGTGATTAAGTACTAAGCTTTAAAATTTCTCTAGTAAAATAGAGGTCTTGCACAGTTCCTTTACCAAAACAAACTATAAAAAGAACACAAAACGGTCAAGTTTCCCTAGGAAAAACTGATTGTAAAAACAGCGCTTTTAAAATTTTAGTATTCTATTTCTATTTCTAAACGATTTTTACATATATCTTTTATTTAACATCGACATGTTAAGCAGCAAGCACTAGGCTGCTGATTGCAGGTGCTGAAAGTGAACAAAAATTTTAAAATAAATTTGTATCCACTTTCAGCACCTGTCAAAAATATCAAAAGGTGCTGAGAGTGGACTGGGGCAGGTGCTGAAATTCTGGGTGCTGAGAGTGGACTACCTCGATGATTGAGTGATTCAAGTGATGATATAGTGGGGTGCGGCGACCTTCTCGTGGGCGAAATTATGTCGCGGTGCGCATGCAATTGGCTCAATCGCCATATTGCTACCCCACGGCTGACAGCTGCACTTTGAAAGTCACTCAGATAGTTTTTTTTTATTAAGTACAATCAAAATGGCCTCACTCCGCCTGATGGTAAGCATCCGACCCAAATATGAGGTTGACAGGCACAAAAGAACAAAGTACATTTTGAGCCTGTCATTCTTACCATGAAGGCCTGCTGAGATGCCGTTTCACGGGGCAGGTACGAGGAGCTTAATCTCTTGGCACGCGCCGCCACTACAAATACAAATTGGTTGAAAACATAATTCAAAGGTAGGTACTTGTATCTTCCAATGAAGTTGTCAGCCAGAACCGCACCCATCAACGGCATGGTGTAGCACATCATAATAAATATGTGGTATACGACAGTCGCCGCATTTTCGTGCAGGCATAGCACATTTCTCAGGTAGAGAGACAATATTGCTGGACAAATAAATGGCTGGCTTTATTTTTTAGTATAAAATAAACTAAGATTAGTGTTTATTATTTATAGTATTTGAAGTCCTACAGACTGACGCTAAGAGGACTAAGTTACCGTCCGCACCGTAAGGCTGGTAACTGGTACTAGGTAAAGACGTATATACACGGACGGCTTTAGTCATGACAGCGAATTCGGAGAAATTAAGAAGATTATTAATGACTGTTTTTTTTACTAAATATGAACAGAGTTTAGAATGGTTGGTATCTTCGACAAATGTGGTAAAGTGGACAAAGGGATGTACAGTGGCCAGCACATCAAGTTACTACAATCTGTAAAATTTCCTCAGTTGATATTGAACCAAACACGTTTGACATAAAAGTGAGGTTCGATTGAAGAAATTTGACAGATTGTAGTAACTTGATGTGCTGGCCACCGTACATTTTCACAGCTACATCCTGTATAAATAATGTTGACACGGTTCATACCAATCAGCTTACAAACTATTTCTTGTACTACTATTTCTGTGAATCTATGACGGGGGCGTTTTTCAGCACACCGTCTGGGTGTGCTGAATAACGCTAATCAAGACAATAGATTCCTTTTCAAGGAATCCGTAGCCTCTGACGTACCAATTGGTACATATTTAAATCTGTTTTATAGAAAAAATAACTCAGCTTAGGTCAGACTATGGTAATTAGAAAGGCAAAAGCTGTATTTTGGCTGGAGATGAACTGTAGAAGCCCAAGTACACTCTAAAAATAATAAAGCTATGTTTACTCACTCCTCAAGCCACAAAAAGAAAACCTTTCGCAAAACTCTGTAGCGATAATACAAAATATCGACGTAGGGTGGCTATGAAACATAGTATCTTATACGATTGATATACTTTTCAGTATTTTATGATCCACTCAAAATCTCCAAATAAGGTGACAGAACTGATTTGACTTTATATTATGATTACTTTTTCATGACAAGTTAAAACCCATAGACATGCAACCATAGAGAACAATTACCTCTATTGTTACGAGGTTAAGAATAATACACACTGACGCCGCCGAGCATCTGCCGCGTGACGGCCTACGGGCTTTTAGTGGTTTTACACTATCGATATCGATAAAATGTCTACCAATGGTAGTTGCCAATAGCAATTCCTATTATCTAAAAAATAAGAAATAAAACAAAAGCTCATACGTGCGAGTATAGTACAGATATTCTGATATACCAAGAAATTGCGCAATAGATTTAAAGAAGAAGGCCTGCTCCAAACCTCACCGCAATATCGAGTTGCTGAAACGTGATTTGGTGGCAGCAGCGGTGGCTTCGATAGCTCTGGAAACGGTGTGTGTCTTCAAATAGTTTATAAAGACCAACTGTGTTAAAAGACTTCCGCCACTTTGACACAAAAACTATTCATCAGTGGTTACGAAGCTGAATAGGTCGTAGCGATTAGTAAATACGATAGAAATTATAAGAACGGTACAAGTCAATCAGTAAATGTAAAAAACAACATACAACTGCTTAGGCAGAACGTACCCGTTTTTACCGACAGTATCTTTACCAACTATGAAAATGAACATTGGATAAAACGGATACAGAGACTCCGTATCCGTATCATGGATGAAGATTTCCGTGATAACTCAATAACTGCTTGGTATGACAAAATTGTTGTTAATAAGTATTATTATTATTGTAAGAATTAAGTGGTGAAACAGAATATAAGAATATGTACTATTTGCCTGCATTTATTGATAGATTGAAGAATATATTGCCGAATATACCTTTGTGATCAAATGTGATGCTACTACATATTAAAAAGTCAATTGATAACGCCTCTAGTAGTAATGTAGAAAGTTTTTTTTTTAATAATAAGTATGGACTTGCACGAGTTGATGAGTCTATAAAAAAGCACTCAAAATCAAAATTCAAAAACCTCGGTAAATAAACTGTTAAATGATGAAACTGTAAATAAAAAACAAAAACTAAAAAAAAATGTATTGAATATAAAATCTGAAAGCGAAGAAGAAAGCTTTAATGTGTTTTTAGGGGAAAGGATTGGATAAAGCTGGATAAAGCTAATAATTCAGGAAAGTCAATACCGCTAAGAGACTCTGTAAAACCCAAAAAAATAAAACATCATATTGATCATCTTGCTAACGGCAATATTTCAAGTTCCGGAATAAAAAACGTAATAGTTTCTAACCCTTGTACGTATGACTCATTGACTCAAGGAATTGTGATGGCTTGTGTGAAGACCTGCAATTTCAATGTTCAAAAATTCACAGGAAAATAAATTTTCAAAAATTTATGTGCTTTATCAGACAAAGATAATTCAAGAGACATTTATAAACTAAGGACGGAGGTTCTCTACAGAAATGTGCAACCCGAATTTTAGAAAATTTGTAGATAATGTGCCAAAAGTTATTAGATGTTGGTAGAATGTAAAATGTACTTGCATGTCTGCGCGGGTTGCGCAGCCGCGCAGACATGCAAGTGTGTTTTACTGTGGGCCCCTCCGTGGAGCCGCGACCCTTTGAGCGGTGGGCCGTGGGAGCGGCCGGGCGGCCCTAGGCCTCGATTGCCGAGGCCAGTGAGGTGAAGAGGCCGTGCTGGCGAGCCTCTCGCTCTTCGAGGGTGTGCCGCGTAGAGAGTTGCCGGTTCACGTAGCCACCCCACAACGAGCGTGCAGGATATGCCCCGGAGGCTTTTAGTGGTTATGCCTCTGGGTGCTCCCCAGGGGAGAGCCCCACACTACCCGGCTGTCTCCCAGCGGCCGAGTGTGCATAAGGCGGCACCGACGTGGGCTCCCTTTGAGCCGGCGGCATTTTTCCTCCGGGAAAACAAAAAAAAAGGGTAGCATAGCTTTAGAGGGTTTATTGTATTGCGACGTACCTACATTACTAAACGACGCAGTAACATGCAAAAACTTTGTTGAACTATCGTTTTCAATTATTCTTGATTTCGCATATTCCTATTAATTTTTTCCTTGCCAGATCATTTTGTTCTTGGACTCTGTTATCACTTACTTCACTTACTATATTCCTTAATTCCATTTCTTACTACTTTATTTTCTCCTTCTACTATTCTCAACTCTCCCTCTTCTTTTTCTAATCTCAACCATCATGTTTCAAGTCATTAAGTGCAAAGAAGACAGAAAACGTACACCACAGGAGCCACAGTGTGGTTTTGTAGCAGACGCCGCAAATTTAAATGCGTGGGGCTTGCTACCATCGAAGTAAATGGTAAAATATCTTCTGTAATACCTTCTAGAACAGACGATCACCTGATAGTAAGCGATTATCGCCCATAGAAACCCCCAACACCTGAGTCACAAGTGCGTGCGCTGACTTTTTGAAGGGGAAACGCTCTCTAAAGGGGAATCGATCACATCATTTTTACCGTAGCTTTTGCTTTAGGACGACTAAATTATAAAATCAGTCACACATTCGCCGGACTGCGAGCCGAACAACGACGGTAACGACTTGGCAGCCACCATTGCGACCATCCAGGCGGGAGGCGGGATGTCGTTGAAGTCACCAGTCGTGTATAAAAAACACCTAAAACATCACTGAACTGCCTTCGTTTACAAGTTTTAAGGGCAGCTTATGTTCTGCGAGGAAACGTAAGTCGGAACAGAACTGTGTGCAAGGAGCTTAACGAGGTTGAGGTTCTAGCACCTTATAAAAACTTTGATGTGGCTAACTACCTATATGAGGATACACGCAAAGTGACGCATATTGGTGTTATGTTCAGAGGAAGCAAAGCACCCCACTTGGTGAAGCAATACTGTGTGAGTGAAGGAAGGCATCTGGGAACACCACATGTATTTATGACGTCATAAATTCGCTTAGACTTCAAAATGTTTAAAAAATAATTAAATAATAACCACTAGCTAGATTACAAAAACATTCAAATAAAAAAGTCACTTAAAATACTAAAAATTTATTCCCATAGCCCATTTTAGTTAAATTTGCGACTTATATCACCTTTAGAGTAGGAAAGTTGAGAAAACTCTAGTGCGGTGAGCGACGAAACATGGGGAAAGATTCCATCATGATATATCATGGGCCATGGCGATGGAAAAAAGATATCATGGAAAATAGTCGACAAAAATGGTCGCAGATTTTTATTAGACATTAAAACGACCCAACGTGCAGTTACATAAAACAAGCAAAACGATCCAAAAAATAATTATGAACAATTAATTTTTAATGTTTTGATTAAAAGTACGCCCAATTTTTGTTTTTCAGTAAAAACATTTTTCTACGTAATTGGCTGTTTAAAAACGTCGTGACATTTTTTTTTTATGTGATAGGTAGCAGACGAGCAGGCGGATCACCTGATGGTAAGCAATTGCCGCCGCCCATGGACACAAGCAACACCAGTGGAGTCACAAGTGCGCTGCTAACCTTTTATCCCCTTCCCCCCCGATGGGCCTCCGGTACCCTCACTCACTCGGCGAAACACAGCACAGGAGCTGCTTCACGCCGGTTTTCTGTTTTATTTATTTATCGTAAAATTTATACGTCTTTTGAACTTGTTTTGAACAGGAACAAAATATTTCGAAAAATTATTGGTGGAATGGAAAGTTTAACCCTGGAGCAAAGGGCTGAAATTATATTTGTCGTCGAAGATGGCAATAGTATTAATGCTAAATCTTATCGGGTGACCCGATTGTGATTTATATAATTAAATAAAGTTAAAAACGATATTAAATAGAGATTTCTAAAGTTTTCTTCATATTATTAGTTAAAAATCTTGACTACTTGACAGCCTTGGATTGGATCTTTTTGCTGCCGACTGAACCAGGCTAACATAATGTACTAAGAGATATACTTAAACAACTGATATTTTTATTCTTGGCAAAGATAATCTGCACTACCAAATTTTAAACCTAAAAAATACCATTTCAATTTTGAGAAAGGGGTAATAAATACCATACAAGAAGTATATTTGGGAATAGAGATACGCGGCTGCTATTATTATCACTGGCACAGGGGGGCAATTCTCCTACACATGACATTGGTCTATAAAATATTCGACTTCAATGTCAAGTGCACGAGAATTTCCCCTCGGAGCTTTATGGAAAAAACGCAAATTGTTAAAAATAAAATCGAAAGGCCATAACATAAATGTTTACACAATGATGAGTGGAACATATTTATATACAAATCCCCCTCCATATGTGTATGGGAGCCCTGCACCATATATAGCAGCCTCAGTAAATAGAGCATACAGTTATAATAAAAAATCAAAAGAGAAAAGTGAAATGGAGACAAATGGTTTCCCAATAATTGCTGCCCAGATAAATTAATTAAAAGATTATCACAAAACAGGCATAGTAGGAAACTTCAACCCAAGTATAGTGTGGAAATCTGCACAGTTGTTTTTGATAAAGAATTTTGATACCATAAGTGATGGCAAAAAATTATCACACAATGAATATCTTGAAAACAAGTAAATCTGATAAATTGAGTAAGGGCAGACACACTTGGGATCCTGAAACATTCAAAAGCACAACATGTTCAAAAGCATTCAATGGATTTCTGCTTTTAATGAAAATAAATTTGGCTAAAACCCCCAGCACATTAATAGAATGCTTAATATACTGGTATGAGATGTATACATAATAAACAGAGGTTGGTTGTGAAAACAGTGAAAAAAATAAGAAGAAGAATAATTAAACAAACTTCAAATGTCATCTCTTAAAGAGTGGTTCAAAACATCATATAGTCTACAAGGGACTGAAGACGCCTCAAAGTGGAATGAATGCATGAACCCACTAATGTTTGCATTGGTTCAACAATGTTGGATTGATAGCAAAGTAAGGATGATGAATGGGTTACCTCCAGCAAGAGATGAAGAGATTGTCTTGATCAAAATGTCTATCATTATAGACATTTTGATTGAAACCCCATTGCGTTTTATTATTTTTTTTCTACAGTAGATTAAAATGGTCAAAAATATACACTATGCAGTTTAATGTAAGAAATAGAGAATGGTTTGAGATAAAAGATAAACTGGATGCCGAAGTTTATATTACTGCTTCTCCCGGTTTCCTAATGGGTTATGTTGAACGCCTGTTCTACTACTATAGGACTTATTGCAATAGGTGTCTCTATATCAAATACTATAATAAGGAGCCCAAGATCTAGTGACAACTCAATGACTGTGTTTGTTGCTGATTCTATACAAAATTTTGCTGGAATTATAAGCCTAGCTTATAGTGTTTACCGATTATTTGGTGTTAATCCTAGCAAGGAAAAGGTATATTATTCCCTGAAGGATATGGAGAGTACACATCATGGTTTCAAGGTGGAGATTTTGTGGGTCAATATGGTGTGGAGACAAGCTCACTAAAACCGATGGGTGCCACCCCACAAGATGATTTTAATGCAGTTGCAGCAAACATCCACAATATTAACCAAAGTTAGAGGGGACTTGGTGTTTGTAAACATCGAATCTAGTTCTTCTCTTCCCTGAGTACTTATCTCGGGGCGGAAGACTAGATGAAGCATCCGGTTGATCCAGTTGTAAACCTCTACCTTTTTTTTGTGTGCGATACATTACTTTAAAGTAATTAATCGCATTCGCATGACTGTTACGGCTGTTGGATTCACAGCACAAATCAAGAAGTAAAAATAAATAAAGTAGGTATGTACTCTGTTGTCTTTACCTTTAACCGAGTGTGATATTTTTCTGTTTTTCAAGGATCAAAAGAAATGCATTTTCGTTGAAATCTGTCGTCGTTTTTTTGTCTGTTAATAATCATTTTGTTTCACATGTTTTCTTAGCAGACCAAGAAAAAAAGTGACATTTGGTGACAGCAAAAAAAAAAAGAAAAACTGAATTTTTCTTCTAGTTATTTTTATGTGTGGCAATTCACTCTTCTTCGGTGTCTTAGTCTGAGTGAGCGAACGGAGTGATTTAAAACGGAGTGATTATATTCTCTTTGAGTGAGCGTGGAGGAGTGAGCTTTTTCCTGTTTAGTCTGAGGATTACTGCTAACCTTAGAATTATTCTAAGCTGCTAACATTGTCGTGTTTTAAATTTTGTATAAGTAATAAATATGTCAATCGTTTCAGTAGGGCAAAATCCTTACTCAAAACTCAAAGGTGTGTATAGTCTGCTAATATTTATTGCTAATAGTCCCTTTTCAGTCAGTACTGTCGGATCCCGATTATCCGGATCAAATAAAACTAGGGGTATTCCGTATAATTGGGGTAGGTAGTCCTGAAAGCCCTTCAGAAGCTATTTAACTTCGTCATCATCGAGGAAAGACGCCCAATTTCAAAGCGTGGCATACTGTCGTGGTGAGGCTTTTCTTCAAGAAGGGAGATAAATCAACAATTGAAGAACTACAGGCCCGTCATTCACGCTGCTGAGTCACATATAAAGCTGTTTTCGAGAGTTATGACGAACCGTCTCGCACGTAGGTTGGACGACTTTCAGCCCCCCGAACAAGCCGGATTCCGCAAAGGCTTCAGCACCATAGACCACATTCATACGCTTGCGGCAGGTTGTACAGAAGACCGAGGAGTACAATCTGCCATTGTGCTTAGCGTTTATGGACTATGAGAAAGCTTTTGATTCTGTCGAGATTTGGGCCGTGCTACAGTCTCTCCAAAGGTGCCGAATTGACTACCGGTACATACAAATGTTGCAGTCCCTGTACGCAAACGCCTCCATGTCACTCCGTCTTCAGGACCAGAAGTCTAAGCCTATCTGTATCGTGTCGTTCATGACGAATTTGTGAAACAATTTTTTGAGTGATTTGATGCAAATTATAAATCCATTAAATCCTGTTTTTCGGTTAGAGTTTATCAAATATATACCATCAGACGTTTTTACTTTTTTAAATACGATTCAGCAGCATCAAAGAAAGTTTCTGTTTGTTCGAAATTGAAAGGAGCCAGCGCTTATTTAAACCCTTTGGCATGCATATTACGAGAGTTAAAAATGTCGAAGAGATGATTAAAAGTTCATTCGTTTATTGTGCCTTCGCATTTTTCAAAATCCTGGATATTGCTTTAGTTATTGTTCTGAGGTTCGATTAATCGGGATCAAAGAATATAAACTCTTTATCAGGATTTGGACTGTACTGTATATTGGCATATTGGCTTTACAGTGAATATTCAACACTTGAATTTTTTATTAAACTGGTATTCTGCTTAGCTGCTTAGTCTAATAAAAATACAAATATCAACATCGTTTTTCAGAGTGTAATGAGTGTTTTGACACCCCAAGATTTTTTGGAATTTTCCGCCATTCTGTACTTACAGTCACGTTTTGTTGGTCAGACTCTACCTTTTTTTGTGTGCAATAAAAAGCATAGGAATGTATCCTTAACAAATTCTGTAAGAAATTCACATTTATTGAAGTGACGGACGACGCTGTCCAAAAACTGCCATGCCCATTACAATATTATTTACTGAAAATTTTGCCAAATGTCTTATTTAGAACTCAGTATCCTAGTGTTATTTAACGGATTTAATGTAAAACTACACCTTTGAAAATAAGTTAAAATGTATGTTAACCTTAATTCGGGCAATCACTGTACACTGGGCAATCACTGTCTCGTTTACCCTACCCTATTCATTCATTCATTCGTCTAAAAAATCTTTTTTATCTGTGATCACGTATGACAGTTGCTTGGTGACAATGACAGTTTACATAACCTTTACCTATAATCTGTGATACATACATACAACGTAAATAAGCATCTAAAATTATATACCTAATCGAACGAAAAAGAATTGTTTGTATTGAAATGACGTATGCAATTTATCGCAACGCCTGACTGTGAGCTGTATTAATTCGTTATTTTGCTTGTAGTTTGATGTTAGTCGTCAGTACTCGTTTGAGCGTTCGTTTGTGGTGCCGCGTGAGAGGCCGACTCTCAAACATTTTTCTGTTCATTATTTGAATGTGATTGAATAAGAGGATGAACATGAATCTTTGGCTTCTGCTAATAGTAATAATTCCTTCCATAGTTAACTGTGCTGTAATTGCAAACGATGACGATATCTCTGAGCAAGGATTGTATAGTAAGTCAGATCATGTAGTTATCTTAACTCAGCGAAATTTTGAGAAGAAGATTTACAACCAAAATCATGCAGCCGTGGTACAGTTCTACAATAGTTATTGTGGACATTGTAGAGCATTTTCTCCTAAGTTTAAATCAATGGCAGCAGATATTGCACCTTGGAATCCTATTATTCAATTAAAAGTTATTGACTGTTCAATAGAGGATAATAATGAAATATGTAGAGAATTCGAAGTGATGGCGTATCCTTCCTTACGCTATATTCATGAACACTATGTCAAAGCCAATGGAAATGTTGGTGAACGTATTCCGATGACTGATACAGCAGAAAACCTGAAGAATCTAATTATTGCCAAGATGCAATCTGAGCAATCCATGGGACGTTTGACATTTGCTCCTAAATTGTCTATCGCATCTTATGCTTCCTATGCTGCAGCTCTTAGTGATGTGCCAAATAGTATTATATTTACCTTTCTTGTTTTTGAACATGAAAATTCTACTATAGGACCAGAACTTGCATTGGATATTAATGATTACCAGAGGATTAAAGTGAAACGTGTACATGATACCAGTGAGTTAACTGAGGTGGCCAGAGTGAACCACTTTCCTGGCCTGGTAGCTGTGAGTGCTACATTTGACCCTACTCCTCTCACTCCAAAGAACCCAACTAAGCAAAACTTACTCAATGCCATCAACTCATTTCTAAAGACCACAAATTATGTCTTCCCAATTCGTGATATACCTAATCAAGATAATGACCGTATAGAGAGCAATGATGATAAAACAAAAACATTTAATTCTGATGCAGTTTATTACAGTGACTTAGAAAAGACTTTAAAAACAAGTTTGCATACAGAAATCACTAGGCACAAAAGTCTCACAGGAGAACCCTTGACTGCCTTATTAGACTATTTAAATATCATAAAAACTTCATTTCCCTTCAAAAATAATAACCTGAAAGAATATATAGAAGATTTATATGCTACATTACTTACCAGAAGAGATTGGAATGGAAATGATATTTATGAGATAGTGAAAACAGTTAGAGGCTGTCCATGCACCAGTGTATATGTCAGAATTGGAATACATAGGTTGTAAAGGAAGCCAGTCGAAATATCGTGGGTATACTTGTGGCCTGTGGACTCTTTTCCACACTTTAACTGTTAGTGCTGCCCAGAAACCAGGAACAGAAGGTCCAAAAGTTTTGAGAGCAATGCATGGCTACGTGAAACACTTCTTTGGGTGCACCACATGTGCAGAACATTTCCAAGCAATGGCAGCAAGAAACAGGTTATTTGATGTAAAAGAAAATGATAAAGCTGTTCTATGGTTATGGATATCACATAATGAAGTGAATTTGAGACTTGCGGGTGACATAACTGAAGATCCTGAGCATCCAAAAATACAATTCCCTAGTGTATCCAGATGTCCTGAGTGCCGATTAGCTCGAGGTGCTTGGAACCTACCTGCGGTTTACCAATATCTACAAAATACATATGGCTCTGCAAACATCCGGGACACCCGGCATACCAGATCAGCGGCTACAGCACCGAGCCCTTTCTCCAACCTGGATATTGGAATGTTAAGCCTCCTGTACATATTATCTTTTATCATTCTTATTCTAGTCATAAAATATTTTCTAACAAAACGTCTTTACAGAAAGCGTCATTATAAGCATGGACGGGGTAAAGTATGGTCATGAAACATTATAACAATTTTTTTGCCTTAGTAATTTATACAAAAAAATTCTGTGTCCATCTCAGTGTGTATGACATAACTAGAAACAAAATGCTAAAAATGATTTTTTTTTTATCGAAAACAGAATGTGGAAGTTTTAAATTCTATTATTATTATGATATATACAAACATGCATGATGACATTTGTAGTAGGTACATGTCTAAATCATAATTATTATAGTTATTTCTTCATGGTCTGTATTTAAATGTATTATATTATTTTATACATTAGCAATCCAAATGGGTTGGGACTTTTGCATGAACTTATTCAAGTTGTGTATTTATAATAACAATATCTGATCTCTTTCTTTCTCATTTGCAGTGGTCTAAAGTTCTACTTTTAGGTGCATTGCAATGAGGCTCATCTTAAAACCTCAATGAATGTTCCACACTTTTTAAAGTTTTTGAGTAAAACATTTTTTAATAGGTAGATAGTAATATGACAATATAGATAGTGTCCTGGCAAAAATGCATCATAGTTTTTTTCTTTTGCGTTTTTTGTGTTATTTCTTCTTTAAGAAACAACATCATAAAATATCTCGCCTGGCCCAAATTTTCATCTTAACAAAAAAATATTTTGTACCCAAAGACTACAAAAAATAGCAGAACTTAGTTTTTTCAGATGAACCTCATTCCCAGGCATTTATAAAAAATTTAGAGCTGTCTATTAGGTCGCCCATCTTTCGACCTATCATTTATGGTAAAGCAGGTAAAAGGAATCACATGTTATGTTTTTGGGACAATAATAATAGTTATATTAAAACTGAAATGCATGAAAAAAATATGTAAAGGCTAAATTCATAGGTACTATATTATGGCCAGTTTGAGTCCATAGGACATCGTTAATGATAGAAATTGAAGTTTTGAAATAATAATGATAGGTACTTTATAATAAAGGAATATGTTATTATGTGGAATTTTGAGTGACCACCACATATAATTTAGTATGATACTTGGTGATTATAGTAAGTGTTAAAGGAAGGGTTGTTCAGTTTATTTTTGATTCAAATGATTTATCAGTAAAAGTGCACACTGTATAAATGGATATTTTCCTGAAGTAGTGACAGTTATCAATTTTTAGCATTTTATTTCATTACCTATACATTGTCCTATTAATGAATTAACAATAAAATTAGTTGCTATTCATCCCTACATATTTACACTATTTCATTGGTATTATCTAATATATCATTATGTTCTGTTTCTTCATAGCATATATTTGGTGCTTATATTAACATTATATTTATAAAAGTATGGGGAAATCTATTTTACGTTGAATATTAATTCTATAGTATATCTGTGTGTAACATTTTTATGAAAGTAATCATTAGGTATTATATAGCAAAAAGCACAATAAGGTAATGCAGCAATACCGAAAAGGACACCATGGTGGCGACACCAGTTGTTCCATCGTGGTGCCTAGCAAAAAAAACAAACTTATTGGTACCAGTTGATACCAACTGAGATACCCTCTACCTATACAACTCTACACATTTTGTTTTTTGTCCGGACCGGTGGCGCCACCATGGTTTTTCTAATGAAATAGGGTCTATAAAAGGGATCTACCATCTTGTTTAGTGAGCTATAGTTATTCTTAAATACGGTGCTGTCCAATATAATTTATGTATCGATATCGATCCAAAATTCAACCTTATCGTCTGCGTCCGTTTCCTAAAATAATATCTATTTCAATGTTTACTAATCGCGTACCTATTTACGTGACGGTCTTGATCGAAATACATATTATTAGGTAGTAATTTAAATTCAATATATCAAAAGGTATTGAAAGCATCCATTCCATTCTTCTCTCTCTCTCTTCTATAAAGGTAAATAGCACTTTATTTTTATACGAATTCGTATTAAAGTTAGGGGAAAACACGTATGATAATAGGTTAAACATGTATTTCGCTGTGACATTACCTTTGCTTATAAAAAAGGTAAAGAAGAGTTTGTATTAAGTAGGCTACTCTATTTTGAAATATGTGCGTATGATGTCTTGTTTATTTTAATCATGCATGATTCGTAAGCCTGACATTTTGGTTTACCTTTTTGGGTTTCATTCTGTCTTACTATCGATGTAGGTAGAATATTATATTGCACATACATACATTTTACATATATATTCAAGACATTATTGAGGCAATATAGGTACTTCACCTTAAGATGTGAAGCCGGTTATTTCCAATTTTGCATGCGGTCAAAAATTAGATTTTCGTAATTTACGGTTCTTTATAAATTTTATGCGTTTTGTAGTGTTACGCCGTTGGTAGGTTGACTGTCTAAGCAATACTATGCATACTTATACCAATACGATAATACATTTATAGCGGAAAGTTATCATTTTTAGAATGTTTATTTTAGAATTATCATATTAGCTTATAGGTATACGGATTTATTGAATTTTTTTACAAATATTTTAGTAGTTATTACTCGTATTCATTATTTGTGGTTATATAAGCAGGTATTATCTGCTATTATTAATAATTAAGATAAACCTACGTTTGGGTTGATGGCCGCGCGAAACAATCTTTGTATTGCGCCTTTTTTTTATGTGATAGGTAGCAGACGAGCAGGCGGATCACCTGATGGTAAGCAATTGCCGCCGCCCATGGACACATGCAACACCAGTGGAGTCACAAGTGCGCTGCTAACCTTTTATCCCCTTCCCCCCCGATGGGCCTCCGGTATCCTCACTCACTCGGCGAAACACAGCACAGGAGCTGCTTCACGCCGGTTTTCTGTGAGGCCTTGTTTTATTTTTTAAATTTCTGCATGGACATCTCATCCTACCTCTTTCGGTTTACGTTTTCCCATCTCTTAATGAGGTATGTAATACCTACTGAGTGCGCCCATTACAATATTTATTTTTTCATGTTCAGGTTTATGTTGTGCTAACTTGAATTACCCTTTACCTAGTTTCGCATCCCAAAATATGCAATTATTTTAATATTTTAGTAAACATAAAAAATCAAATATTTTTAACAGTTTTAATGTTCAGGCATATCCAAATATGAAAATAAAAAAAATCTTTTTCTAGCAATCTTGGATCTACCAACTGGCCACGAGTGGTTGGTGATTTTTAAGATGTAACCATAAGTTTTGAAGAAAAATGTTTTACTCTTAGTACCTAGTTAGTAAAGAAGTATGTACATACTTGAAAAGCGTAAGACGGTCACTAAAATATACAAATAAAATCACGGTGTTTTAGATTAATCTATAAAATAAATTGATTATAATTATTACCTAGTTTATACTTTTGGAAGTTAACCGGCCTACCCATAAAATAACGGGCAAGTGTAGGCATGTTTGATTTTATTACATAAAATAAACTTGACCAAAAAATGGTTTCATATGCAGGTTCAGGTTTAGGCTAGCTAAAGCCTTGTTACAATAAATAAACTCATGGCAAAAAAAATTGTTTCTGTGGCGGTTTTAACGGTTATTAAACCGAATCTGTCTATCCGTATTCAATAATAAATTATGTACTACCAAGTAGGTACCAATGAATCTAAATAAATTTAACTGACAAATTATAAAACGTAATAAATAAAGAGATTCGCCCGGCTTATTCATCTAGTAGGTAGTACTCATGGGAAACAACTAGTTTAAAACCAAAACTGCATTTTGATTAATTGTCCAGTGTATTTATTTATTATTTTTATACTTATTACATAGAAATCGATTTAGTTCGGATATACTATAATTCCAAAGTTGTGGACGGAAATATCTAAAGATATTTAACAATTTCATTTAGGTATAGTTCTACTCAAACACATTCCTTTAATAATGAAATAAAATCAATATCTTGATTAAAAGTAATCTGGTATTTTAGATAACTTGTTATTACGGCTCGGTTCATTAAATACTATTTGCATGGCACGATTAATAATATTACCTGCAAATTATATTAGTATGTTCCGCGTCCCATGCAGGTCTAAATAGGAACAGTAGATAACAGCTTTACCTAGATTAATTTCTACTTCTTGCTTGCATTAAGTGGTGTTGGTCAAGTGGAATTAAAACATTTAACATGTTAGAAATTATTTTAAAATAACAAAAAATCACACTGTTTTTAATCGGTGTGTAATCGTGCATGAAAGGAAGAGGCCAAATTCTAGTTCCAAAACCATTCAGGGCCTGCGCAGACGGCGAACTTTTCTCCGCGGCCTCGGAGTAAAAAGTACGCTCCGCGAATAAAACTTCGGAAATTTTAATGCCTCGTTTGCGTTACTTGATACAGTTGTTAACGATCTATTTTAGCGAAATAGGGTTACGAAACAGTTTTCAGTGATCGAATTTTCATTTGGTATATTGAGATATTTGAGAGAAAAATTGATACGTAAATCTAGGATAGTAATTTGTATAAATTAAAAAATTGGTTTTTGATATACAGACCGCCACACGCTTATGATTACTGCAATCTGGCAAATTCCTTCACATGACTCTCACCTAAATAGTTTTTAACAAGATGCCTATTGGGTGAAGAAGGACTGTGTTGGGCTGTACCTGTACGTAAATACATCGTTTAAGTTAGAACACCCATTTATAGGTAATTAGTGTAGTAACTTTCAGCTAACTTCGTCAGATTTTTTTTTATTTCCGGCTTTTTATAAATTATTGGATATTATTTAATGAACCAAAATCCTAATGAACCTTACAAATCAAACTGAATTATTGCAATCGATATAAAGCCACAAAATGTTGTACCTAACACGACTTTTTATATTTTGCTCTATTATTTCGGTACATACCTATTTTATCAAATTACTTCTACATGTTTTAAACGGTCACGGATTGAATACGTACCTATGTTTTTTAAATATTTGGGCATTTTGTTGATGACCAAAAAAACATTTGTAACGAAAATATCAAATAAGTGTGCATCGATGCTTTAGGGGAACCTATTGTGTTAACCAATATACGTGGGTGTACAGAACAGCGTCATTATTCAAACAAAATTATCACACTATTGTCTTTTTATGCGGCATTATTACAAACGATCAGATTATACTAGGTCTGCTGCCTTCGCTAAATTGAAATGATAATCTAATTTTTAGTTTTAATAGATAAAAAAATATATTATACAGTTTAGGAGTTAAATAACTAGATGGTTTTAAGGTTGGGACCGGGAATTAAATATACCTTATATAAATTACATAATATAATTTATCATAGAAATAGTTTGTTGGCAAATCGCTCTCGAGCGAGCTTAGCACCTGGTCGCCACTCGAAAATAATAATAACATTAGAAACATTATGGTCAGACACTTAATAGTTTAAACGATTATAGAATGACCATGAAGACAAGTATTTTTATAGTTATTTTAACTGTGATGTTAGTTTTATTTACCTTCACCATAATAAACACTTAAAACAGTTAGTAACCATAGAATGCGCGCAAAAATAATCGCTTACCTACATAAAGTAAAAACCCTTTATTGGTCGACAGGCAGGAGCCAGGACTGTATTAAACTGGACAAAACAATAAACTTATGATAAGCACATTTTTTCAATAATTTTAGGTTGGTCCGCCTACAATCAATACCCAATCTTTGTTTTCTCAATGGAAAATAAATCGCATCTCGTATGTACGGTGAATAATGGAACGTGCAAACTTAGTGAAATATTATCGAAAATATCGAAATGGTCATGGATTGATGACGATCGCATTAGTAAAATTATATAAATCAGCGAAGTCCAGAAATATGCCAAGTCAACTCCTAGTACCTATATAAAAAGGTAATTGAAAACAAAATGATATAACTTTTATTACCTATTAACTCACTATCACGTATTATTAAGTATTAATCAAATCGGTTTAATTAGCTCTAAAATGGTACCTAATGACAACTTTACGAACTGTAGGTATGTAGTAGTAGGTAACAGTAACAAAGTAGTTAAATTGTAGTCTAGTTATAAACGGTTTCACATTGGAATTTGAGAAATAAAGCCATAAAACGTTTATATTAACAAAATAATTAATGTATTACCACTCACTCTTAGCGTGTTATTCACGGTTCTTATCTAATAACTAATGTGTTACCATTTTAGGTATAGACTACTGGCCCGTGTTAAAAAAATGATGGGTCATTTGAACCACCAGATGACCTATGTAGAACGATATAATAGCATAAAATAATACGATTCAGCATTATGCCGTCACTTGTAAGCTGTCCAACTGAGTGCAGGTGAGAATTCAAAAGTACAGGTAGAGTGGGTATATTTTGGTCATATATTTTTGTACGGCATTCTTACTTATCGATAGATCCATGAAAAATAATAAGACAACGCGTAGTGCCGTACAAAAATGGTGGTCCAAAAAGTCGGATTTTTCTTTTGATTTTCCGACAATTTCCACGGTGAATTTGATCATTTGATTTTGTACGGCATCAGCTTCATGCTATTTCAGTACTGCTTCTAATACATTATTCCGCAACGCCGTACAAAAATCATGCGACAAGGGGAAAAAACCGAGGGTTGCAACCCCCTCTCTTTCCGTGGTACAAAGGGTGATTTGAAAAAGTACGGCTTTGGTTCCAAAACATTATCTGACACTTAAAAGTACTATTAAAAATAATGCCGTCAACAAGTGATTGTTCATTTGAATGTATATCAATAATTATCTTAATTTCATCGTATTCTTGATTTACAAAGGTGTAAAATCATTTGATCCTGTACGGGAACTTTTTTTTTAACATGATAATGTAAAATACAATTGTTATATAGTATTGCCGTTCAAAAGAAACTGTTCTGAAAAAAATTATAGAGAAACACAAAAACTGTAATTTTTCAAATTATTGAAGAAATTTAAATATCATACATTAATGAAATATAGCAGTTTTCTACATTGTATCTCATGTTTTGAATAGTATTAACATAAATAAATTAGGAAAAAATGATGCCGTACATTTTAATGCAGACCATATCTTTTAGGCTGATGAAAATGACGCTACTATCTAAAGGGTACTTTATGGCCATCTGATACAGTACGGCATTAATATATTTTTGAAGTGAACAATTGATAATATGATTAAATGTCTATTAAGTGAAACGGTGTGTATATATATATATACAAAAATTTTAACTGTCAACCATAGTATCAACAGTTTTGTATACTTTTTGGTTTACTATATACTTCGAACATTATTGATACATATATATAATTGATTTGTTTCATTGTAATGATGTGAAGAAATAAAACAATTATTTTTAAGAAAAATTTGATATTTTAATAATGATGATAATACAAAATATGGTTTTCCCCTTTGAACCAACGAAAATGTACGGCATATGAAAAAATATTATCTATGCATAAAATACTTTGGAAATAAATTAATTTGATGTTGTGTCAAATCACCCCGTGGACCACAGAAAGAGAGGGGGTTGCAACCCTTGGTATTTTCCCCTTGTCGCATGATTTTTGTACGGCGTTGCGGAATAATGTATTAGAAGCAGTACTGAAATAGCTTGAAGCTGATGCCGTACAAAATCAAATGATCAAATTCACCGTGGAAATTGTCGGAAAATCAAAAGAAAAATCCGACTTTTTGGACCACCATTTTTGTACGGCACTACGCGTTGTCTTATTATTTTTCATGGATCTATCGATAAGTAAGAATGCCGTACAAAAATATATGACCAAAATATACCCACTCTACCTGTACTTTTGAATTCTCACCTGCACTCAGTTGGACAGCTTACAAGTGACGGCATAATGCTGAATCTTATTATTTTATGCTCTTATATCGTTCTACATAGGTCATCTGGTGGTTCAAATGACCCATCATTTTTTTAACACGGGCCAGTAGTCTAAGTACATAGTAATATTTTTTAAATCCTGAAGTCACCTATTACCTACATTTAAAATTGCCAGTTAGCCAATATAATCATTATTTACAGAACTTCAATTTATTGTTCATTTTAGTTACACTTAGATTTTAAAATTTTAAATAAGGCGAAACTAGCGCCGCCAATTGTAGATTTTTTATTATTATTAATTTTAAGTAAGTACTTTTATTCAAGTAAAGTAGTTAATTGGCAATTGTCGTATTATCGGAATTCAAATAACTAGTTTAGGGAATATGAGATAAGGCTTTTTTTACTATAAATAGATTTTTAAGTCGTAGTTTATATAATATTGTCTTGGTACAAGTATCTAACGTTGGTTAATATTATTGCCTAAAGTAAACACTTTTAGAGCCACTTTTACACTATTTAGGGTTTTAGATCTCAAATT
Organism: Cnaphalocrocis medinalis; assembly: GCA_014851415.1. Taxonomy (NCBI): domain Eukaryota; kingdom Metazoa; phylum Arthropoda; class Insecta; order Lepidoptera; family Crambidae; genus Cnaphalocrocis; species Cnaphalocrocis medinalis. The sequence continues at coordinate 27,307 of CM026299.1, read as the reverse complement.
CCGAGACTTACCGACTACCTACATAATTTTAACTCCTACTTTGACTGAAAAATTAAGTAAAACTTTTGTCACAATTTCTTAGATTTGTAATAATACATCGGATGTTATCTATACCTAATTAAACTGAAAAAAGAGTAGATTTTAATTTCAAATGTATAATATGTCGTCTTTCAATTGGTTGAAGTAATTAATTAATAACTTAATTTATTAATATCCCTTCTTAAGAGTGCCTAGTTAGATGATGCCAATTTCCTAAAATATTCTATAAATACTTAAAAACTTATTTAAATAAAGACAGGAGCGTATCTCTAGATCTTTATGACTAGACAATTACCGTACCTATACATTAATTTGTAACCCTTGTTTTAACCATTCCTTCTAGCTATGTAATAGTAGAAAGTAATAAATTAAGATTTTTAGTGTATACATACATATTTTTTAACATGTAGTTAGGATGTATGTATGTATCATACTACTACTTACTTTCCCAGTGCGTCTAGGATATGCATGTAACCTACTTTTTATAATTTTTTATTTAGTATATGATATGGACGATAGTTCGATGAAGATATTTGTATTATCCTGTATTGGCACGAATTTATTAAATATGTAGTTTGTGATCTAATTAGATAATAGATGTCTATTGAATGGATATCAGTACTTTGTTAATGTATTATATTTTTGTGTTGTGACTATAAATAGGTCTTACGGTGGTTTCGAGAAACTGTCAAAAAATCTTTAGGATTATCGCATTTCAATGACGTTAAACAATGAGGAGTATGACGTTTCCTATATTACTTCATTTATAATAATAAATCTTCAATCAATATTTCATGCCAGGACTAAAATGTTTAGGTATGTACGTTTGTAAACGACAGATGGAAATTCATTATTATCTATTTGGTTATAGTTATTTAATATTCAAATTAAAAAACCAATAGGTATATTGATGAAAACTACGTGGTCGCGTTAGTTAACTACTAGATAGAGAAAATATTTATAGAAACTAGGTATGTACGGTGCATACGTGTTGGGTGTGCGCGTGATTAAGACTTGAATTTCAAGTCAATTCCACTGCCTATAGCGTGATTGCGATGTGAAGAATATTTTTTACCTATTTATTACTTAATATATTATTCAGAGTTAATATATACGTATATAATTATTAAAATATTAATACATAATGCTTCCGTGTGTCTAAATAAAATAGACATAGACTGTATAAAATGAAATCGCTACAAACATATCTCTTAAATATTACATTATTGTACGCGTTTAATGATACTTAATACCTATTATAACAATTATATCAGTAGGTATTTGTGGTGATCTTTACAGAAATAAGTTAAATTACATCCTATGTATGTATAACAAAAACTATCTAATAGTTTAAGCAGGCATTTAATTTTACATATCAGTCAAGTTTGTATGGGTAAGAGAGTATGGATTTTATATTTATACTGATGTTTTAGCTTAGTTAATGTGATCGCTGAAATATACCTATCTACCTACCCATTGTTACCGTATTTTTAAAATAAGACATTCCATAAGTACAAATTGGAAGAGCAATATTTTGAACGTAGACAATTTTAAAACAGTAGAATACTAAAAAAATAATAATGCGATGTATTAAAGTCTATTTTGTTATTAAGTATCTGTTGTTTCAATTACATGTTAAGAATATTATTTTATTATTTCTTACTTTGTTTTTTTTTATATTCGAACAGTTTGGTTCTTCGCCTCTGGTTGGAAAGCGGAGTGAAAGTAGGCTAAGGTCAGTCAAGTTTATTTGCCATGTGGTGGTGGTTACTGTAGTAATATTGTAGTGTATGTTTTGTTTACTGTTTCATAAACTTACTAATGAATGGCATGGAATGTTGGGTACTTAAATATTGTGCTGGCGCGGCCTGTGCTTTATATTTAACCATAATCAAGTAGGTTCATCGCAAATTGTAATTTTGTTCTCGTGTTTATTACAAATAGGTATTCTTATTACAAATAGATAGTATGAAGCATCCTTGTTTAGATTATGCGTACCTATTATATAATGCATCCGGAAATTGTCCACTCACATACATGCAGCACTAAGGTTTACCCAATTATGTTTACTTAAATGTAACTCTGTGTTTTCTAAATCTACTACTACTACTACTACTCCATGATATATAAGGACGTTCTTACAAATTCCATGGCGTACCCTCTTAAGGGGCTATATCGACGAAACTAGCGCCAATTTACACTGATTCTGGCGAAAATATGATATTAAAAAAAAAGTAAAACATTACAGACTTAGATGCAAGTAAATTGGATTTTTCAAGATACAATATAATATTTTTAATGAGTAACAAGTAACAATAATGTTCATTATTGCTTAAAGTGGCCGTTTTTAGCAATAATGAACTTAATTTTTCCTTGTTACGTGTAAAAATACTACTGTTTTGCATCTCGAAAAATTTAATTTACTTGAATCTAAGTCTGTAATGTTTAACTTTTTTTTAATATCATATTTTCGCTACAATCAGTGTAAATTGGTTGGCAGCGCTAGTTTCGTCGATATAGCACCTTATGACGACACCGCGACGATAATAGCGCGGCCAATTCGTTTATATTATGAGATATATTTTATGAAAACATAAAGGAATGCATTAACAATTTTTTGTGATGCGGAACCATATTATTTACACGCGCCAAGTGGCAATTATAATTTTCATAATAACTTTTTGCAATTATGAAAATTATTGTGGTTTGTAGGAAGAAATTAATATAAATCAATTGGCGGCGCTAGTATCGTCGCGGTGTCGCCTTTAGAACAAGTTAGAATATCATAAAATATTAAAAAAAAACTTTATTCTGTACCAGGAGCCCAAACACCTACTTTCTAGTCTTATTTAAACCAACTAACTATGCCACCCCTTGAAGGGTTGAATTTTATACAACCCCTTTAGCACAGAATAATATGCCCTTAGTGCTCACTTTTAGCACCTACTTACTTAAGGAACCCCGTCAAAATGCGCGTAGCTTAATTAAAAGAAACGAATTTCAAAACTATTACTCATAAAGTAATAGTCCATTAGGTGCGGAGCAGTTATTATTAGTCATCAGATTTTTATTGGTTTCGTTTTTTATTAATATTTGAGAAAAAAGGCCTTTGTTTGACCTTTATGATGTCACATTATTATACCTACTACATAATGTAAAATACAAATATTTATATTTAATTAATTTTAATTTAATTTATTTTTTAATTATTATATTTATTCAGTTTTAAGTCCTTTACAGAACATTTATGAATGTCAAATGTAATCTAACGCTGATTATGAGTCATAAAGCTGGTTTTTGCTTTTAGAACAAAATAAAGACAAAGGTCTTTATTTTCTCTATTGCATTAGCTGATTTTTATGCTAAAGTAGACCCACTTTTATCCCATTAGTCAAACTAGTATCTATTTTCCTATTCAACCAGATAGGATAGTAATATTATAAGTACCTACGTTATGTTATTAATAGGCAGGTATGTAGTATGGTAGGTATGTAGGTCGGACCCTCATCAATGTATAAGTCTGTATGTTACTGACAATCTGTATAATCCGGAATTGTATATTTTGCCTAGAAATTCTATACAAAGCTTGATCCTTATCTGGCAATGTATGTTACAAATCAAATTTTCTTCAAACAATTCTCACCACATTTATTCCAATATCAAACACGGAATTTTGACAGATTGCAGAACCTGATTTGTGGCCGTCTGTAGGTATGAAATAAAGATCCAACCGCCTTCCAATATACATAGGTAGAATTTTTCATTATGTTTATCAACTTTTTTAAATTCAATTTGAACAACCTTCAACTCCCACGATGGAAAAGTACTTAGTACTTACCTGTGATTAGAATGTAGGTTATTGTTAAGTAGTATAATATTTTTGGAAACCGATCGCGGCTAATTAATTGTACTCATACCTATGCTCTATTTAATATCTTCATCAGACAATGATACATATAAAGCTTTTTACCTTCTTTACTCCGTTTATTTTTATCATGTTATATTTAACCTTACGAATAACAATAAATTGTTTCGCTATGTACAGTAACTCGGCGCACTTATTGTGCAGTGGGTAAGTAACGTGTGATAAATGTAGATGTAGGTCTACTCAGGACTCCTAGTAGGTACAATAGGTTTACCTATTTATTATTTTCCACATAAACTCCTATGCTTCAAATTACTTTTTACCTAGTAATAGGTACAGTCAGCAATATATATAAAGTTACATACAAGATGTCCACTTGGACATCTTGTACTTAGGTAGTACTTAACGCTCATGGTATGCAGTACGTAATATTGACACAATAATGTAGTCAAATTTAATAGAGCATTCACAGTAGTCAAAAATATCGGAACCCCGCAAATGACAATTAATTTGTCACATGCAAACGGTCATTACGAAAGAAACGCGGTAACGTCCGCAGCAAGCAACCGCACTACCTAATGTCAAAATTTAAATTCTGTCATTCATTAGAAATACTTCTAATCAAGCGGACGATAATCGCCGTATTTATAGCAAATTAAAGTTGATTTTTTTTAAGTTCTGTTATTTTGAAAACTGTTAAGTTACCGGTGGCTTTTTGGCTGTTTATTTAAAAATAGTTTGAATGTGCCAAAATGATTTGCCTTTTAAGGTGATCGGATAGTTTTGACCACTCTCAATGCCCTTTTTATGGTTACTTTGGTTGTGTACTTATATATTACTGCATTTTGGATGTAACTTGGTATAGTATCATATTATGATGCCGACTGTACCTACACTACTTAACCTACTAACTAAAACGTCTCCTTACTCAGGGTATACCTACCTGTTAACATTTACATCTCTAACCACGTGTTCTACTTACTACCCATTTGTTCAATGAATTTTGGAAAATCGCTTAAAAATTTTAACTTTTTATACAGAGTTGGTCATGTAACTTAAGTTAATCTTTTTGTATTATGGGGAGCTGAAAATTTTTTTAACGCTTATAGGTATTCCAAGTCTTAAAAAAAATATTGCTCGGTAGTTGATAAGAGGTAAAACATGTTTAAAGGGATGTAAATGTCTACAAGTACTGTATGTGTGGCTTACTGCTTTAACTAACAAGTACCTTTATTTAGACAAAAGCGGGAAAATAAAATAACTGCACCTCTGTACAAAATTTAAGGCTAACCTACTCTACAAGTGTAATTATGGGTACTGGGTATGTAACAGCTAGAGTTAGAGATACTATCTTGACTTAAAAATAGAAAATAAAGATTAAGAATCAGATCATTCCCTTTATAAAGGTTGGACCAAAACTGATGTCAAAAAAAATAAACAGAAGTTCTCATATATTTCCCGAAATGGTACAAAATAAAGAGGCACTACCTATAACACACACACTGGGCCTTAAACGAAATTTAAACCAAGGCACCAATGGCTTTCGCTGATTTTAACCTATGCATATAGTAGTTATTCCCCGCCTATGATTCCTGGTTGTTGTAGGTGGCATACGAGCAGAGGGATCACCTGGTGGTAAGCTATTGCCGCCGCCCACAGACTCCTGCAACACCAGTAAAGTCACAATATGCGCTGCCAACCTCTAACCACCTTCCCCAACTAGGCTTCCGGTACCCTCACTCACTCGACTAAACATGCGCAGGCGCTGCGTCACGCCCGTCTTTTATGAGACCGTAGTATTCGGTCGGACCGTAGTAGTAGTACTCAAGTCGAGCCGGGCCGGCCTCGACCTTGATGAAGCGTGGCTCTCCCACAGTGATAACATTTAACTGCTTCTTCGGAACTCGTGGTACTTAAACTAAGGTTTAGGATTTGGGAAGTCGGGTACATAATTACAATGAAGCGACCACCTACATACAGACAAGCGTGGATCCAGAACGACTAGATTATGATTAGGGTAGACGTGGGACAGATGCCTAAAAAAACACGTAGGTAGCGACCTGTGCGAACACAACACTCATAGTATTTCGTTTAAAAACGAATACTAAACTCATAGTCTCTCGTTTTTATTGCGGCTGTCTGCCTATGGATTATGATGCCGACTGTACCATCGGCCTATGGATTTTTCAAATCTACCAATGTGCAATTCCACCATTTGCTCAGCGGTGAGTGGAAAAATCATGAGGATAGTTTTTGAAACGTGAAACCATGATTCAGTTGTCCGGTTCCCCTGTTAAAGGGTTGCGAAGATAAGACAGCAGTCGCTTCATTGTAACTATCAGACTCCTCTAATCCTAAATCATGGTTTAGGAAGCTTAGAAGCGAAGCCCGGGAGTACCTACATAAGAGAGACTTTCTTAAAACATTTTTTTAAAGAATATATTTTTATGTTTTATTACTTACCTTTCGGGGCGCTCGAAAGATGTCTTTGTATTAATTAGTATCTATCTAGTTAATGTAAGACGATCGAAGAAGATTTAGGCCAAATAACTTATTTTTAAGAGCGGTTATATGTAGGTATTTTCTGTCAAATCATACAGAGATGATCGATATTTTCAAAATAATAATATATTTTAATTGCATTTCCTAGTTAGGTACGACTTGTTTGTTAAAAGTTATTATAAAGGCTAGGTACCATTAGAAATTATGATACGATAGATAGGTCAATTAAATAAAATTTTATTCTACCTGATAATTAACAAAGATTTTTACATTGCAGGTACATGGGTTAGATTTTCATGAGGGATGAAGAAGTATGGTGTTAAAACTACACCCTTTTTAGCAAATAAGACAACAAAGGCTAGACAGAATCGAAATTTGTTATTGTTAGTGAGTAGGGTCTCATACCTGTTCAAAAATTATAATCTAAGTACTTTTTTATGCGATAATTACCTAACTTGTCCACCAAAATATCTTAGATCTGAATCTTATTACTCACTTTTTGTTTGTTAGTAGAGTTGTAAGAATGATTAGCTACTAGTTTCTGTTGTTGAGTTGTAACAACGTTTGATATTTGGCAATGTCATTTGTTATTAAGTAATAAGGGCCCGTTTCACCAGACCAGGCTAACAAATAAAAAGCAAATTGTCGGTTTTAAAGTGACGAGATATTTTTTTTATTTGTAGGTACCTATTTACTTACCTACCAACATTAAGTGCTAATCAATAATAATAATAAAATAGCAAACATTTGTATTTTGTAATCAAGGAAATACTTAACTATTTGGTACTTGACCCTGGAATGGTGTAAAAAAGGCCATAAGAATAAATATTAATAAACTGTGCAAAATCTTCTAGAAAATTAATTGCAAGCCTTAGACTGTGCTGTAACATTGCCGGTGTAGGTACGTGATATTCACCGCATTATGTATTATGTGGATGTTTCCTCGTTTTAGTCAGTACGAAGTGATCAAAAAACTAATAGAATGATTGAAAACAATATTATGTAATTAAATGCTTTTAAATTTGAATGTTTTTTTTATTTATTTTGATTGGGTAAGGTTAAGGGTGCTTTTCCACCAGAGATGTGATATGCTACGATGCCATATGGATAGGATTGATATCCTTCACCGATCATAAGTATTCATTGGATTTAGTGCACATAGCTTAGCACTGGTGGAAACGGATTCAACTACCTAAGATATATTTTATATGGAAAGATGCGTGCTATAGATGTCTGATATGGGCCATCTCCCCTCACCGCTTCCCTACTATCGATACATAGCATAGCTCGAGATGCGCATTGCGCATCTTTATCGCACGACACTCTGCGCCGGCTCATGTTCGTAGGGCATCTTTCTCGTTCGGCAACATAGCTTACCTACTTAGTATTGGTGTAAACGTTCACATATTTTTGTAGTGTAGATTTCACATCTTTGCAGCATAGTTGCATAGCACATTTCTGTTAGAAAAGCAGCCTAAATCTATGGTAAGTTATACCGCCGTCATTTCATTTTACTTGGAGCAGACCTATGGGTTTGCAGACGGCGAGGCGTGACGGGCCGGAAATTTTGTCAGGTACCTAACGATATCGCAAAGGGAATCCTGTACATACCAACGCATACGACAGCAAAACAATGTCTTTGGCTGCTCGCCATGGATCACAAACCATTTTGTATGAAGAAACGCAGATGGTGACGCGACTAACTCAGTCTGCGTAGAACAAACTGTTCCTCGTGTGCGTTGGGTTCGCATCGCGGGCAGACGTGGTCTTACTTAGCGGATAACAAGTTTGGCCCGCCCCCGCCTTTCGCAAAGAGCCATACTTAAAAGTAGTACGTACCACATAGTTATTTAAGTTATTAAAAATAATTTAATTTCTAGGTCCCTTACCTAGATGGTTCGACGGACTTCGACGACACAGACCAGCTATATAGCTGATAATGATATCAGGCGGGGGGATCCGGAATAGGGAGGGTGGGCTGTTATGGTGGCTGTCCATTAATCTACTTATCCAAAATACTGATCTAGGGCCAAGTATCATATGGACTGGCCATTGGCCAAGCGCGTATCACCGTAAGAGACAGTTATCTATATAACCCGGCCAAATGAGGAATAACTACAAAATGGCGGATCGATATTGTGAATCTTCAGTAGGGTCGCCTGTTATCTCTTATTACGACTGAATTTGGTCGGTTATTCCGGTAGGAATGATACGAATAAAAATCGCACTGAGCAAGATGGTAATCACTATGGCAACGCGCTTTGTTGGGCATACTTTGAATTGTGCCCAACAAAAAAAGTGAAACTCTGGCAAAGACAAAAAATCATGATTCTGACTCTTTTACTCTTAGCGATTTCTGTATGTAGTTGTTCCGTTTACACAAGTATTATTATTTGCGTGTCCAGTCCATAATGATACTTGGTCCTAACTGATGATACTACAAATGTATTTGATTTGTTTTCCAACCCTCCTCCCCCTTTGACATCCTCGTGACTAATGCACAGCCCCTAAGTGGGATTTGTTAAATAAAACTGTGCGTTCAATCTGCAAGTTTATTGAATATACATTAATAAAAACCACGTCAATACACATACATTATGAAAATCTTGTGATCCACACAGAACGAAAATCTGTTATCATTGTGCCACTCTCAGTGCATCAATCTCTTATCAGATATCGCGGTTCCTGAGAAGACAGGACCCCGCGTCAACATTTCTCTATTAGGTATATTACCAAACAATTCTCTCTTAAATATTAATCCATTTACAGGCTTCCAGCACACTTTGTGATATATACGTAGCAAAGATACATATTTCTACTGTCATCAAACAACATCTAGTTTTATAATCTGATAGTAAAATTGGAAAGATGATAAGTAGCAAAACCAATTCTCAAGAAATACTGTGCATATTTTTAACACATATGTACTTGTAAAAAATAATACATAATTATGTATATTTTACACAATACTATCTTACCTTGTTAATATAAGCAAATGCATCACAAATCATAACTCAATACATTTAAATAATTGTGCGACCACGAGTAAGTTTTACAGACATAAATGCAATAATAATAATGCAATTAAAACTACTAAATAACAGATTGTATTAAATTACTCGAATCTCTCTCAATCATAATATGATAATCATAAGTATTATACATTATCTTAAAAACTAATAAAAATGTATCAAATACAAAAAGAACAATAAAACTCATAAATTGTAAAATATGTAATAATAATACAATGGCATCAGAGGCAACTATCGTTATATCAGGTAAACTTAAGATTGCAGTTGAAAAAGCGATAGAAAAATAATAAATATTTTATGTTTCGTATTAAAAAATAATTAGCACACCTATTCTAGTAAGTGTCACCGAGTATCTCCGAGCTTAGGCGGCCCAGACCACTCGGCCCGGCGCCGGCGCCATGCTCGCCGGGCGACCACAGAGCTGTGCGGTCTACCTGAAGCTGCGCTCATACCCTCGTTTAAGGGAAAACCACACCAATTTAAATTCAAAATATTATGTAGATCCTCAACACCAAATACCTTATCAGATATTAATTTAGTTCATAAGCGCAGTATCAAATCGAATCTATTCACCTATTATATTTCATGTTGTCATAATAGACAGTACAAATCAAACAGGTACTACTCGTAGGTATTACTCGTATATTTATGGAAATTTTAAAATAAATAGGTACAGGAAAAATCATGAACTATAATCACATTACAGTTCACCTTATTACCATTCAGGACAAGTTACTGGATTTCGCAAAACCAAATAATATAGTTTGTCTCACCGTGATGTTGGCAAAACCGTTAGTCTATAAATCTAACATCTTCACTTTATAATATAACTGCTGAACTAAGTCATTGGTAAAATCGCCTAATTTATTATAACTGGCGGTTCTAACAAGTTTACGGTGAAATAAACGAAGTAAAAACTCATTATATAAAGTTTGTAGAAACAAGTATCTATATGTATATTTACACACAATAAACAATCTAACTTTGTATCTTTCAATATTGACTAGGTGAGGCCTAAATGGGGAAAATTATAAAATATTTGACACTTTTCCACACAAATTCTTAAAACTACTAAAATAGTATTAATTTAGATAATGACATCAATAATGTCATTGAACGCGCTAAATATTATTACAATTTCTAAACTGCACTTTTTGAACACCAAATATTTTCACATTATACCCTAACGACAGTTAGCTAAATAAAAAAATATAGGTATCATTTTTTGTATAACAGTCATTTTGTAATCATCTACATTGGGAAAAATTTAGACGATTGGTCAGAAGTGTTTTACTTTAATCAACGTTCTACAATCTTAGACTAAATCAAGATGAGGAAGATACATAGTAGGTAGCTGCGCGCGGTCCTACTACATTGAGTCCAATGCACTTGGTTGGCTTCAGGCAGTCTGCGTTAATACTGCTGCGACTCGCTTGCATCCATTTGCTCGTTAACAAATAAGTATATGTTCTACCACAGGATAATATCTTAATCCTGTTCCTTTATTTAGTTAGGGCACAGAAATATATTTTCAAAGAACTATTTGTGATCTTGTTCGCGCATTGGGATATTTTTGAGTGACAGGGACAGACCATGCCGAATGTGTGCGTGAGAAAGGATAAGATAGCTGCCTACTAAAAATGAATATGTAATGCACTTTTTTTCATTAATGTACTCAGACAAAATTGCTTCTATTTAATGTTTTTAGTACCTGTTCAATGGTTGTAAGTGGCAACTTGAAAAATTAAGTAGCCTATTTACAAGTACAAGAGTTCAACGAATATTTTGTAACCTCATGAAATGATCAAGTCTAGTGAAAAAGACAAAAATAAATATTTCCTTATTTTGCATTTCTATGTTTGCTGACGTAACTTCAAATGTTGAGAGACGAGGATCCCTGACCTAAGTCGATACACGTTTCTCTCACTTGCACTGTGAAGAGCTCTTCGCTCTGTTAATCGTTTCAATGTCATATTGTTTAATTCATATTTTAAGCGTCGTGACTTGGTATGATCTGTACCGGATGAATGTAGGTGTACGTGTAATCCTATATTTTAGTTGATTGTACGAACGTACCGTATCTTCTTCTTTTTGATTTAATCTAAGACTACAATTGTATATTGTTTACGTTGTTGCATGTGCTACTCGAGATTACAAATCTATCACCACATGATGTGCTAAACATACTTTATCTTAAACACTGACAGAACAAATAAAGTTATTCTACGACATCAGGTCACATTAGTAGTCTTAAATAATTTAGCACACCAATGACCGAATATTTTCAATACAGTTAAGCTCACTAGCCAGTCTAACCTTCATTAGTTCAAATATGCTACAAGTTGTCGACCCACGTGTCACTGCCATTTTTCGCGATAACATGTTACGTACATACTTATAACGACGGCTGAACAGTACCGCGATAAGATACATATTTAAAAACAGCAGGTTTGTGTATCAATTGATAGAAAATGCTGGAGGTTACAACAGCTGATTTAGGCCCCTTGTTATGCTATTTGGAACTCGGACTCTTTTATTTTCCTAATTAACTCCGACCATTAATATAGAACTAGATAACGAGTCACGAACGAGAGCTGAACTTAATAAATAAATGGCACTGTCTAATCTATTTCATCTATTAGTGTTTATGAAAGTTTAGCCTTAAAACCTAACAAATTAAGGACAAAGTAACGTGGATAAGTTAACACCGGAGGCAGATATTCTTCGCAACCATTTTCGCAAGTTTGACCGTGAATCTAGAACCATGTTATTAATTACTTAAAAAGTTTGACGGTAGTACCGTACGACTGGCTACTTAGCTTTTTCACTAAAACAATATTCACTAGTAGATACAGTATGAAAATATAATTCGAGATTATAATATAGTAGGTGCTGTAGTCTTTGACATAACATCATCGTAGCTATTATTAAAATGAATACAATACAGACATAGGCATTGGTATTTTCCCTAAGAGTTTTTCAAAAGTGGCACTTAGGTCGAATAAAATGATCACTTACCGTAATACATCATTAAATTATGTATAATCTTGAATTAACATTTAATGTAGGTAAGTTTTCTCTTTATGTAGATAACGAGCAACGGCTTTACATTGCGCGAGCATTCTGAAAAAGAAAAAATATTTAGGTATATTTACAAGAAAAATCTCGTATCTAAATTTATTGATAAGTCCTTACAGCCACACATCAAAGTATACAAAACTGTCGAAATTTCCTCAACCGACTCTCATCTTACTCTCATACACATTAAGTTGAATATCAATTGAGGAAATTTGACAGGTTGTGGCTGACTGTGACTAACACTAGGGAGCAAAAATTCTGAATAAGGAGAAGAAGTTTTCATACAAACACGCCCAGTTCTATGAAACCTTGTATAAAAGTAATTATTGCGTAAATCGATGTCAGTAATATTCGGTTTTTGATTAAGCATGTTAACTAAATACAAATAATTCCAGGATGGCAATGCCATTATCATTAAAAAAATAGAATTTAAGTAGGAATGTTGAATTTTATTGTGGGTGATGCATGTAAAAGTTTACAAATTACGATAAATCACTTTATTTTCCTTTTAAAAAAGGGGGAGGGGGGGGGGGGGGGCTTTGTACGGGTTGCCTATTGCGAGGGCTTCGGGATTGAAGCGACTGAGATTTGGCGGTGTATAAAATATATCTATACTTAATAGGGTGGTCCTTTTATTTTGCGGGGCTATATATTTTATGTCTAAAGAAAGAATCAATCATTAAAATAGATGACGAAGTTTTTTTATAGGTCCCTTTTTACCGCTTTCGCAAAAATTAAAAATTTGATGTAAGTATATGCCTATTAGAATTTACAATAGTCCTAATCTCTATTAAGTAACTATTCGAAATCAAAACCGTGGAGAAAACTGAAATGTTTTATAAACATATTAATTGAACTAGCCGTGTCGTGCAAGCGTTACAAAACTGCGCCGACAAAATCAAAACATTTCAATTTACTGCATTATATCCGCTACTAGAGTAATTAATTACTTCCAAGCTTAGCTAGCCGGCTAGAGCCGATTTTTAAGATAAGTTCTGAACTAACGGTTAAAAAATAACGCGAAAATATATTTTTAAACAATAGTTAGCTCAACCAAATCTCATATTTTAATAAATAGGATGTCACTTTGAATCGATTTGGTTACATGCGAGTAACCAAATCGATTTAAAGCTGACCAAGAGGTACCACTACCACTTCGACCAAAAAAAAAAACAAAACTATAAGGGTTCCTAGTTGACTACGGAACCCTAAAAAGGGTCAGTTTAGGCATACACGAACTGAGTACGTTAAGCAAAATACTGGCCGAGAACACAATGTGAAAATCGATGTTATCATTAAAGAAATGCTGAGTTGTAAACGAACCGCAATCGGCTATCGTTCCCAATACAATGTAAAAGTTATTTCACTCCGACACACTACCTACACTAACAGTATCCGGGTTGGTTGTGATTTGTATTGGAAAATTGCTAAAATGTACTTATTTAATTTCGTCGCGTTTAGTCTTAGTTTAGTTAAGTATTTGATTCCCAGTAGAGCTGTCATTAGCTATAAAAAGTATGCGAATTAGAATAATAAAAAGAAAGAAGAAAGTAATTCGATTTTTTCGAATATAGCTCGGGTTTTGTGATCACCAATCCGCATTAGCTTGGTGATTAAGCCTAATCCCATCAGAGTAGCGATGACTTGATTTTTATGATGAAGGCGTTTGCCCTGCAGTGGGGCAGTATACATATAGGCTGATACTTTACGCTGTATCTATGGCTTCTATGATTGAAGAGGTATAAATTTTATGTAGGTAGTAAATTATATTTCGTACCTACTAGGTGTGCGCTGCCTGCAGTTTCACTCGCGTGTTGATATAATTATTTGACCTTTGGATAATATACATACATTAAGGATGTATCGGTAGATATTAAAATGACCTAGCAATACATTATTAAATATTAAATATATAGATATTAAAGTTACCTTTAACCACTTCCTCTACCAACCATTCTGAACAACATTTAATTTTGTTCTACGAATTTTGGAAATTCGTCGAAATTCTTTGCGACTCCACATTCAAAATGAGCAGGTCACGTGACCGACTTTGTATGGTTATTTTTTTAATTGAATTTCCAATAGTCGTAGAACGAATGTTGTTTAGAATGGTTTTAAAAGGTACCTATGAAAATTTTTACACATTCATTATGTATAGCATTATTGACATTTCTTCCAGAAAAGTCCGTCAACCTTGCACGGCATTAGTTATTGGCAGGGTGCGTTTTTAAATGCGGTCGGCGCAGCAGTGTTAATAAAGTTACTATATTAGTAAAGGCGAATAAAGCTCGCAGGAGGAGTTTGCCAATACCGTAAAACGGAACGGGACCGTTGAAAAAGAATTACGTAAGATTTTTTTTTAAATAAGTTAACACCTCCCCCCTTGATCACCAAATTGATGCTTACGTAATACTTAAACGGTCCCTAAGTACATATCTATATTACTATATAACAAAAAGTCTTTTGGAAAAACATTCATATATGTACAGCAAGGTACTAACATCTAGTTACCCGGAGAAGGAAAATATCAAAGGTTTTTTCTTTCCGCGAGCCTTTAGGTCACTGCATCTAGAATCGTTTATGGTGTCACTAGAAAGATGTGAGTAAACATTCAAACTACAAGTACTTTTGATGTCTTTAAGAGATAGGTATCCTAACACCAGAGATAAGAGTATTAAAATGTATTGCTGGAATAGGCATTTCTGCTAACTTTTTGGCCGTTCTGAAGTTAGTTTTGTTACATAAAATTCGGTTCAGAGGCACTGAAGTCTTAAATCTTAGCAAGGCACTTGCATTAAAGTTTAGGAAACATGAATGCGCAAAGTCAAAAGCGGACACTTCAGATCAGCCGACAAGTTTGCAGACCACCGTACAAATGGAAGTTAGTACTGACTGGAGATGACCTTACCTTGATAAGCATTCTGTATTTGTGTGGTTGGTGAATTATCGCGGCTTCTTCGCGGAGTCTCCCCGCGCCGTCGGAGTGGGCACTGGCGGGGGCTCCGCCACCGCCTGCCGCCACCAGGTGGAATGTTAAGCGAAGCGTTAGACATGATTGCAGTGCGGTAACAGTACTGGATTAACTTATCATCTCATTAAACATAACCAATTCTGGAGGTACTCTATAAGGCTTGCATATTGACAAAAGCTTCACTAAGCGCCTTTTAAATTAACTTGAGGCTCAGCAAGCAGCAATGATCCTGCGAGGTCCTTTAATTTTTTAGCCGTATAATAAAATAGTTCGAAGTTATAATATTGGTTCACCCAGTCCGGCTCTTGATATCCTTTGATTATGGCTTCACCATTGTATAACCTTACAAAATTTTTAAAGTGGACTATTGGAGCCGAACTTGTCATTTTATTTAATTAATCCAGGACTGTTTAGAAAAAGTGTATTAATAGGACACCACTAGAGTTATGGATGAGTGCATAACAAATACATTAGCTAGAAACCAATGTACTTGTCAATTTATGTTTTCCTTGAAATGTCATTGTGTTACAAACATTTATACAATGAAAGCATGCGACAAAACAACATAGATGCATGTTAGTCACCTAGTTACACATAAAACAGACATAAACCCCAACAAAACGTAATTCTTGGAGTTTGACCAATTCACGAGTAGAAAAAATATAAAATCGTGTTGTTACTTAGGGATTTAAGGCTCTATTTTTATTAAATCCCTGATCCCGGATTTTGTTTTGCTGTTGCTAAGATGGTTTACTTTTAACAAGTAAAAACTAAGTTACCTACTATTATACGTTTAATTTTTTTTTATCTGAAAATAATAACTAGTTCGTTGTGTCAACTTCGATTGTAGAGCCGCATTCTGTGAGACCACGCCAACATAGTCCACGGCTACGGATACCGTAGCACCTCGCCGGGTGCTCTACGCCTGTCGCCACATTTACGAGCGCGTTAGTCTTGGACTTTAGGTACACCTTAATTAACTCGATATACAAAGAAGAAACTAGAAAGAATAAGTTTACTTTACACCAACAGTATTCTCAACTTGTAACTTTTTTCATCATCCGAATTATTAGACTAGCGATTTATTTAGTACAACATTATGTATTAAACAATTGTATTTTATTATAGAAATGAGAGAAAAGGTGTTTAAATTGTTATTTCTAGAATGATTGGCATTGAAACTGTTAACGGTTTGTCGTACATTCGATTTACTTTATCCAATAATACTTACAAGAATATGTAATACTTATTACATAAAATATATTGAATACACTAATATTCAAAACACAAAATCAATGGTTTGATTTATTGGTCTAATCGCTTTAAGTATTTTATGAGTGCAATATGTCAGAGGTGATTCGATAAAGACACTTCTGATATCAACATTCAAATAAACATATTTATACATTACGATGATTGGAAATTGAGATTCACCATTACCACGTTAGTCTTCTCAGTAGAATAATTTATTTCAAAACTGCAGTAGCGTTTTGTGTTACAAATATGAATTTAATAAAAAAAAATCCTAATAAATAAAAAAATCCAACAAGAAGCATTTATGGTCTAAGCGGCCACTGCACATCATTTAACTCATCGGGCTAATGTAATATAACACTTCTGGTTTCAAATCTATGTGCGTACTATTGCGTACATCTACCATCCGGGTCGTGGTGAGATGAGGGAAAAAATCGTTTTCGGACAGTTTCTCATCAATTGATGTAAGGGTAGACGCAAATTATATAATATTTCAGTTTTGATTTTGCATAGATAATACAGTCATCTCATAAAAAATTATAGGATAACCAAGTTATATTTGCTGTTTTCCTCACATCCATTTATTCTCCAGATGAGCCATGACAGAATAAATACTTAGGTTTACTTATCGTAACAAGTGGTATTTTCTATTAACTCGGTAAGGTAAGTAGACACGCAGCGACCACACCCATGCCATAATCTTGCAGCAGTGACCCCCACCTTTCACCTAAAGAAACACTTAAAATTGACCCAAGGCTTGAACTGTAAGCATCCGGAAAGTACGGTCAAAAGTCCGGTCCCGGCATTTTCAACATAACGTGAGGCTGATACTCTTTCCCCGTAATACTGTATTCTTACAGATCGAGCGTAAATCATATTTTACGGACTTGGGCTTCTCCCGTGCTGCTGGGCCAGTACAAAGACGGGGACGATGCCTAAAAACAAAGTTTACATTAAAACCTACGACATTACCTTGATGGCTAAAAAGGAGTCTAGATTAGAAATTGAATTATCAGAAATATGAAACAACGCTAATCACGAGTATTTAGGAGTAGTCTCTGGAAAAAGAAGTTGTTTGTCTTTAACACGGAACAATTAGATATAGGCAAGGCATATTGAAACACGTGTTAGGTAGAACTCCTCAACAAAATCTGGCCAATTTCAGTGTCTACTTGGTACAATCTTTTACTTTTACTTACTTGAAATTAAATTAAAATATAATTTAATTTTACTTCACACTTTCGTTTGAGGTGGGTAGGGTAGTTACATAACGACGGATTTAATTTAATTATTCACAAACATATGAATCGATTAAATAAAAGTGCTTGCTACTCGTATGTGGATGAAAGCAATTATTATTATTTCAATACATACGGATAAATAAAATTAATAATTTAAATACATGTCATGTAAATGAATCGAGCTGAGCCCCCAGACGCACTCAGCTTCTTACCCAAAACTTACGGGCGAATGATATAACCAACGCATACCCGATATCATCCATTCCATAGTGTGAGTTTAACGGTTCCTACATTTTGTATGCTACTTATATTCGCGTGGCATAATTAAATTGTTTACTGTACATAACCGTTTGACGTAACTGGTATTAGGATATGCACGAGGCACACATATTTACCAAGTTTGTTGGGCAGGGGGTATCGAATTCAATTTCACGGGTGTTTTATGCGCGTGAGTCTGTGGAGAATTTCAGCTGAGGTTGAGTTCAGGTACAATACAATCGTTAAATTGTATTAAACCCTATATAACTTTGTAACAACACATTTTCTAGGCAATAAAAATGGTAATCATTGTTTTTGTAGACAGTGTTGTCATTGTCAATAGGTAGTATACCGATTTCTGTATAAAACTTCTCATTATACAAGTTACCCACGAATATTGTAAGAAGATCATGGTTTTAGAAGTAATAAAAATTAAAACCCCAGTAAAAATCTATCAGTTTAAAGGGCGAAATAAAAACATTGGGCTTTGGAGGGAAACTATCTTAAATATTTAAGTGAGCAAGTTTCACTCAAAGAAACATCATCTTTAATTTTTTAAAGAAAAAAAACTCGGGCTGGAATTTCAAGATTTTTTAGTTGGTCAGTGTTTAGACTTAGCCCCACCAAAATATTTGTGATGATATTACATACTAAACTCTGTGGAACAAAATATATTGGTTAGGTTAGGTTAGAATAGTAACTAGCTAAAGAATCTTGAAATTCCTGCCCGAGATGCCCCCTAAGCCCATGTGGGCCCTCCTTTTGCTTATCATCAGGCTGAGGTGAGTATACTATGTGGCCTCTCCTTTTGTTTATCATCAGGCTCAGGTGAGCCAATATACTAAGGGCCTCGTTCACCACCCTGCGAGTAAGTGTCAAGTAAATTTACTTGTCAATTATAGTGGGTTCGGAGAAAATTGGCCCCTGGTCCGCGGCCTAGTTTAATTTAAATATTTTTTTCAATACAAAAACCAGGGGCCAATTTTCTCTGAACCCACTATAATTGACAAGTAAATTGACACTTACTCGCAGGGTGGTGAACGAGGCCCTTAGTATATTGGCTCAACTGAGCCTGATGATAATTACTTTACACCTTACTCGGAGGTGGTGAACGAGGCTCTAAGACTAAAAAGAACTGACGACTGCTCCAAAGAATAAAATCCGAGTTGCAATATTTTTAATATAGCAGATCGGACTTTCTGCCCCAAAAAATAAAGTTAGGTTTGCTGCAACATGTTTAGAGTCCCTAAGACTACAGACTTACCGGCCGATAGTTAAGTAGGTTGGCCGGTTCGTACGCATCAAACGTTTTTTATCGGCCGATACTGAATCACTGTAATTGACCTGATTGATAACCTGAGGGCCTAATTTGAAGTCGACGTTACGACCGAATCGGAGTTCCCCTCTCTTTCACACGCGATGTACGCGCTTTTGTTTGAATGTGACAGGTATATTCTCATTTGTTACGGGACGTCTTCGTTACAAGCCACCAGCTTACATCTTCATTCTGATTAAGAAGCCGACCAAACTATCGGCCGATTAAAAGTTTGTAGTCTGCGCGGAGTTTTAATGGGCTATACGAATAATACTAGCGCCGCCAACCTATTTACACTGATTGTGGCGAAATTATGATATTTTTGAAGAAAATAAAACATTACAGACTTAGATCCAAGTAAATTGGATTTTTCCCTTAGGCCGCATGGCCTGGTTCAGTAACAAGAACGTCAGTTCTTCTTCGACAACTGGTTGTCAAACTTAGTTGCCAATGCGGCTGAAAGGGATTTTTCAAGATGCAATACAAAATTTCTAACACGCGACAAGTAACAATAATGTTAATTATTGCTAATTGACATTATTGTTACTTGTCGCGTGTTTTATATATTGTATTGCATCTTGAAAAAATCAATTTCAAAATCAAACTATCGGCCGATTAAAAGTTTGTAGTCTGCCACGTGCAGGAGGCCGCAGCCGTGGCAGGCCTCCCACCAGGTGGACCGACGATCTGGTGAAGGTCGCGGGAGTCCCTTGGATGCGGGTGGCACAGGACCGATCTGTGTGGAGAACTTTGGGGGAGGCCTATGTCCAGCAGTGGACGTCTAATGGCTGAAATGATGTTTTTTTTTATGTGATAGGTACCAGACGAGCAGGCGGATCACCTGATGGTAAGCAATTGCCGCCGCCCATGGACACCTGCAACACCAGTGGAGTTACAAGTGCGCTGCTAACATTTATCCCCTTCCCTCCGATCCCTCCTCACTCACTCGACGAAACACAGCACTGGGGCTGCTTCACGCCGGTTTTCTGTGAGGCAGTGGTATAACTCCGGTCGAGCCGGCTCCCACAAATTAATTATTATTTTGAATTAGTCTGAGCGGAGTGTTAGGAGATCGGAGTTTGTCCCTCGGAGGAAGCCTACCTTGGAGATGTCGACGCCGGTGACTCCCTTGACGAGGTCGGGGATGCACTGCACGATGCTGAGCACCTCGCCGGTGAGCTTGGCCGCGCCCACCTCGCCGCCGCCGCACGACACCATCGTCACCTTGCGCGCCTGCGACAGCGGGGCCGCCACCTCCGCTGCCACCTGTACACCAAGAAACATAAGACTATTACTCAAAACTGGAATTCAAGACCAAAAAAGCTACTACAATGTTGCTACTGCAATAAAATGATCGTACCATAGTATACCCCTTTTTTCTAAAAACACTCGCTAATAATTTATTTATTGGTAATTGAAAATTTTGATTCTAAAATTTAAAAAATAATTTTATTTACTTTTTTTCACATAAATACAAGACACTTTAATAAAAACTTATCAATCCGTAATTTTAGTTTTCAAAGATGTTATTGCGCTTGTAACACTTCAGGTGTTTATAATATTTGGTATCTATCCACAACATTTTAACAATGTATGGAAACTTGACAGTTTAGTCTGCATAATAAGAAAAATAATGCCAAAAAGGTTGGCGAAACCTGAAAACGTCACTTGAAAATGACATAAGTGACTATAACAGATTTGACAGTGACGTTTCTGTCGTAGGTTTTTTGGTCTTGAATTCCAGTTTTGGGTATAGTGGTCCGTCCTCACTTCGTTTCGGGACAGTAGTTCCACTGTCTGCCAATAGATGGCGCAGGGTGTAGATTGTATCGTTCCCTACTTAAAATCTACTTTTCATACATTGTCGGTCACGTGACTTGTTCATTTTGTATAGGAAAATGAAAAAAAAAAGTCTTAGAACAAAGCCTTGCCGGTTGAAACGCAAGGGTCACGGGTTCGATTCCCGCACCAACACAAATGATTTTTGATGAAACAGATATTTGTGATTGGTCTGGATGTTTGTGGTTCCTTCGTTGTTTCTGGTTTACAAGGGAAAACCTTAGTTTGGGACCAGGACAAAGTATGTGATGTTGTCACAATTTATTTATGTTATCTAGAGATGACACAAACCTTCGGAAGCGTCTCCAGCATCATGTCTACCATAGCGGCGGACCCGTACTCCTTCCACGCCTCGGCCTTCTTGGACATCTGCTCGGCGTCCGCGACCGCTTTGGCTTTGATGGCGTAGGCCTCCGCCTAGACCAACATTTCAATACATTATACATAATATCATATAATTAGTTATACATAATATAACATTATACAGATACAGGCTTAGCCTAGTATGGGATCCCCTGTTAAATTCATCACTTCTTAGACATTAATTCTCATGTTTAATTTTAAGTACCTACACACTACCCCCAAATGTATCTATCTTAGTCTAAGTGTCGCCGCACATGAGCCACTCGCCACAGCCACAAACGCCGCCACGAGAAGCTAGAAGCGGCTACAAAGGTAGTTGAAGCGCGCGACAGCCACTTGTGGCCGGTGGTCGACACTTGCGGTCGGTGGCTGCTACTTTTTTTAACCCTTGCGTGCAGTATCATAATGGACTCTGACGAAGAAGGTTTAATTGCGCTACTTTTGATAAAAGTCGTCGTAGAAGACGAAACCGTAGTTATTGGATACATCCAATTTTAACGAATGTACACAAATGCAACGAGTGGCGTGTGGCGGCTTTTTGTGTCGGCGGTGCGAGCCACAAGATGCCAGCTGCGACGATTTGAAGCGTGTGGCCACCACCGGCGCCAACCGTGTGCGGCGAGTCCATATAAAATGTATGAAAATTACAGGAAATATGCCAGTGGCGGCGTTTTGTGGTTGTGGCCGGTGGCCCGTGTGCGGGATCCCTAAGTAAGATTGTTTTGACAGTAATGAAGCATTTTTCATTTTCATAATATAACAAATGAAATGGGTGCTTTATCTGAATAAATAAATGAATTATTATTATAATATAACACTCTCATTTCAACGCACACAAGTTTCTCTATGTAAAATCAGGAGGCATTGTAGAACTAGCCGGATTCGCCAAAACTAATTTCTTTAAGATTTATAAAAGTTAATCGTTATATCAAAGCGATGGCGTGACGAGCTTAACGCTTTTCAAAAAGACTGGTACAGTCAACTCCAAAAATATGTATACACTTTAGGACCTTGTCACAATACATATATGTATAAGAACGACTTCTACTTTTTATAGACACATGTATTGTGACAAGGTCCTAAAGTGTATATATATTTTTGGAGTTGACTGTACGACCGCCACACATCAGGTTACCACAACCTGTCAAATTTCCTCAATTGATATTCAACCTAATGTGTATTATGACGGTAAGCTGAGAGTATATTTAAAAAGTTTGACAGTTTTGTATACTTCGATGTGAAGCTAGTTTCGTCATTCTAGCCCCTTAATGGTAATTACCAGACTTCCCAAATATTGAATCATCGTCTACGGTTTCCAAAGGGTTTTAGACGCAACTGGGAATTACGCGCTGAGATGATGACGACAGTCACGGGGGAAATTGGAATACGTAAGCTAAATGATGCTGTACACTGGAGTCTTCAAGATCCAAGGACCTTAAACCCCTTTCCTTGCAGGATTACTTTCCCTGTAGAATCCATACTAACATTATAAATGGGAAAGTGTGTCTGTCTGTCTGTATGTTTGTCTTTCTTTCACGGCAAAACGGAGCGACGAATTGACGTGATTTTTTAAGTGGAGATAGTTGAAGGGATGGAGAGTAATATAGGCTACTTTTTGCCCCCCATTTTAGGGAAGTAGGGGGCGCGAGCGAAGCCGCGGGCGAAAGCTAGTGACATATGAGTCATCTAGAAGCAAGGGCAGCAACATCCATTTTTTTTTTACATAGTTTCCTATAAAAATAATATGGATGTTGCTGCTTTTGCTTCTAGATGACTCATATAGTTAGTGCCAGTAGGTACTTTAATAAACTGACCTCTCCTCGAACTTTGACTGCTTCTGCCTCAGCCTCCGCCTCGAGAACGGTTTTGAGTCTCTGAGCCTCAGCCAATTTTTCCAGCTTGAACTTCTCAGCTTCGGCAGGTCTGAAAAACAGAAGCGATTTAACTCAACGCAAGAGATATCTGATGCCTAGTATCAATTTCATACACAAATCTCATACACGACCGAATCATGTATTATGGTATGGAAAACTTTTGAGAATCAATGAGGGTTTTTGAGAATGAAATATCTTCTAGATGTCGTAATGTGCAATACACGCTGAACCCACCGTACCTTACTCCCTGTGTCGGCGACAATGTTGGTTTGAGATCAGAGACTTAGCCATTCGTCAGTTTTAGCTCCTATCGTGAGGTAACCTTCCTCCGATATATTATGTTATTTTGGGTACCTAATTGCCGCACTAACGACACGGTAAATAAACCTTAATTTTCACTTTTGTAAAAATGTTGATCCCTATTTTAATAGCTATAAAAGTAAGTATCAGCCTTTTTACTGTCTCACTGCAGGGCAAAGGCCTCCACTATAGAAATCAAGTTATCACAACTATGATGGAATTAGGCTTAATCACCACGCTTGCTTTGCGGATTGGTGATCACAAACCCGAGCTATGTTCGAAAATTTCGAAATATACTTTTGCTCGACCCGGGAATCGAACCCGGGACCCCGAGATCGCAGCCCGGTACTTAAACCACTAGACCAACGGGGCGTTATAGCCATAAAGACTAACGATAATAAAGATAATGAGCATTGAGGTTAATGATGTATCTGAGTGCGGCATTACCCCACGGATTGATCGCTATTGCGATACCAACGTGTTTAAAAACACTATCAATGTCATTATTTATTAACTCTCTTGATGCTTACCTACGGACGGTGGCTTCCAGCTCTTTCTCACGCCTCTGGACTTCCCACTTCTGGACGTTGATTTCCTGAGTGCGTTCCACCACGGCGATTTGCATCTGCTCCTCCTTGATTCGTTGTTTCGTCTTCGCCGCTTGGAGCTCGTATGCCATCTCGGCTTCGGCCTGATAGGTACAAAAAAGTGCATTTTTTTATTTATATGTTAAACTTGATGGGTAATGAACTTGCAATTTGATACAAGTCATCATCCCTCTGTCAACTTTTGTACTTTGTAAATATCAAAGAGAGCAGACGTCGAGGGCGGATACAAAATCTAGCTGGTACAAATTTTGTACCAACCGCCACTACTGAGTAATAGGGTATTTTACGACTTTTTTTTTATTTATTTATTGTAAAGTTTTTGAAGTATGAATCACAGCTCCATTTTTATTTTTTTTCTATCATCATTAGTTCCAAAGATATAGAGTTGCAAAGTTCCCAATCAGAAAAGGAGAGCGATACTCTATTAATGACGTCACTAGGCTAGTGCTTCCTACAAGCGCAGTACAAAATTTTGTTTAAGAAAGAGACAGGTATATCAAAAGTTTGTTGCTCTATAACTTTACAAATACAAATATTTTATTTCCACAAAATTGTTACATATTACATACTAATCTGGTACACAAGGAAAAGTAACTTAAAGATAAAACAGGAAAAAATTTAAACGTACATACATTTTTAGGTTAATACGTAACAAAACAGGAGAGCAACCTGTAGGCCCCACACTAGGAAACCCTGTGTCGTGGGTACCTACTTGGTGAAAACAGCTTGCGACAGATTTTTTTTTTTTTTTTTTTTTTTTTTACATTTAAACATGCATATTACTAAAACTAATATATATTATGTACTATTGACTATTTACGACTTGCTTTAATGTGTATGGATGTGAGTATGTGGATGGGTGTGTAAATGTGTGGATGTGTGTATGTGAGAAGATGTGAGCTGGCCTAGGAGTGTGTCGGAGATAGTGCACGGTCGTTAGTAAAACAAATGGGGGAGAGAGTGGAGTATTTATTCAAGGATTTTTAAAAGGTTCTCAGTCTGATGGTAATTCATGGACTTTAATAAAGAGGAAATTAATATTTTGACTTGCTTTACGGTTGCATTCTTTAAGTCAGTTCGTTTTGCAACTCTGTTGTAGACATGTGGTAGCATGTATGAGGGAAGACTTTCTTGTATCCAAACTTTTTAAAAATGTTTCTTCAGTAATTGTACACTTATACAGTAAATTATCGAGTCTAGGTATCAGATGTCGATATTTTAACGACGGTAAAATACCCTATTATGTTAAAAAAAAACAATACTTCCTGGGTACATACAGAAATTAATTAATACGCAAGCAAAAGTATAATGCGTTTGAACATCGTCATTAAAGAAAATACCCGCCGCCTGCCTTCCTCGTCGTGTTATAAAACTGGTATGTGTATAAACTATGCGCTTTGTAATTCAAAAATTGATAATAATTATAGTATGATTGTTCTATGCGATTCGAATGCATGTGCCTAGTACGAGTATATCGTCTACCTTTTTCGTTTGAACTTCGACATCGTAGGCAGCCTTTTTCAGTTCGAAGTCTCTTTGAGACTTAGCAATTTCGGTGTCGTTGAGGAACCGCGCCGCCATGCGCTGCTCCTCCGCCATCGCCTCCTTGATCTTGGCTTCGGCTTGGGCTTCGGCCTCACCGATGCGAGCATCTCTCTTCACCTCCGCTGTGCGGGCCATACCCAAAGCTTTCAAGTACCCCTGCATAACACAACAATATAATTAAATTAGGTACATAAACAGTTTTTTATTATGTTTTTATGGCAACAGAAGCTTAATTTTAAGTTTCTTTTGTTAAAATATTTTAGTCCACTGTCGATTGAAGACATTGAGTGCATTAAGTTGGCTAAAAGCATATCTCGATTCCATTTCTAGCCCCGAAAACCAATTAGTGGACTCAAAATCCATCTAAGATGATAGTATTAAAAAAACTAATATTCACGGCAAAAAAACTGGCACTCAATATAACAATGGAATGCAATCATAAACAAAGGCAATGAACAGCGAGATATAAATTGTGTTTATAAATCGGTGGTTTGAGACATTGATAACAAGATAAGCATATATCACAGGCACAGGAAAATTTAACAATACCTGTTTGATGAATAAAGTTATCTAAAGACACGTTATAGCTGGAGGCACGAAAGTATAGCGATGACCGTTATTTTGCGCACTTATAAAAAAGAAGACTTTCTACCAAAATTGGTTTCTGCGCACTCAAGGTCATAACTACACTTTCTTGCCTCGGACTATACGAACCGATAATAGCACAATATAAAATATCAATCAAACTCAACACTTTTCATAGTGCCATCGGTTTTTTGCACTCAACTCGCGGGAGCGGAGCTAATCTGTAGACCTATCTCAAAGATTATCACTACTCTTTTGAAGGGTTTAAACAAAATTTTTCTACAAAAATGTCATCTTGTTCAAAAAGATATATGTCTTAGCAGTAACCACCCGAGGGCGCACACAATCATATAAGCGATTTATTCATGATTTGCATGTGTAATGACGCAATGCAGCAGTAATTCATTCCACATAATTTGGACATACCTTCGCTCCCTGTGGCAATATTTAGAGAAAAAAAATGTACTGAAATGTGTTGTTGGTGATTATTTTTGAATAAATGATAGTCAACATTAGATCAGATATAGTGACTGTTAAAATTAAATTCCCTGTATGATTCATATTCCAGTACTGTTTCCCACATTCAAGTGTATGAAGCATAAATGCGTGCTACGCTGAAAGCGAGCGGACGCAATTAG
>CM026298.1:11468961-11680266 GCA_014851415.1 Cnaphalocrocis medinalis | reverse complement strand
TTTTTTGTAATGTTGTGTTAGCATTAGATAATAATTGTATTTTCTTGGTCGTGGGTTTATTCACATACAAGTCATCTTATCTTATAAATAGACATGCTACTGGTTTTACGCCGGAGTTGATCAAACTAATTTAACTTATTATTATTCTACAAAGACTAAAGATATTATTTCATTATATAAGGACGTACGTCCCGAAGAATCCTGCAGTTTCCCGGAATTTCGGTCTCTCACAGTCGCGGGCGCAGGTAGCTTAGCCTAGTCCCGCAGTGACCTAAACTATACGTACGGTCACATAAAATTTTTGTCAGTTAAGTTTTTCTATAAGTCAGCAAACACACTTTTGACAGCTGCAACAGCTGTTGACTCTTATGTCTTAAAATTTTAATTTCGGCTGTATAGTGCACAGTTTGAACTCTGTAACTCCACTGGTGTTTCAGGTGTCCATGAGCGGCGGTAATGCTTACCATCAGGTGATCCGCCTGCTCGTCTGCTATCTATCACAGAAAAAAAAAAAACTCTTTTAGGCCAGAATAGCCTCGTCAAACTGCAAGTACTGAAAACAAATTAGATCAACTTATTAAAAATGCTTGCTGTAGTAGTTATGGTGCTATTGCATGGGATCCATATGAGGACAAGTATGTCCTCATGATAGAAAAGATACAGCGTAAATTTGCGCGTTGGCTGTATAAACAAAAATATGGTTACTACCCCTATTTATACCCATCACTATTTGTTTCTGGTATGGTGGGACTGGACACGCTTCAACTCAGGAGGACAATGCAGTTGATAACGCACTATATATCTATACTAATATAATAAAGCTGAAGAGTTTGTTTGTTTGTTTGTTTGTTTGTTTGAACGCGCTAATCTCCGAAACTACTGGTGCGATTTGAATAATTCTTTTTTTGTTGGATAGTCCATTTATCGAGGAAGGCTATAGGTTATCAACATAATAATATTAAGGGGGTTCTAAGGGGTTAAAAGGGGGGTAAAAAGTTACTTTTCCACGCGGACGAAGTCGCGGGCGGCCGCTAGTCTATAATAAAAAACAAAATATATAGCCCGACCATTCTTAGTAAAGTAGGTCTGCTGGCTCCCAATCGATGTAGTTGGAATGAGGAGGGGACGGTGGCGCCGCGGCGACGCCCGCGACTGCTGTGGCAGCCGCCTACTCGTACCAAATTTGCAGCACAGGGGGTCTAATTTGAAGTTGGCAAATACTTTCGTTCGGTTGAGCTGAGAGTCAACCAAACGTAATTTGTTTTGCGATAACGAAATGTCTTTGAGACGGACACTCTTTTACGATCGGAGACCATAGAGTTTTGAAATCAATTGAAAGTGCCGCCGAAAGATTATGTTATGGCGCCTACACACATTTGATCAATTGAAGCAATTGAATTTTATAAACAATGACATTTTTAATAAATAAAAAATATTTGGCTGTTTATATAAATAGATTGTTGTTTAATGTGTTTGAAAGAAGGATTTTATGTAGTGAAAACATAAAATTTTGTCATATTGTTTAGAATTTAGTTTTTTTGGCTGTTTGGCGTTTGTTTTCTTTGCTCAACAAAGCTGTAAGGAAAACAAAAAGTGACAGCTGATCAATTAGGAAAAATATTTTGTTTTGGACAATGTATTTAGTTTTTTAGATGAATTTGTATAAATCTACACAATTTTATCAGTAATTGTGAAGGATTGCAAAATGTCACGGTTGAGAGAGATCGGATCGGAGATCTACGTAACCTCAAACTACACGAAGGAAATAATTAGGACTTTGAATAACTAAAATTGGTGCTTGTTGGCTAGTTGTATCAAAAGGTATGTAATTTTTAAGTATTTTCCATTGATCCGAGCATGTAAAGTTTTGTCTTATTTAGAAATTAAATTTCTTCCTAATTCCTTTTAATTTCTTTAAAAATTAAAAGTTACATGGATCTATTGTTATAGAGCATATAAGGTATAGGGATCTCTTTCCATACTTAGCATATGAATCCCAGATTCATACAAATTTATCAGTCTGGAACCCGTGGTATGCTTAGAGAATGATTCCGGAATGTTTGTTAAACTATCATCAAGCGACTGCCATCTGACCTTTGCTGTCCTTTAACAGAGGTACCAGACAAACTGATTTACTGTTACATATTTCAGATACTGTCCAATATGTACTGGTATTCTCATTTATCTCGGATTCAAACCACGACTTCCCATTCTTATACATTGAGCTACCACTGCACTATTATAACAGTGTAGATATTATCATTATAATTTTATCAATAATACCATAATTTCTTACTTACAGATCTCTCTCTACAACCTGCGACGAACTGAACACAGGAAGATGTCGCTACAAGCTATTGTATATTAGCAAAATTTATTACCTAGTTTAAGAAGACTTGTAAACTTTGTGCAATAAAGAGTATCTTTTTTTTTTTTTTTTTTTTATGTGATAGGTAGCAGGCGAGCAGGCGGATCACCTGATGGTAAGCAATTACCGCCGCCCATGGACACTTGCAACACCAGTGGAGTTACAAGTGCGCTGCCAACCTTTTATCCCCTTCCCCCCCGAGTGGGCCTCCGGTACCCTCACTCACTCAGCGAAACACAGCACAGGGGCTGCTTCATCTATCTATCTATTTATCTTATGTTTTTCATTTGAGCAGTAAGTTGGCTTCTTGTCTTGTGATGTTAGTGTTCATGCATTATGATATGCTTAATACACAGCTGCTGTGAGAATTTTTTAATTACCTAATTATAAATATTTTACAATATTTATAATTAAGTAATTGAAAATTCTTTACTACTGATACTTTAGTAGGTATCAGCCTATATACTGTCCCACTGCAGGGCAAGGGGCTCTATCATAGAAATCAAGTCTACGCTACTACGGTGGGATTAGGCTTAATCACCACACTTGCCTTATTCAGATTGTTGATCACAAACACGTGCTATGCTTGACCTGGGAATCGAATCCGGGACCCGAAGATTATGGCCCGGTACTTAAACCACTTGACCAATGGGGTGTTTTAAATATAGGAATTCCAATAATTATGAGGTATTAAAAAAAGCTGAGGTATCAGCCTCATCGGGCTTGGCAAAATAAAACAATTTAATTATTTAGAGGCGGCTTGAGAGGCGTCCGACAGGGTTGCATTCTCTCGCCGCTTTTATTCAATATCTATTCGGAAAATATCTTTAAAGAAGCTTTATTTGACTTGGACCTTGGTATAACGATCAATGGAAAAGTCATTAATAATATCAGATATGCCGACGATACTATACTGATAGCTCCAAGTCTTGAGGATCTACAGGTATTATTGAATAGAGTACAGTCTGTTAGTGCTACATATGATCTCAACATTAATATCAAGAAGACCAAATATATGATCATATCTAAAGTACTACCACCTGCTACTGATTTGTTCAGTGGGGGTCAGAAGGTGGAAAGGGTCCAAAAGTACAAATATTTGGGTTGTTTTGTAGATGATAAAGCCGACCACAGCTTGGAGATTCGATGTAGGATTGAACAGGCCCGCGGTGCGTTCACCAAGATGAAGAGACTTCTGTGTGACAGGAATTTGAACATCAAACTTCGGACACGTCTTGCACGCTGCTATATTTTCTCCATTCTTCTCTATGGAGTCGAAGCTTGGACTTTAACGGATGCTATGTGTAAGAAGATCGAAGCATTTGAAATGTGGACATATAGAAGAATGTTAAGGATTTCCTGGAGAGACAAAGTTAGGAATGAAGTAGTGTTGCAAAGAATGGGAAAGAAAGTTGAGGTTCTAAGTACTATTAAAAGAAGGAAACTGGAATATCTTGGACATATAATGCGTGGTCCGAAGTATGACCTATTGCAACTTATAATACAAGGCAAGATCCAAGGAAAGAGGAGCCCAGGGAGAAGAAGAACTTCTTGGCTTAAAAATCTGCGCCAGTGGTACAATAAAAGCACCCGTTCTCTGTTTAGAGCAGCTGTGTCGAGGGTTCAAGTCGCCATTATGATCGCCAACCTTCGTTAGAAGATGGCACTCAAAGAAGAAGAATTATTTAAAGATATTTTATTAGTAAATTTAACAGTAACAACTTAACCCAAGCTATTAGATCAATAATTCAAATTAATCTCAAATTAGGTATTTAGATACATAATCTTTGTGTTCAGCATAGAATAGAAAAAAAATGTTGACAATCGCAGTTCATACAACAATTATTATTTTATTTATTTTCTATTGTAGTGACTCCACATGGTGTTGGGTGTGTCCATGGGTAGGCATGGGTGTAATCAATACATTCATCTGCCATAAGTAATGCCATCATCGCTCATAAAATCTGTAAACATAAATAAATACTTATAAGTATCAACCAAAAAATGCACTACACCGGAGATCTATTAATTAAATTTTTAAGTTCATTATTTACTCTTGGTACCTAAACAATTTCTTTCATTGGAATTTTGTGACTTTTACTATGAACATAATTTGGATGGCTCATGATTTTCTATTCCATAACTTTCAAACAAACAACAAACAAAATACTTTTATTGCTGTGTGTTTACACTGTAGGTAACCTACTTAGATGCATAGTAGTTGAGTGCTTTATGTAAAATATTGTTGATCTGTAAAATATTGTCTTTATTTAAGGAATAGTAAGGTAAGTTCTTAAATTTCTTAGTTTAAGTAAGTACCTATCCATAACTTTATTGAACCTTTCGATATGAGATGTTGAATGAAATAAAACGATAGGTAGGTATAGGTCTAGTTTATGTTAAGTTGAATAGAAGTAGGTACTTAGGTAAGGTACATACTTCGACCAGATGCATCCCACAACCACAACTAAGTCCATATTACTTAGGGCACCGTATCCTCACAATGGCTCTTCAAAAGGAATCTCTCAAAAGTCTACCAGCCGTTTCACTGCAAAAAATCACAAATTATTAAGTAAGGTAAGATAGGTAGGTGGTACATACATGACCATTTTCTTCTAGACACAAAAACTATTATTTATTTACCTATTATTTCCTTTAAACTAACTTTACAGGTATTTGTTATGCACCTAATTTGCTACTAAACTCTTAACGTAACTTTTATATGACTATAAAATATAATTTCTCATCTTCCATGTAAGTATGTATGAAATGATCAATACTTCAACCGAAGTAAAACACCTTTCGAGTTATCGTAAAATTTGACATAAAACCCCGAGACTTGAGCTGTCAAATTCAATTTTACGAATGTCATTTTACGCTTTCAAATTAGGGTTTGAGACAAGTCCTGTCAAAACAACTTCCATCGGTCTCAAACGAAACAATGGTCACTTCAAATTAGGAAATGGCATTCTCAATCGTTTGGTTGAGTCTCAAAATGACTTCAAATTAGACCCCCAGGCACCCACTACTCGTGCTTTACGTCTAATCGGAGATATGCTCGTTCACGACTGGGATATTGACCTGTTTGCTGATAGCTTCGTACGATTATGTAATGGTGCTTTTTTATATATATCTCAAAGTGACTCTGATTAAATTAATATTCTATAGAGACGTCAATTAGATTTTTGTGAGAAATTAATTTTTATTATTTATTTTGTATATGGCATGCTGTATTAGTTATGTAAAAACGAATTTGACATGTAGGTACCTATGAATCCTTATTTTGACTAATTTTAATGATAATAATTTACTGACATTTTACTTAT
The DNA here is from genome assembly GCA_014851415.1 of Cnaphalocrocis medinalis. Lineage (NCBI taxonomy): Eukaryota > Metazoa > Arthropoda > Insecta > Lepidoptera > Crambidae > Cnaphalocrocis > Cnaphalocrocis medinalis. The sequence continues at coordinate 11,674,572 of CM026298.1, read as the reverse complement.
TTATATTTGTGGCTGTATTTTAATCTAATTAATGTTGTACTATCAATTTCATTTATGTATTTAGCTATGTTTTTTGTTTTAAATAGCATGCTGTCATTTTGGGTCAACTGTAAGCCAGCATGTGTCGGATACTAAATAAATAAATAAATAAACCGAAAGGTGTTCCGGAACACGACTTAGTTTTAAAAGTAGGGTGCGTTTGTATGATTATCCGCAATCTTAGTTTTTCTGATAGGTTAGTTAACGGCACCAAAGTAATTGTTGTCAGTACCTCGCCGCGTTTGATAACGGTACGAAAACCGGGCGGATTGATTAATTTCGTTATACCGCGTATCTTGTTCAAGGCGCCTATAGAGCCTAATAGCCCAATAGAAATGACACGTCGACAATTTCCGTTGCAAGTATGTTACGCGATGACGATCCATAAAAGCCAAGGCCAGACCATAGGTAGAGTAGGCGTAGATTTGAGATCGGACGTATTTAGTCACGGGCAATTGTACGTAGCGTTAGGTCGTGTTCAAGATAGAGAGAGCTTAAAAGTTTTAGTGTCCCGGGACAAAATAATAAACGGTAAATTAATGTTAAATAATATAGTTTTCCCGCAATTACTATAGGTACTTTCAGCAGCTTCTTGGATAAAATTGTTCACCAATTGAGAAGGCAATATGTAAATAGAATCAATCATACGTTAAATCAAGAATCACTGATATAGCCCGATATTGGAGTTATAATTTATTATTATTTATTTTATAGAATTAAGTGTAAATATAGTTTTATTCTTTACACTATACATGCGCTGTACACAAAATGTATTAAATATTGGTAGTGTGCTAAAGGTAAGGTAATATTGATAATTTGTATACCATGGTTTCGTAGTTTTGCGTGTGAAGCCATGAGTTGTAGTCGAACTATTAATACTGAATCTTTTGTTACTTCTATGTGGAAGTGTACATGTATATGGAATTGGTAAATCATTCCGTAGACATTGTCACCATTGCGTGTAATTAGGAATAAGAGTGTGTTCATGGCTCTCTGAGAGGTAGGAGGAGGAATGGTCCTGCTGATCGAACGAGCCCGTCGTACGGGTTGATCCGATTGGTGCGATTGGGGGGTTAGCCGGAGAGTCGGCATGCGGAGGAATGATGGTGCATTTGACGGTAAGTGCCAGTTGGAGCTTTGGAAAAATGATGATGTAAAGGGTGAGTGAGTTCACGATAAGGCTGCATATCCACCAGGGCTGTGCGAGGTAGCTAAGCGGTGTGCGAGGAAAAAATCCACCAATAGAATCACTTCATTCCTCTCTAGAAGTGATTTTATTGGTGGATTTTTTTCCTCGCACGCCGCTTAGCCACCTCGCACAGCTCTGGTGGATGCAATGAAATGCAGCCTTACTGCGGGGTTTGGGCAGGATTGAGAGAGAGCAGACTTGTTCTGTTCCGCTCGTGGTCTTGCTCTTCTATTCCCCTACAATTCAGATCGTGACCTGTAGGTATTAATGCGGGGAAATCTCAGCTGACGTCAATGCATATTACGATATTCAAACAGCGACTCTCTTAACACACATATTATTAAAAATAATACGACGATAAATGAAAGTATTCATTTCATTGATAATAAGCGTGAATTGGGTGTGGTGTAGTCCCGGGAAATATTAAGTTTTTATTATTGGTAAATTTATATTTTTTATAACATGAGATGCACAAGACAATGTAAATTCGGTTCTTCTACACTTTAGAAACATACAAGTAATAACTTTGCTTTTTTACTATACTGGAATTTGTATTACAAGTAGAGATACATAAACATAAAACAAAGTTTTGCTATAGTTTAATTGTACACCTATTACATTTTTGAAATTGACTTCATATTATGTAAAATAACGTCAGAAACGAATACTAACTGAAGAAAATGGAAAACAGGAAATCATTTGAACAACAGAAACAGTGGCAACCCAGTATGAAGTTGACGTAGTGGGGAGACCCCATGTTTCAGCAAACGCAACATTGGTGACCTTGGACTAAAAACCAAAAATAGTCAAACCTACACGACGAAGACTTGTACATACAACCATATGTCACAAACTACATTTTTCATTTGGAGTTGACTATTGAAACTATACTCTTTTGTATGACGTTGAAGACGTTTATTGATGAATAAACAGCCAGAAAAGTTCCAGAAACAAAGAGCATTTTATGTACACCTCAAATGTTATCTGGTAAACATTAATTGTTTAGAGTCACTCCTAAGAAGATTTATGTATTCAACTTAACAACAACCAATGTCAGACGTGCCCGATACCTAGAAGATTTCAAGAAAAATCTCAAGTCAACCCGGTGGACGTACAGTTCCTTCATGCTGTGCCACAAGTTTCTTTTCCAAGCCCTTCTCATCCAGTTACTGGCAGGAATTTCCAATCTGCTAACAATGAAAATCTGTGAAGACAGAAGACAATAGTTTTAGTATTTTAGAGTAACTTGTTATACATACTTTCTTTCCATAAATATAATTATCAAACTAATTCCAGTATTTTTCCAGGTAAAAAGTTTATTTTTCATAACTATTTTTTGTATCTATCTATTATCTTGTATAAGTTTGTAAATAGAAAATAAATTATTAATGTTTAATACAGTATATACCATTCTAAAATTATAATTGCAGTATCAAGAATTTGTATTCTTTAAAATAGTTAATCGTTTCCTTATTTTTTAAATTGTGATTGCTATTGATGTTCTTTCTAAAAAAAATAAAACACAAAAAAATAAATACAAATACAAAAAAAAAAACAAAATAGATAAACCAAAAAACAGAACTACAAAATTAAAAAAAAAAGAAACTAAACAAAAATGAAATACATTAAAAAAAATAGAGTTAAAGAACCATAGCAAATTAAATTTATAATAATACTTTCCATATTTGTATACCTACACTTGATTAATGTTGTAATTAAATTTAATTTTACGTGATCCTCCGATGTAATTTTTACAAATCAACATTACGTAAAAGTCGTTGTCATGACTAACAATTATTAATTTTACATAATATTAACTGTCATTAATATTCAAATATTTCAAATTGGTTTCCTTTGTAGTCGTCATTACAGTACTCTTGCGACTTGTACGATGTTTAAGAGGTAGAAAAGCATTCACATATTTATTTTTCACGCCGCCGCCCCGCTACGCCCTTTTTCTAAAATTCTTCGTCTTGTTTCTCTTTTATCTTTTTCCTTTCTATTTATCTATCCTTTTTCTTATTTACTTGAGTAGAAAAGAGAGTCAAAGGCATTGAATGTCAGAAATTTATTTTTCTTTCTCTTTTTCTACCCTTCCTTCACTTTTTTCACTTGAATGCTTTTCTTTCTCCAATATTGTCCCAAATAATAACTACAAATCTTATCTCATTTAATTCTTTTGAAACGTGTAAGTGTGTAATGTTGATTTAAAGTAAGTTACATAGATTACAATATCTACAACTTAGTATTTATATTTGGCAGAATTTAGCGAGAGTAATTTGATAGTAATGTTTAAAATTATTTTTAACTTTTATCTGGAAAAAGGATATAATATTTTTAATATCTCGAAACCGAATATTCATCACCTAATGTTACAATCTGAATCAAATTCCATAATATCACAATTTTATCATCACTACTCTAACTAAAGGAACAAGTTAGTTTATTATCAATGAAATGAATACTTTGATATGTCGTATTATATAATATGTGTGTGTGTGTGTGTGAAGAGTCGCTGTTTGAATATCGTAATATGCATTGACGTCAGCTAAGATTTTCCCGTATTAATACCTATAGGTCACGATCTGTACTATAGGGGAATAGGAGGGCAAGACCACGAGCGGAATGGAACTGGTCTGCTCTCTCTTAATCCTGCCCAAACCCCGCAGTAATCGTGAACATGACTGTCTCACCCTTAACTTCATTTTCCCAAAGCTTCAACTGGCACACCACACTTACCGTCAAGTGCACCTTTCCGCATGCTGACTCTCTGGCATTACTGACCCCCCAATCGCACCAATCGTATCAGCCCATACTTCGGGCTCCTTCGATCGGCAGTATCAAACTTCTTCCCATCTCCCGGAGAGCTGTGTTGCCTCTTATTCTTAATCACATTCAATGGCTATGATAATGTTTTCGGAGTGTTACTATTCCATATTATTGTATGGTTCCTCAGAGAAGTAATTAAGATTGTTTATTAATAGTTTTACTATATATTCATGTTTTCATAACGCATACTATGCAATCATAGTGTACAAATTAATATGTTACCATATCTTACCATACTATTCAATTTTAATGCATTTGCACATACACTCAGTAATATTAAACAAATTATTGGTGGTGATACGCTTTGCAAAAATTGCTTTGAATTATCTCTATTCTCATTGTTTTCAGGTTGTAGTTATTTTGTAAATATAACAGATTGTAGTATAGTATTACCGTAGATAAAATTATATCGCTTTGCTTTGCTTTCAGTACTTGTACATATAGTAGTAACAGTAGTTAGAAGTAGTTAGATGGAGTGCAAAAGAGGTATATATTGTATTTTTTTTTTCATTAACCACTAAAAAGTCTTATATCAACCTATATACCATCCCACTGCAGGGCAAAGACCTCCATCATAGATATCCATTATAACTAATATTCATTAATTCAAAATACCATGTATACCTCATGTGCCAACCTCACCTGCCCGCGGTGCACTCTGCTTTTTACTAACGAGGCTCTGGTTTTACTAACATAATGTATATTTTCAGAAGCAGTCGAATGGCCCAGCTATAGATCATCATATTAACAACCATACATTTTTCATCGCCTATTTACTTTTATTATTTTAATATGAAACTAATACTTTTTTTATGTTTTAGGATACAACATGAATTAAAAACACATACCTATCAAACAAAGAATTAAAATAAACAACATTAAATAAAAGGATAATAGTATGCCTGCATTAATCATGTGCAAATATACATTTCTGTAAGTATTTCAAACTACTTTTACCATTAGTTTACTTATTTTATGTGATTGGTGGCAGACGAGCAGACGGATCGCCTGATAGTAAGCAATTACTGCCGCCCAAAGACACCTGCAGAACCAGTAGAGTCACAAGTGCGCTGCCAACCTTTAATTCCTTTCCTCCCTTCCTTTCAATGTCGTGTTAATTTTACAGATACATTAATATTTACATATTTGTTACAGATATCCTGATTAAATAATCTGTACGAGAGCCTTCGGGAGATATTGATGATCTATGCAAAATAACCTGCACCCAGAAATGTGAAAATCAATTGGATAAACTCGTCATTGTAAGTAGATGTAATACATCATGTAATTGATATTTAAAATTTATTTTGTATCTAACTTGTCTGGCTAAATGAGACATGAGTGTCCACAATAATAATAATAAATATATACAATTGGCTGACTTCCTGCTATACAGCATTCTCTATCAGTCAACCATTGGGCGTGGCAGAAAGATCGTTGGATAATTGTTGTTTTTTTTCTAAGTGATAGGTGGCAAACAAGTAGATAGATCACCTGGTGCTAAACAATGCCACCATAAATACCCTTGAATACCCACAGTGCTAATATATGCTCACCTATAAATCTATATTTCAATTAGATTAGATATTTTCTCATGAATTTTTTATATATTATTGGAAATACTAAACATGTGGCCCAAACAGAAATTGTTTCATCACCCATTTTCTTAAAGTATTTTAATATGAAACTAATGTTTTTTTTTTATGTTTTAGAATACAACACGAGTACAAAACAAATATCTGAGAATGAAAATTAATGAACACCAATTAAAACAAGAAACATGTTTATGTACAAATATACATTTCTGTAAGTATTTCAAATTATTTTTACCATTAGTCTACTTTTTTTTAATGTAATTTGTGGCAGACGAGCTGGCGGATCACCTGATAGTAAGCAATAACCGACGCCCATTTGATAGACACCTGCAGCATCAGTAGAACTACAAGTGCGCTGCCAACCTTTAATTCCTTTCCTTCCCCGATTGCCTTCCCTTCAATGAATGAACACTACGTTCATTTTACAGAAACATTAATATTTACATATTTGTTACAGATATCCTGATCAAATAATCTGTACAAGAACCTTCAGGAGATATTGATGATCCATGCAAACATCACCTGCATCCAGAAATGTGAAAATCTATTGGACAAACTTGTCATTGTAAGTAAATGTAATAACATGTAAATGATAATTTAAAATTTATATTATATTTAATAACTCGATTGGCTATATGAGAAGTGTGAGACCACAATAATTTAATTATAGATAGATATTCTTTATTGCACAGAAATAGAATACATGAGTGAAACAACAACTATAGACAGTACAATAAGCCGAATATTTTATATTCATTCTTTATTGCACAATAAAAATTAAGAATAATTAATTGACTTAATGCTATACAACATTTTCTACCAGTTAACCATTGGGCGAAGCAGAAAGGTCGATGGATAATTGTTGTTATTTTCCTATGTGATAGGTGGCAGCAAACAAATAAATAGATCACCTGATGCCAAGCAATGTCACCATAAATACCCTTGAATACTCACAATGCTAATAATTTGGCATAATACTTGAAAAAACGAACCCACTATCTTCCATTAAGAAACCGCGAATTCTTATTCACTGAGCTATCATTTGCTTTGATATAAAGTAATCAAAATTTAATGGATTGTTTTTTTCCCATTTCAGAAGAACATCGAAGACGCAAATATCTGGTATGATATATCATCACCGAATCCTGGCAGCAAAAGTAGAAAAAGAGTAACTTGATGAGATGACATCTGTGCAACACTTTGGATTCCCAAGATCGTGAGATTGATGAGATGTAATACATTATGTAATTGATATTTAAAATTTATTTTGTATGTAACATGTCTGGCTAAATCAGACATGAGAGACCACAATAATAATAATAATAAATATGTTCAATTGGCTGACTTACTGCTATACAGCATTCTCTATCAGTCAACCATCGGGCGTGGCAGAAAGATCGTTAGATAATTGTTGTATTTTTTCTAAGTGACAGGTGGCAAACATGTAGATAGATCACCTGGTGCTAAGCAATGCCACCTATAAATCTATATTTCAATTAGAATAAATATTTTTACATGATTTTTTTATATATTATTGGAAATACTAAACATGTGGTCCAAACAGAAATTGTTTCATCACCCATTTTCTTAAAGTATTTTAATATGAAACTAATGCTTTTTTTATGTTTTAGACTACAATACAAGTACAAAACAAAATATATCAGAGAATGAAAATTAATGAACACCAAATAAGAGGAGAAACATGTTTATTATTATGTGCATTAATTATGTACAAATATACATTTCTGTAAGTATTTTAAATTACTTTTACCATTAGATTACTTTTTTTTAATGTAATTTGTGGCAGACGAGCTGGCGGATCACCTGATAGTAACCAATAACCACCGTCCATAGTCACCTGCAGCATCAGTAGAGTTACAAGTGCGCTGCCAACCTTTAATTTCTTTCCTTCCCCAATTGCCTTCACTTCAATGTAGTGTTCATTTTGCAGATACCTACATTAATATTTACATATTTGTTACAGATATCCTGATCAAATAATCTGTACGGGAACCTTTAGGAGATTATTGATGATCCATGCAAACATCACCAGCATCCAGAAATATGAAAATCAATTGGATAAACTCGTCATTGTAAGTAGATGTAATGGGTTCCCTCTATCTAACCGAATTTCGTTATTCCGAATTTCACTTGGCAGAACACACTTGGCATATTTTTATTTAGTCGAATATTTTTAACGCATAAAAATTGTATAGGATAATAGGCTTGTTTCCAAGGTTAGAGATTGGAAGACTTTTTGTATAAAATCCATACTAATATTATAAATGCGAAAGTAACTCTGTCTGTCTGTCTGTCTGTCTGTCTGTCTGTCTGTCTGTCTGTCTGTCTGTTACTCTTTCACGCCAAAACTACTCAACGGATTTAAATGAAATTTGGTATACAGATAATCTAGACCCTGAGAAAGAACATAGGCTACTTTTTATTGCAAAAAGGGGGTAAGGGGTTGAAAGGGGGGTAAAACTTACTTTTTCACGCGGACGAAGTCGCGGGCGGCCGCTAGTGGAGAAATAACGGTAAAAAAAAACTATATACAAGAATTTAGTTTGATATTTTTTGTCATCAGTCAATTAAAGTTAGATCTAAATTTGATACGTAACTTGATTTTAAAAGTATTACATTTACTAAATAATTATATACAATTAGATAATTCATGCAATTTTGAGCAACTTTTCTTTTGAAACCATTTTCATAAACGCATTATTTAATATAGCTATCGAACAAAGGTCTCCCGTGATGAACACAAACTAGCACCGTGTGACGTCACAGCGTGGCAGGGCCGTTGTATGGAGCGTTTTGACAAGGTTTATTTTATGTGATTTTTATATGGTGATATCTCGGAGAATATTCATGCTAACAGAGTAATCTTTTGCCGATGTTTCTACTCTGGAGAGCTTCTTCGATTACTAATCAGAAAAAAAAAATGGAAACAGGCCTATTGTTGTTTGGCCAAATTGTCTATGGCATACTTATAAGAATGTAGAATTTTACTAAACATAATTTCCTTATGCATATTTTAATTTCGCATATTTTCGTTTAGCATAACGTTTATTTAGTCGAAATGTTATTTGGTAGAATTTCACTTGGCATAATAGCATATCGCTCTTTACATTAGTATACTTTTAATTCTAAATTAGATTGAAAATTACTGTTTTGTACTACTTAACCGTCGTGTCAAAAACGAATCGCTGCAAAACCGACTCCACGTAGTCTTGTCTTCCCTACCCCTAGAGTGTAATTCAAGCCCGCGTAGGCGCGGAGGGGCGAGGCGGCCCGCGAGCTGAGGAGCAGGTGGTTTGTAAGCGCGCGGTGATGAGCGAAAACCATCTGCGACGATTAGCTCGCGTGGGACCGCCGGAGCCTCGCAGCGCCGGAGCCGTGACAGAAATCATGCTTGCATTATCAAAGTAGAAAGGGACAAGAGTCTTTGCTCAATAACAATATTAAGACACCCACGATGTTTCTGCTTTTTCATATTATTGATCAATACTTTTCAAACTACCCAACCGGCAGTGTATGCCCTCGAGTGCGTGTTCATCCGTTCTTGTCGAGCCTGCTCCACAATCGTTTCAATATTTAGTTTGGTTTCCTTGAATTCTTCATTCAATATAGATTTCAAATTTATTACTCGGTCAGCTGGATCATACTCACAATTAAAAGTTTGATTATGAAATCATATTATTCTTGTTATTAATAATGTTTTGAAAGTACATTGAAGTTGTGGCTACTTAGGTTATCGCTTCTATAATTATAGGCTCTTACTTGGCCAAAAAAATTCTCAATAGGGTTGGAGAAATATCTTGGTCTCATCAATTATTTATCGCTTTTTAAAATTTGCTATAACCTCATAAAACTTTTAAAAATTTCAATAAAATTGTTATGAGTGGGCACGGATTTCTCTTTGTCTGAATTATCAACTTATTTTACTTTTTCGTTTTTTTTTTGCATTCCAAGAAATTATACAGCCGTAAACAAAACCTCAAGCTTAAGTGACAACATGTTTGGTTTTGACAGACAAGTTTTTTGAAATTAACACGCTAAAAACCAAACTTTTTGTAACGCTCTTCGTCCTTAAAAAAAAACTTTTCTTATTAAGCAGAACAAGACCGTTCTGAAAGACGCTATTGGCCCCCTATCTCCCAATGCATTTATCGCCAGATTGTCCCGTCCGATGTATTGAGAAAAAGCGATTGATTCTTGCAGGCTTGAAGAGAAACAAGATAATATTCTTTAAATGTTGTCGGCTCTGAATCCGCTGGCAAACTGTGTCGGTCCTCTCGAGTATACTAACAACCCTGGGTAACGGTCGTTATTTTCTTTAACAATTCCCTTTACTTCAAGCTTTCAACTTGGTTTGGGAATGACGACATGATTGGTTTTGACAGACAAGTTTTTTGAAATTAAACTCCCCTTACTGTAGGCTGGGCCAGGTAGGTAAGAAATGTGCCCTGTGGCCAGGGGCGTTAAGAATACTGCCAAGGTATTCCCGGCCTGTCGTAAGAGGCGATTAAACGGGCTTCGGAGTACGTGAGCTTGCCACTACTGGGGAGTGGCTTGCTCAGGATCACGACTCCGCGAGGGAAAAAATCCTACTGGGTGTCCTGGTAGGTCGCGCATTTGGGAAGGGCTGCATTGCGCCAAACATTTTGGCTCAAAGTGGTGAGCGCGATTTGCGGTACGGTCCAGTCCCGGCTGTGGGGTATCCGACCGCGATTGCGCTGAGATGGACACCCCAGGGGGTTTGGTTAGGGTTAGAGTCCCACACACCACCTTGTTCCCCACATGTGGCAAGGTGAAGGCCATGATGGTTTCCCCTGGGAAAAAAAAAAAGGTAAAAAAGAAATAAGCAAATGAGAGAAGGTGGTCTGTGGTAGTAGGTTTGACCAATTTTTTTTATTTTTAAGTGTAAGACTACCAACAGTATTTTCTGGTATTATGTCATCCAGCAATATCATCCTGGGGTTTTAGATATTACTGCCGATAAAATTCCGCCCTTTTTTCCCCAAGGATAACCTGTTTTGTGTATTGCGATTTTCTCCAATGACGTTGTTGACACAAAATATTTATTTAGAAGCCATAACCACCATACAAAGTCCTTTGTTATTGGTCTTATCCATCCCGGGGTTATAGGTTATAGATATTCAGTTTAGTGAAGTTTTTGGATTTTAGTTTTCGTTTTCCTACGACACGAATTATTTCCTCTTTCCATTTACTAAGAGCAGTATTGTTGTGTATGGTTATTGGTCTTATCCATCCTGGGGTTGTAGATATTGCTGCCGATAAAATTCCGCCTTTTTTCCCCAAGGATAACCTGTTTTGTGTATTGCGATTTTCTCCAATGACGTTGTTGACACAAAATATTTATTTAGAAGCCATAACCACCATACAAAGTCCTTTGTTATTGGTCTTATCCATCCCGGGGTTATAGGTTAGGGTTAGAGTCCCACACACCACCTTGTTCCCCACATGTGGCAAGGTGAAGGCCATGATGGTTTCCCCTGGGAAAAAAAAAGGTAGGTAAGAAATAAGCAAATGAGAGAAGGTTGTCTGTGGTAGTAGGTTTGACCTTTTTTTTTTATTTTTAAGTGTAAAATTACCAACAGTTTTTTCTGGTATTATGTCAACCAGCAATATCATCCTGGGGTTGTAGATATTGCTGCCGATAAAATTCCGCCTTTTTTCCCCAAGGATAACCTGTTTTGTGTATTGCGATTTTCTCCAATGACGTTGTTGACACAAAATATTTATTTAGAAGCCATAACCACCATACAAAGTCCTTTGTTATTGGTCTTATCCATCCCGGGGTTATAGGTTATAGATATTCAGTTTAGTGAAGTTTTTCGATTTTACTTTTCGTTTTCCTACGACACGAATTATTTCCTCTTTCCATTTACTAAGAGCAGTATTGTTGTGTATGGTTATTGGTCTTATCCATCCTGGGGTTGTAGATATTGCTGCCGATAAAATTCCGCCTTTTTTTCCCCAAGGATAACCTGTTTTGTGTATTGCGATTTTCTCCAATGACGTTGTTGACACAAAATATTTATTTAGAAGCCATAACCACCATACAAAGTCCTTTGTTATTGGTCTTATCCATCCCGGGGTTATAGGTTAGGGTTAGAGTCCCACACACCACCTTGTTCCCCACATGTGGCAAGGTGAAGGCCATGATGGTTTCCCCTGGGAAAAAAAAAGGTAGGTAAGAAATAAGCAAATGAGAGAAGGTTGTCTGTGGTAGTAGGTTTGACCTATTTTTTTTATTTTTAAGTGTAAAATTACCAACAGTTTTTTCTGGTATTATGTCAACCAGCAATATCATCCTGGGGTTGTAGATATTGCTGCCGATAAAATTCCGCCTTTTTTCCCCAAGGATAACCTGTTTTGTGTATTGCGATTTTCTCCAATGACGTTGTTGACACAAAATATTTATTTAGAAGCCATAACCACCATACAAAGTCCTTTGTTATTGGTCTTATCCATCCCGGGGTTATAGGTTATAGATATTCAGTTTAGTGAAGTTTTTCGATTTTACTTTTCGTTTTCCTACGACACGAATTATTTCCTCTTTCCATTTACTAAGAGCAGTATTGTTGTGTATGGTTATTGGTCTTATCCATCCTGGGGTTGTAGATATTGCTGCCGATAAAATTCCGCCTTTTTTCCCCAAGGATAACCTGTTTTGTGTATTGCGATTTTCTCCAATGACGTTGTTGACACAAAATATTTATTTAGAAGCCATAACCACCATACAAAGTCCTTTGTTATTGGTCTTATCCATCCCGGGGTTATAGGTTAGGGTTAGAGTCCCACACACCACCTTGTTCCCCACATGTGGCAAGGTGAAGGCCATGATGGTTTCCCCTGGGAAAAAAAAGGTAGGTAAGAAATAAGCAAATGAGAGAAGGTTGTCTGTGGTAGTAGGTTTGACCTATTTTTTTATTTTTAAGTGTAAAATTACCAACAGTTTTTTCTGGTATTATGTCAACCAGCAATATCATCCTGGGGTTGTAGATATTGCTGCCGATAAAATTCCGCCTTTTTTCCCCAAGGATAACCTGTTTTGTGTATTGCGATTTTCTCCAATGACGTTGTTGACACAAAATATTTATTTAGAAGCCATAACCACCATACAAAGTCCTTTGTTATTGGTCTTATCCATCCCGGGGTTATAGGTTACTAGCGGCCGCCCGCGATTTCGTCCGCGTGGAAAAGTAACTTTTTACCCCCCTTTTAACCCCTTACAACCCCCTTTTCGCAATAAAAAGTAGCCTATGTCCTTTCTCAGGGTCTGGATCATCTGTATACCAAATTTCATTTAAATCCGTTCAGTAGTTTTGGCGTGAAAGAGTAACAGACAGACAGACAGACAGACAGACAGACAGACAGACAGAGTTACTTTCGCATTTATAATATTAAGTCTGGATAGATATTCAGTTTAGTGAAGTTTTTCGATTTTACTTTTCGTTTTCCTACGACACGAATTATTTCCTCTTTCCATTTACTAATAGCAGTATTGTTGTGTATGGTTATTGGTCTTATCCATCCTGGGGTTGTAGATATTGCTGCCGATAAAATTCCGCCTTTTTTCCCCAAGTTGTAGATATTGCTGCCGATAAAATTCCGCCTTTTTTCCCCAAGGATAACTTGTTTTGTGTATTGCGATTTTCTCCAATGACGTTGTTGACACAAAATATTTATTTAGAAGCCATAACCACCATACAAAGTCCTTTGTTATTGGTCTTATCCATCCCAGGGTTATAGGTTATAGATATTCAGTTTAGTGAAGTTTTTCGATTTTACTTTTCGTTTTCCTACGACACGAATTATTTCCTCTTTCCATTTACTAATAGCAGTATTGTTGTGTATGGTTATTGGTCTTATCCATCCTGGGGTTGTAGATATTGCTGCCGATAAAATTCAGCCTTTTTTCCCCAAGTTGTAGATATAGCTGCCGATAAAATTCCGCCTTTTTTCCCCAAGGATAACCTGTTTTGTGTATTGCGATTTTCTCCAATGACGTTGTTGACACGAAATATTTATTTAGAAGCCATAACCACCATACAAAGTCCTTTGTTTTTGGTCTTATCCATCCCGGGGTTATAGGTTATAGATATTCAGTTTAGTGAAGAGTTTTTCTATTTTTCTTTTTGTTTTCTTACGACTAAGAAATAAACTAATATCGCAAGAAGATCGCTAGCTCACTGCAGAGCGATCGAGCGCCGACGGCTATCCCTGATTCGCTGTGCGGCTCAGGTCCTTTGTTATTGGTCTTATCCATCCTGGGGTTGTAGATATTGCTGCCGATAGAATTCCTTGATAGTTTTTCCCCAAAAATATGCTGGTTAAGTCGTTCTGCTTCGCCTCTCAACTTGGCCTTTAAATGCTGCATTTTCTGTTCACCACACAATGATTTAATACACTTGTAGCAACTAGATTTCGTCATTCTTCGTTTTGCTGACAGACATATGGACACAAATTTTTCTTCGGATCTTCAATTGATGGAGATGCATGATCATTCACTTAAACGTTTTGACCTGGAGGTGAATTTTGTATCAAATAAGAAACCTCATCCTCACTGACTCATAAGCGGAATCAACCTCGATGTGTTTTTTTTTTTTCAATTTTCTTCGTCACTGTTATTTGCTAATAATTAAAAATAATATAAACTTTAATGTTGTAAAAAGTAAAAAATAAACTAAAAATACCCATACGAAGTCCTTTTTTTTGTTGGTCTTATCCATCTTGGGGTTTTAGATGTTGCTGCCAATAAAATTCCGCCTTGTTTTGTGTATCAGTTTGCTTGTGTAATATTCCCTTGAATGATGCGTGCTGTGCATAGTATTACCGTAGATAAAATTATATTGCTTTGCTTTGCTTTCAGTACTTGTACATATAGTAGTAACAGTAATTAGAAGTAGTTAGATGGAGTGCAAAAGAGGTATATATTGTATTTTTTTTTTCATTAACCACTAAAACGTCTTATATCAACGTATATACCATCCCACTGCAGGGCAAAGACCTCCATCATAGATATCCATTATTACTAATATTCATTAATTCAAAATACCATGTATACCTCATGTGCCAACCTCACCTGCCCGCGGTGCACTCTGCTTTTTACTAACGAGGCTCTGGTTTTACTAACATAATGTATATTTTCAGAAGCAGTCGAATGGCCCAGCTATTGATCATCATATTATTATTAACAACCATAAATTTTTCATCGTCTATTTACTTTTATTTTAATATGAAACTAATACTTTTTTTATGTTTTAGGATACAACATGAATTAAAAACACATACCTATCAAACAAAGAATTAAAATAAACAACATTAAATAAAAGGATAATAGAATGACTGCATTAGTCATGTACAAATATACATTTCTGTAAGTATTTCAAACTACTTTTACCATTAGTTTACTTATTTTATGTGATTGGTGGCAGACGAGCAGACAAATCGCCTGATAGTAAGTAATTATTGCCGCCCATAGACACCTGCAGAACCAGTAGAGTCATAAGTGCGCTGCCAACCTTTAATTCCTTTCCTCCCTTCCTTTCAATATCGTGTTAATTTTACAGATACATTAATATTTACATATTTGTTACAGATATCCTGATTAAATAATCTGTTCGAGAGCCTTCAAGAGATATTGATGATCTATGCAAAATTACCTGCACCCAGAAATGTAAAAATCAATTGGATAAAACTCGTCATTGTAAATAGATGTAATGGTTTCCCTCTATCTGTCCGAATTTCGTTATTCCGAATTTCACTTGGCAGAACACACTTGGCATATATTTATTTAGTCGAATATTTTTAACGCATAAAATTGTTTAGAATATTTGTTGTTTGGGCGAATTTTCTATGGCATACTTATAAGAATGTAGAATTTTACTGAACATAATTTCCTTATGCATATTTTAATTTCGCATATTTTCGTTTAGCATAACGTTTATTTAGTCGAAATGTTATTTAGTAGAATTTTCACTTGGCATAATAGCATATCCTCTTTACATTAGTATACTTTTAATTCTAAATTAGATTGAAATTACTGTTTTGTACTACTTAACCGTCGTGTCAAAAACGAATCGCTGCAAACACCGACTCCACGTAGTCTTGTCTGCCCTACCCCTAGAGTGTAAGAGTCAGAAGCCCCGTCGTTGGTGCACCGGCCTGAGCCCTCGGCAGCGCCGCGGAGGGCCGTGACAAAAAAAAAAAGAATCAATGGGCTTGTATTATCAAAGTAGAAAGGGACAAGAGTCTTTGCTCAATAACAGTATTAAGACACCCACGATGTTTCTACTTTTTCATATTATGGATAAGAAAAGTATGCCTTAGGATGATTCTAAATGTAAACTTTCTGCGTATAAAAGTTCTGCCTTTTCATTATTATGGATATTGATGATCTATGCAAAATTACCTGCACCCAGAAATGTAAAAATCAATTGGATAAAACTCGTCATTGTAAATAGATGTAATGGTTTCCCTCTATCTGTCCGAATTTCGTTATTCCGAATTTCACTTGGCAGAACACACTTGGCATATATTTATTTAGTCGAATATTTTTAACGCATAAAATTGTTTAGAATATTTGTTGTTTGGGCGAATTTTCTATGGCATACTTATAAGAATGTAGAATTTTACTGAACATAATTTCCTTATGCATATTTTAATTTCGCATATTTTCGTTTAGCATAACGTTTATTTAGTCGAAATGTTATTTAGTAGAATTTCACTTGGCATAATAGCATATCCCTCTTTACATTAGTATACTTTTAATTCTAAATTAGATTGAAAATTACTGTTTTGTACTACTTAACCGTCGTGTCAAAAACGAATCGCTGCAAAACCGACTCCACGTAGTCTTGTCTGCCCTACCCCTAGAGTGTAATTCAAGCCCGCGTGGGACCGCCGGAGCCTCGCAGCGCCGGAGCCGTGACAGAAATCATGCTTGTATTATCAAAGTAGAAAGGGACAAGAGTCTTTGCTCAATAACAGTATTAAGACACCCACGATGTTTCTACTTTTTCATATTATGGATAAGAAAAGTATGCCTTAGGATGATTCTAAATGTAAACTTTCTGCGTATAAAAGTTCTGCCTTTTCATTATAATGGATATTGATGATTCAGCCTTATTGATGATGATTCAGTCTTATAAAATTATGCGTTTTGAGTTATGCTTACTGAGTATGTGCCAAAAGATTTTCGGCGAAATGAAGTTTCTGTCTTCCGTTATATGAAATTCAAATTTATGACATAAAAAGTTCGGCAATAAAAAGTAGATATTTAAAATTTATTTTGTATCTAACTTGTCTGGCTTAATGAGACATGAGAGACCACAATAATTATAATAAATATGTACAATTAGATCGTTGGATAATTGTTGTATTTTTTCTAAGTGATAGATGGCAAACAAGTAGATAGATCACTTGGTGTTAGCACTGGTGTAAGCAATGCCACCTTAAATACCATTGAATACCCACAGTGCTCATATATGCTCACCTGTAAATCTATATTTCAATTAGATTAGATATTTTCTCATGTTTTTTTTATATATTATTGAAAATACTAAACATGTTGCCAAAACCGTGATGAGCTCGACGCTTATCTGAATGACTGGTTTACCGTAGCCCAAGACCGGAGTAGATGAAAAAATATTAAACAGAAATTGTTTCATCACCCATTTTCTTATAAGTATTTTAATATGAAACTAATACTTTTTTTATGTTTTAGAATTCAACACGAGTACAGAACAAAAATCAGAGAATGAAATAATTAACACCAAATAAAAGGAAAAACATGTTTAATATTATGTGCATTATTTATGTACAAATATACATTTCTGTAAGTATTTCAAATTATTTTTACCATTAGTTTACTTTTTTTTAATGTAATTTGTGGCAGACGAGCAGGCGGATCACCTAATAGTAAGCAATAACCGCCGTCCATAGTCACCTGCAGCATCAGTAGAGTTACAAGTGCGCTGCCAACCTTTAATTTCTTTCCTTCCCCGATTGCCTTCCCCTCAATGTAATGTTCATTTTTCAGATACATTAATATTTACATATTTGTTACAGATATCCTGATCAAATACAGTACAGATGTACAAGAACCTTCAGGAGTTATTGATGATCCATGCAAACATCACCAACATCCAGAAATATGAAAATCTATTGGACAAACTCGTCATTGTAAGTAAATGTAATACATTATGTAAATAATAATTTAAATTTATATTATATTTAATGACTTGTCTGGCTAAATGAGAAGTGAGAGACCACAATATTTTTATTATTATATATTCATTCTTTATTGCACAATAAAAATTAAGAACAATTGACTGACTTAATGCTATACAGCATTCTCTACCAGTCAATCATTGGGCGAGGCAGAAAGATCGATGGATAATTGTTGTTATTTTTCCTATGTGATAGGTGGCAAACAAGTAAATAGATCACCTGGTGCCAAGCAATGTCACCATAAATACCCCTGAATACTCTCAGTGCTAATAATTTGGTATAATTGTTGAAAAAACGAACCCACTATCTTTCTTTCAGAAACCGCAAATTCTTATCTGAGCTATCAATTGCTTTAATATAAAATAATCAAAATTTAATGGATTGTTTTTTCCCCATTTCAGAAGAACATCGAAGACGCAAATATCTGGCCATGATGTATCATCACCGAATCCTGGCAGCAAAAGCAGAAAAAGAGTAACTTGATGAGATGACATCTGTACAACACTATGAATTCCCAAGATTAGCGAAATGAAGGCGTGATTATAATAAAGACTAGCTTTTTGCCGCCCCGCGCTTTGCGCGGGTGCGCCTTCAAGCTAGGTCTGCGACGCTTAGCCGCTACGGGCTGCGCCCTGCGCGGCGACGCTACGGGCTTCGCCCTCCGCGGAGCTCGGCCTTCGGCCTCGCGAGACGCAGCTCGGCCTGCGGCCTCGCGAAGATACACGGGGCGGTTCTCTGTCTGTCACGACTGCTCTTATACTTTTTTGCCAACGGAAAGATAAATCAAATGTATGATCTTGGGACGGTTGCGCCCTACGCGGCGCTCCTCTTAGTTTGTCGATAAGCCTTGTGATGGAATAGCCGCTTCGGGCTTCGCCCTACGCGGCGCACCGATGGTTTTATGTTTGATAAACTTGTGATGAAATGGCCGCTCCGGGCTGCGCCCTACGCGGCGCTCCGTTTGGTTTTGTCCATAAGCCTTGTGATGGATGGCCGCTCCGGGCTTCGCCCTACGCGGCGCACCGGTTGGTTTTTATGTTTGATAAACTTGAGATGAAATAAGTAGCCGCTTCGGGCTGCGCCCTGCGCGGCGCTCCGCTTGGTTTTGCATGTGTAACTTTCGATGAAATGGCCGCTCCGGGCTTCGCCCTACGCGGTGCTACGCTTGGTTCTGCGTATGAAACTTACAAAGAAATGGCCGCTCCGGGCTTCACCCTACGCGGCGCTTTGCTTGGTTCTGCCCGTCTATCTAACGATGAAAAGCCGCTCCGCTTAATGTCATGCGTCGTGTTTCAATTAAATGGCGCTCCGCTTAGATTTATATGTCGTGCTTGCGGTGAAATGGCCGCTCCGGGCTTCGCCCTACGCGGCGCTTCGCCTTTGCTTCACGATGTTGTGTAGAGCTCAATGAAAAAGTCCATACATATTGTTAGGAGGCCGCTCCGGGCTGCGCCCGACGCGGCGCTCTGCTATATTCTTGCAACACACCAAGTGATTGAAATGGCCGCTCCGGGCTTCGCCCTACGCGGCACTCCGCTTGGTACTGCCCCTAAAAGTCAGGTTGAAATGGCCACTCCAGGCTTCGCCCTTCGCAACGCTCCACTTGGTTTTGAAGTTCAAACTTGTAATGAAATGGCCGCTCCGGGCTTCGCCCTACGCGGCGCTCCGCATTCATTTATCAACGCACCCATATGAAAGCGGCCGCTACGGGCTTCGTCCTACACGGCTCTCCGCTTTGTTATGAAACTGTAAGTAGCGATAAAATTGCCACTACGTTACGATGAATTGGCCGCTCCGGGCTTCGCCCTACGCGACGCTCCACTTGGTTTTGTGCGTCGTCCTCGCGATGAAATGGCCGCTCCGGGCTTCGCCCTACGCGGCACTTCGCCTTTGCTCTGCAATGTTACGTTGAACACGATGAAAAAGTCCATATATACAATTAGAAGGCCGCTCCGGGCTGCGCCCGACGCGGCGCTCTGCTATATTATTGCAATATAACGAGTGATAGAAATGGCCGCTCCGGGCTTCGCCCTACGCGGCGCTCCGCTTGGTTCTGCCGCTGTATGATAATGATGAAATGGCCGTTGCGGGATTCTCCCGGTGCAACGATCGATGTATTTGCCGCTCCGGGCTTCGCCCTACGCGGCGCTTCGCTTGGGTTTGTGAAGAAAACTCGTGATGAAATGGCCGCTCCGGGCTTCGCCCTACGCGGCGCTTCGCTCTGTGTTCGGGGCTTGTGTCGAGTATTTAGATTTTTCCATATAAGCCCACACTTGATGCCTTTTTTTTTTTTTTTTTTTTTTTGTTCACGCAGAGTGAATGCCGCCTTATGCACACCCGGCCGCTGGGAGACGACCAGGTAGTGTGGGGCTCTCCCCTGGATTGGGCCTCTGCTAATCAGAGGCCGTTCAAGGGCATACCCACTAAACACTCTGCGACTTTTCCCGGCAAATCCAGGCTCGGGGTGGGAAAGCGGGAAATAGGACGAACCTCATCACCGCAGACCCACCCATGGACAGCAAGGCACGCCAGTACGGCCTCTTTCCGACTCCCGGGGCTTAAAGCCCCCAGAGCAGCTCCCACTGCCCTCCGATAAAGCCCCAACCGAGCGGCGCCCGCATCGCTGGATTGCGATACGGGCGTCGCGGGCATGGGCTCCTGCAGAACTCTCCACAAACCCACACCCTGCTGGCTGCAGGGCAAGGTGGGGGAGAGTGCCTGCAGGCTTCCAAGAAACTGCCCCACCAGACAGCCCCACGGCCGGCTACGCTGGATTGCGCAGTCGGTCGCGGGGCGGAGAGGTGGGGTTAGCCGGCCTTTGCCGCATCCCACTGGCTGTGGGACGCAGCGCAGACCAGCAGCTAAAGACCCCCACAAAAGATGTGGGGGGTGGCGCCCGAAGGCGCCCCACTCGGTGGGGCCCACGTCAAGGTGCGCCCAAAGTGGAGGAGATCCTCACAGGGCGCCGGACAGGGCCCCGGCCCAGACAGAGCTGGGCCTCAAAGTGCAGCTGTCAGCCGTCGGGTAGCAATATGGCGATAAGCCAATTGCTACCCGCCGTTGCCCAGGGACACCAGGACCCCTCCGGTAGCAGTTCCAAACAGAAAGAAAATACTACCGAAGAGGCCACACGAGGAGGTCGCCGCACCGTAGTCCCCCCACACTTGATGCCTACGCTGAGCTGGCTAAGCGATTCAAAGTTCATAATCGTAACGTTAATGTCAGTAGGTAGTAACACACACTAACAAGCACAAGTGATAAAAACTTCTCTATGAAATTTTGATTCAACTTAATTTAAATTTTTAGTAACACTAACCGCATAAATATTGTGGTAATACTATATAAATATATGAAATTACCAAGTTATATTTGCGGTTCTTCTCATTGATTTTACATTAGTGGTTCCGTTTGAAACTCTAAATTTTCTTGAGTTTTTTAGTTTTGTATGTTATTGAATCGTTATAGTTCCTCAATATGATATGGTCACTGTAAGTTGTTAGGTTTGATAATTACGTAAAAACTTAAGACAGAAGGTCGATAAAGCAGACGACCCGTTGTATCATCAATATCCTGCCAACCATTTCAGCTATATTCCTTCAACTCAATTGCCTTCCATAGTCTCGGTTTAATTACCATCTTTTTTCCATAATAATGCAGAAATCTTTTGTATCTCCATTCTCCATTGCATGTTCTCATATTAATTGTTCTTGCTGGTATTTATGTATTGGGTAGGTACCTACACTCCAGTACAAAATGTATGGGAAAATTTCGTAGTAGAGTAAAAAAAAAAATTTTTCTTTTTTTTTTTCGTCGCATGTTTTTGTAAATGCTCTGGTTGGTTGAGAATGACAATACATGTCACTTTTTGACAGGGCACAACATACAGACGTTGAGAATTTACAATTTTACGTACATTTTACACAAGTTATGTACTAAATTTTAAAATTTTCCTTGAGGATGAAGTTTTTTTTTTCTACCATTTTGTAGCTCTTGTAAATACCTACCATAAAGATTATGACAATAATTCTCGTCAAGTGGCGCCAACTGCCCGAAAAATTGGTTTTAATGTGCCAAAAATCTTAACATTTATAAAATGGCCGCCAGCTCGTCCGCCATCTTGTTTTTTTGACAACCCATATTTTTCCCATATTCTACAACATATACCGCGTCGAACCACGTTTTTACTTTTTCTCTGAGATAATACTGCTCGCCCAAGGAACCTCTCAAAAATGCCCCTGTCAAAATTTTCTTTTGGACGCTGCTCCCAGTGTTGCCAGTTGATTTCAGTAAAAATGGATAAAAAGGATTTAAATTAACCTAATTCAAGCCCTCATGTGGTTTTTTTTTCCAACAAGTGTAATTTTTAATTTTTTTGTTTTTTGACCAAGTCTCGAAAATTATTAAAAAATATGAAAATATTTTTGGACATGGCAACACACCTCAAAAAGACACTCATACGCGTCATACATCATAAACTCCCTAAGTAGCGTCATCTGGCCGAAAAACCACTTTAAATTTTTTCAAATCACCTTTTTTTTACAAAATGGCCGCCAACTCGTCCGCCATCTTGATTTTTTGATATCCATATTTTTCCCATATACTACATTATATGCCGCTTTAAATGGCGTTTAATTTTTTTTCTAAAATAATACTAGTCTCCCAAGGAACCTCTCAAAAATGACCATGTCAAAAAAACATTTTTCTCAATATCTCCCAGTGTTGCCAGATGATTTTGTTAAAAATGACCTAATGTCATTTGGACTAACCCAACTAAAGGTTTGATGTGTTTACTTTTCCTGGAAATCAATTTTTATTTTTTTTACTATTTTGGGCCCTGACGCCTAAACTATCAAAAAAACGCAAAAATGTTTTCGACATGGCAACACATGTAAGCAAGACTCTCACCTGCCTCATACATGCAAACTTTCTCAAGTGTCGCCATCTGTCGAAAAAATCACTTTGAAAATTTCCAAAAAAATACGATTTCACAAGATGGCCGCCAGCTCATCCGCCATCTTGTTTTTTTGACAGCGTGTATTTTTTCCATATACCACATAGCATAACCTATCAGAGACAATTTTTATTTTTTTTTCATCTATGATACCCTCGTCCAAGGAACCTCTAGAAGTCAGCGACACCCGAAAATTTATTTCCGCCGCCATTTCCAGTGTTGCCAGTTTTTTTCCAAAAAATTATCTGGAGATCATTGCGAGGCTTAATGACTATAAAACTGCATACTCGGATTTTGCAAACATGGCAACTTTTTTTTTCTACTATTCGGGGCCGTGGCCCAAAAACTACCATGAATTTGGTAGAAATTCTCAGTCGTGGCAATACTGTGATAAATTACCCACCGACGCTTGGAACATTTCAAATCTCTCCAGTGTTGCCATCACCCCGCAAAATTCGTTTGAAAAGTGCACTTTTTTTTCTCCAAACAAAATGGCCGCCAGGGGCGGCGCCATCTTGGATTTTGGAAAAGTGCAACTGACGTTTGAAAGTAGAGTATATACGCAACAGATTAAAAAAAGAAATTTGAAAATCGAGCGGCGCCCCTCTCAGCAACGATCCCGTGAAAAGAGCTCAAAATCAAATTTTCAATCCAAGATGGCGGCGCGGCCATTTTGTTTTTTCAACTTTTTTTTCTTGTCATGTACAAAACAGCAAAGGGTGATTCTGAGACACTTTTCACATCTCGAATAACTGCCGTAACAAAAAAGTTGATTTCGCAAAAACGACCGCCATTTTGTTTTTTTTTTTCAAAATGTCAAAAACCTGGATTGATTGAAAAATCACTCAGGGTTGTCAAAACTTTTTCCGCAAAAATAAACTCCAACACACCGCAAAACAGCCCTGATCAGTGAGTGAGTCAGTCAGTGAGTGGTAATCGAGCTTTATATATTATAGACTAGCTTTTTGCCGCCCCGCGCTTTGCGCGGGCGCGCCTTCAAGCTAGGTCTGCGACGCTCGGCCGCTCCGGGCTGCGCCCTGCGCGGCGACGCTACGGGCTTCGCCCTCCGCGGAGCTCGGCCTTCGGCCTCGCGAGACGCAGCTCGGCCTGCGGCCTCGCGAAATTGCACGTGGCGGTTTATTGTCTGTGACGGGCGTTGCCCTTGTTCTTTTTATGCCAACGGAAGGATAAATCAAATGTGTGTCCTTGGGCAGGTTGCGCCCTCAATGGTGTTCTGCTTGGTTTTGTTGAAAAGACTTATGATGAATGGCCGCTCTGGGCTACGCCCAACGCGGCGCTCCGCTTGGTTTTTTGTTGAAAATAGTTGTGATGAAATGGCCGCTCCGGGCTGCGCCCTACGCGGCGCTCCGCTTGGGTCTGTCGCTCGATGTAACGATGAAATGGCCGCTCCGGGCTTCGCCCTACGCGGCGCTCCGCTTGGTCCTGCCGATAGATGTAACGATGAAATGGCCGCTCCGGGCTACGCCCTACGCGGCGCTCCGCTTGAATCTGTCGCTCGATGTAACGATGAAATGGCCGCTCCGGGCTACGCCCTACGCGGCGCTCCGCTTGGTCCTGCCGCTCGATGAAACGATGAAACGGCCGCTCCGGGCTGCGCCCTACGCGGCGCTCCGCTTGGTCCTGCTGCTCAATGTAACGATGAAATGGCCGCTCCGGGCTGCGCCCTACGCGGCGCTCCGCTTGGATCTGTCGCTCTATGTTACGATGAATTGGCCGCTCCGGGCTTCGCCCTACGCGGCGCTCCGCTTGGTTCTCCCAGTGCAGGAATCGATGTAACAGCCGCTCCGGGCTTCGCCCTACGCGGCGCTCCGCATACATTTTCCGGCGCGCCGACATGGTAGTAGCCGCTCCGGGCTTCGCCCTACGCGGCGCTCCGCCTTTGGTCCCGGTCTTGGTAGGAAAGTTTCAATTTCCCCATACAACTCCCTAGGAACCCTCACCCGAGCCACCTCCAGTACTAAATGTATGGGAAAGCTTCCTACCAGGTCGAAAATTTGTTTTCTTTTTTTTTCAACGTCAAATAGACATAGACGCTCTGATTGGGCAAAAGTGACATTAAACGTCAGTTTTTGACAGGACCTCATACTCAGAAATTAAAAATTTGACACTTTACGTTTTGGGGTCGTTCTCCGGAAATATCAAGATTTTTGAGTTTTTTTTACCACGATCGCGTAGCTCTTGTCAAGCTCAACAACAAAGGTCATGTCAAAAAAGTTGAAAAAGTGGCGCCATCTGCCCGAAAAATCACTTTGAAGTTTTTTGAAAACTCACTTTTTTACAAAATGGCCGCCAACTCATCCGCCATTTTGAAAATTAAAAAAAAACGGATTTTTCCCATATACTACAACTATTACACAACCGAATGGCATTTTTATTTTTTTTCTAAAGTAATACCAGAGGAACCAATAAGCTTTCTCGCAATGACCAGTGTCGCGAAAATGTTTTTCCCAATCACTCCCAGTGTTGCCAGGTGACATTTTAAAAATGGTCAAATGTCATTCGGAACTGGCCCATTTGAACGCCTCCTGGGATTATTTTCTCCCAAAAACGGCTATTTCGATTCGTCACTATTTTGGGACCCTGACGTCCAAACTATCAAAAAAAAGCAAAATTTTTTTCGACATGGCAACACACGCAAGCGAGACTCACAACCCGCCTCATACATGCAAACTCCCTCAAGTGTCGCCATCTGTCAAAAAAAATCACTTTGAAATTTCCAAAAATTTTTCAAATTCACAAAATGGCCGCCAGCCCGTCCCGCCATCTTGTTTTTTGACAGCGCGTCCCCTGACCATAGACTACATCATATAGCGCATCAGAGACAATTTTACTTTTTTTCTGTCTATGATACCCTCGTCCCAGGAGCCCTCAAAGCCAGCGACAACCCGAAAAATTTATTTCGCCGCCGTTTCCAGTGTTGCCAGGTTTTTTTCCAAAAATTACCCTGAGGACTTTGCGAGTCCGAATAGCTACCAAACTGCATACTCGGATTTCGCAGAATGGCAACTTTTTTTTCTACCATTCGGGGCCGTGGCCCAAAAACTACCATGAATTTGGTAGAAAATTCTAAGTCATGGCAATACCTTGATAATTACCCCCCGACGGTCCGAACATACCGACCCTCTCCAGAGTTGCCATCAACCCCCGCAAAATTCGTTTGAAAAACACCAATTTTTTTCTCCAAACAAAATGGCCGCCAGGGGCGGCGCCATCTTGGATTTGGAAAAAACGCAACTGACGTTTGAAAATAGAACATGTCCGCCACAGATGCAAAAAAGAATTTTGAAAATCGAGCGGCGCCCCCCCCAGCTACGGATCCCGTGAAAAGTGCTCGAAATTGAATTTTCAATCCAAGATGGCGGCGCCGCCATTTTGTTTTTTTTTTTTCCATCTATGATACTCTCGTCCCAGGAGCCCCTCAAAGCCAGCGACACCCGAAATTTTATTTCCGCCGCCGTTTCCAGTGTTGCCAGGTGACATTTTTAAAAATGGTCAAATGTCATTCGGACTGGCCCATTTGACGGCCTCCTGGGATTATTTTCTCCCAAAAACGGCTATTTCGATTCGTCACTATTTTGGGCCCTGACGTCCAAACTATCAAAAAAAGCAAAAATTTTTTTCGACATGGCAACACACGCAAGCGAGACTCACACCCGCCCCATACATGCAAACTCCCTCAAGTGTCGCCATCTGTCAAAAAAATCACTTTGAAATTTCCAAAAATTTTTCAAATTCACAAAATGGCCGCCAGCCCGTCCGCCATCTTGTTTTTTTGACAGCGCGTCCCCTGACCATAGACTACATCATATAGCGCACCAGAGACAATTTTTACTTTTTTTCCATCTATGATACTCTCGTCCCAGGAGCCCCTCAAAGCCAGCGACACCCGAAATTTTATTTTCGCCGCCGTTTCCAGTGTTGCCAGGTTTTTTCCAAAAAACTACCCTGAGGACATTGCGAGTCCGAATAGCTACCAAACTGCATACTCGGATTTCGCAAGCATGGCAACTTTTTTTTTCTACCATTCGGGGCCGTGGCCCAAAAACTACCATGAATTTGGTAGAAATTCTCAGTCGTGGCAACACTGCGATAAATTACCCCCCGACGGTCCGAACATACCGACCCTCTCCAGAGTTGCCATCACCCCGCAAAATTCGTTTGAAAAACACCAATTTTTTTCTCCAAACAAAATGGCCGCCAGGGGCGGCGCCATCTTGGATTTTGAAAAAACGCAACTGACGTTTGAAAATAGAACATGTCCGCCACAGATGCAAAAAAGAATTTTGAAAATCGAGCGGCGCCCCCCCCAGCTACGATCCCGTGAAAAGTGCTCGAAATTGAATTTTCAATCCAAGATGGCGGCGCCGCCATTTTGTTTTTTTTTTTTCCATCTATGATACTCTCGTCCCAGGAGCCCCTCAAAGCCAGCGACACCCGAAATTTTATTTCCGCCGCCGTTTCCAGTGTTGCCAGGTGACATTTTTAAAAATGGTCAAATGTCATTCGGACTGGCCCATTTGACGGCCTCCTGGGATTATTTTCTCCCAAAAACGGCTATTTCGATTCGTCACTATTTTGGGCCCTGACGTCCAAACTATCAAAAAAAGCAAAAATTTTTTTCGACATGGCAACACACGCAAGCGAGACTCACACCCGCCCCATACATGCAAACTCCCTCAAGTGTCGCCATCTGTCAAAAAAATCACTTTGAAATTTCCAAAAATTTTTCAAATTCACAAAATGGCCGCCAGCCCGTCCGCCATCTTGTTTTTTTGACAGCGCGTCCCCTGACCATAGACTACATCATATAGCGCACCAGAGACAATTTTTACTTTTTTTCCGTCTATGATACTCTCGTCCCAGGAGCCCCTCAAAGCCAGCGACACCCGAAATTTTATTTTCGCCGCCGTTTCCAGTGTTGCCAGGTTTTTTCCAAAAAACTACCCTGAGGACATTGCGAGTCCGAATAGCTACCAAACTGCATACTCGGATTTCGCAAGCATGGCAACTTTTTTTTTCTACCATTCGGGGCCGTGGCCCAAAAACTACCATGAATTTGGTAGAAATTCTCAGTCGTGGCAACACTGCGATAAATTACCCCCCGACGGTCCGAACATACCGACCCTCTCCAGAGTTGCCATCACCCCGCAAAATTCGTTTGAAAAACACCAATTTTTTTCTCCAAACAAAATGGCCGCCAGGGGCGGCGCCATCTTGGATTTTGAAAAAACGCAACTGACGTTTGAAAATAGAACATGTCCGCCACAGATGCAAAAAAGAATTTTGAAAATCGAGCGGCGCCCCCCCCAGCTACGATCCCGTGAAAAGTGCTCGAAATTGAATTTTCAATCCAAGATGGCGGCGCCGCCATTTTGTTTTTTCAAACTTTTTTCCCCCTCCACTCGCACGACTCCAACGGGCGATCTCAGACACTTTTCAAAACATGAGCCATTCGATAGAAAAAAAAAAAGTGAATATCGCAAAAAAACGGCCGCCATTTTGTTTTTTTTTTTTCAACCACAAAAACCTGCTTTTGATTAAAAAAAACTCTCAGGGCTGTCAAAAAAAAAACCCGCAAAAAAACCCGGCAACCCCCCAAAAATAGCCCTGATCAGTCAGTGCCAGTGAGTCAGTGGTAATTTAACTTTATATAATATAGATAACTAGCTTTTTGCCGCCCCGCGCTTTGCGCGGGCGCGCCTTCAAGCTAGGTCTGCGACGCTCGGCCGCTCCGGGCTGCGCCCTGCGCGGCGACGCTACGGGCTTCGCCCTCCGCGGAGCTCGGCCTTCGGCCTCGCGAGACGCAGCTCGGCCTGCGGCCTCGCGAGATTACATAGGCGGTTTTTTGTCTGTGAGGGCTTGCCCTTGTCTTTTTATGCCAACGGAAGGATAAATCAATGTGTGTCCTTGGCAGGTTGCGCCCCGAGTGGCGCTCTGCTTGGTTTTTGTTGAAAAGACTTAGGATGAATGGCCGCTCTGGG
The DNA here is from genome assembly GCA_014851415.1 of Cnaphalocrocis medinalis. NCBI lineage: Eukaryota > Metazoa > Arthropoda > Insecta > Lepidoptera > Crambidae > Cnaphalocrocis > Cnaphalocrocis medinalis. The sequence goes on along the minus strand of CM026298.1, from coordinate 11,645,706 downwards.
CTTCGCCCACGCGGCGCTCCGCTTGGTTTTCTGTTGAAAATAGTTTGTGATGAAATGGCCGCCTCCGGGCTGCGCCCTACGCGGCGCTCCGCTTGGTCCTACCACCGATGTAACGATGGAAGTGGCCGCTCCGGGCTACGCCCTACGCGGCGCTCCGCTTGGTCCTGCCACTCGATGTAACGATGAATGGCCGCTCCGGGCTACGCCCTACGCGGCGCTCCGCTTGGTCCTGCGGTAGATGGAACCGAATGAAATTGTCCGCTCCGGGCTGCGCCCTACGCGGCGCTCCGCTTGGTCCTGCCGCTCGATGTAACGATGAAATGGCCGCTCCGGGCTTCGCCCTACGCGGCGCTCCGCTTGGTTTTTTGTTGAAAATAGTTGTGATGAAATGGCCGCTCCGGGCTTCGCCCTACGCGGCGCTTCGCCATTGCTCCGTGTTATTACATAGAACACAATGATAAATTCCATACATGGTGTTAGAAGGCCGCTCCGGGCTGCGCCCGACGCGGCGCTCTGCTATGTTTTCGCAATGTACCGAACGATTGAAATGGCCGCTCCGGGCTTCGCCCTACGCGGCGCTCCGCTTGGTTCTCTCAGTGCAGGAATCGATGTAATAGCCGCTCCGGGCTTCGCCCTACGCGGCGCTCCGCTTGGATCTGTCGCTCTATGTAACGATGAAATGGCCGCTCCGGGCTTCGCCCTACGCGGCGCTCCGCATACATTTTCCGGCGCGCCGACATGGTAGTGGCCGCTCCGGGCTTCGCCCTACGCGGCGCTCCGCCTTTGGTCCCGGTCTTGGTAGGAAAGTTTCAATTTCCCCATACAACTCCCTAGGAACCCTCACTCGAGCCAACTCCAGTACTAAATGTATGGGACAGCTTCCTACCAGGTCGAAATTTTGTTTTCTTTTTTTTTCAACGCCAACTACACATAGACGCTCTGATTGGGCAAAAGTGACATCAAACGTCAGTTTTTGACAGGACCTCATACTCAGAAATTGAAAATTTGACACTTTACGTTTTGGGGTCGTTCTCCGAAATATCAAGATTTTGAGTTTTTTTTTTCAACATCGCGTAGCTCTCGTCAAGCCCAACAACAAAGGTCATGTCAAAAAAGTTGAAAAAGTGGCGCCATCTGCCCGAAAAATCACTTTGAAGTTTTTTGAAAACTCACTTTTTTACAAAATGGCCGCCAACTCAGTCCGCCATTTTGAAAATTAAAAAAAACGTATTTTTCCCATATACTACAACTATTACACAACCGAATGGCATTTTTACTTTTTTTCTAAAGTAATACCAGAGAACCAATAAGCTTTCTCGCAAATGACCATGTCGCGAAAATGTTTTTCCCAATCACTCCCAGTGTTGCCAGGTGACATTTTTAAAAATGGTCAAATGTCATTCGGACTGGCCCATTTGACGGCCTCCTGGGATTATTTTCTCCCAAAAACGGCTATTTCGATTCGTCACTATTTTGGGCCCTGACGTCCAAACTATCAAAAAAAGCAAAAATTTTTTTCGACATGGCAACACACGCAAGCGAGACTCACACCCGCCCCATACATGCAAACTCCCTCAAGTGTCGCCATCTGTCAAAAAAATCACTTTGAAATTTCCAAAAATTTTTCAATTTCACAAAATGGCCGCCAGCCAGTCCGCCATCTTGTTTTTTGACAGCGCGTCCCCTGACCATAGACTACATCATATAGCGCACCAGAGACAATTTTTACTTTTTTTCCGTCTATGATACTCTCGTCCCAGGAGCCCCTCAAAGCCAGCGACACCCGAAATTTTATTTCCGCCGCCGTTTCCAGTGTTGCCAGGTTTTTTCCAAAAAACTACCCTGAGGACATTGCGAGTCCCAATAGCTACCAAACTGCATACTCGGATTTCGCAAGCATGGCAACTTTTTTTTTCTACCATTCGGGCCGTGGTCCAAAAACTACCATGAATTTGGTAGAATTCTCAGTCGTGGCAACACTGCGATAAATTACCCCCCGACGGTCCGAACATACCGACCCTCTCCAGAGTTGCCATCACCCCGCAAAATTCGTTTGAAAATCACCAATTTTTTTCTCCAAACAAAATGGCCGCCAGGGGCGGCGCCATCTTGGATTTTGGAAAAATGCAACTGACGTTTGAAAATAGAACATGTCCGCCACAGATGCAAAAAAAGAATTTTGAAAATCGAGCGGCGCCCCCCCCAGCTACGATCTGTCAAATAACGTGCTCGAAATTGAAATTTTCAATCCAAGATGGCGGCGCCGCCATTTTGTTTTTTTTTTTTCACCATCGCGTAGCTCTCGTCAAGCCCAACAACAAAGGTCATGTCAAAAAAGTTGAAAAAGTGGCGCCATCTGCCCGAAAAATCACTTTGAAGTTTTTTGAAAACTCACTTTTTTACAAAATGGCCGCCAGCCCGTCCGCCATCTTGTTTTTTTGACAGCGCGTCCCCTGACCATAGACTACATCATATAGCGCACCAGAGACAATTTTTATTTTTTTTCCATCTATGATACTCTCGTCCCAGGAGCCCCTCAAAGCCAGCGACACCCGAAATTTTATTTCGCCGCCGTTTCCAGTGTTGCCAGGTGACATTTTTAAAAATGGTCAAATGTCATTCGGACTGGCCCATTTGACGGCCTCCTGGGATTATTTTCTCCCAAAAACGGCTATTTCGATTCGTCACTATTTTGGGCCCTGACGCCAAACTATCAAAAAAAGCAAAAATTTTTTTCGACATGGCAACACACGCAAGCGAGACTCACACCCGCCCCATACATGCAAACTCCTCAAGTGTCGCCATCTGTCAAAAAAACACTTTGAAATTTCCAAAATTTTTCAAATTCACAAAATGGCCGCCAGCCAGTCCGCCATCTTGTTTTTTTGACAGCGCGTCCCCTGACCATAGACTAACATCATATAGCGCACCAGAGACAATTTTTACTTTTTTTTCCGATCTATGATACTCTCGTCCCAGGAGCCCCTCAAAGCCAGCGACACCCGAAAATTTATTTCCGCCGCCGTTTCCAGTGTTGCCAGGTTTTTTCCAAAAAACTACCCTGAGGACATTGCGAGTCCCAATAGCTACCAAACTGCATACTCGGATTTCGCAAGCATGGCAACTTTTTTTTTCTACCATTCGGGGCCGTGGCCCAAAAACTACCATGAATTTGGTAGAAATTCTCAGTTATGGCAATACCTTGATAAATTACCCCCCGACGGTCCGAACATACCGACCCTCTCCAGAGTTGCCATCACCCCGCAAAATTCGTTTGAAAAACACCAATTTTTTTCTCCAAACAAAATGGCCGCCAGGGGCGGCGCCATCTTGGATTTTGAAAAAACGCAACTGACGTTTGAAAATAGAACATGTCCGCCACAGATGCAAAAAGAATTTTGAAAATCGAGCGGCGCCCCCCCCAGCTACGATCCCGTGAAAAGTGCTCGAAATTGAATTTTCAATCCAAGATGGCGGCGCCGCCATTTTGTTTTTTCAACTTTTTTCCCCCTCCACTCGCACAACTCCAACGGGCGATTCTCAGACACTTTTCAAAACATGACCATTCGATAGAAAAAAAAAAAGTGAATATCGCAAAAAACGGCCGCCATTTTGTTTTTTTTTTTTTCAACCACAAAAACCTGCTTTGATTAAAAAAACTCTCAGGGCTGTCAAAAAAAAACCCGCAAAAAAACCCGGCAACCCCCCCAAAAATAGCCCTGATCAGTCAGTCAGTGAGTCAGTGGTAATTTAACTTTATATAATATAGATAGACTAGCTTTTTGCCGCCCCGCGCTTTGCGCGGGCGCGCCTTCAAGCTAGGTCTGCGACGCTCGGCCGCTCCGGGCTGCGCCCTGCGCGGCGACGCTACGGGCTTCGCCCTCCGCGGAGCTCGGCCTTCGGCCTCGCGAGACGCAGCTCGGCCTGCGGCCTCGCGAGATTACATAGGCTGGTTTTTTGTCTGTGACGGGCGTTGCCCTTGTTCTTTTTATGCCAACGGAAGGATAAATCAAATGTGTGTCCTTGGGCAGGTTGCGCCCCGAGTGGTGTTCTGCTTTGTTTTGTTGAAAAGACTTAAGATGAATGGCCGCTCTGGGCTTCGCCCAACGCGGCGCTCCGCTTGGTTTTTGTTGAAAATAGTTGTGATGAAATGGCCGCTCCGGGCTGCGCCCTACGCGGCGCTCCGCTTGGTCCTACCACTCGATGTAACGATGAAATGGCCGCTCCGGGCTACGCCCTACGCGGCGCTCCGCTTGGTCCTGCCACTCGATGTAACGATGAAATGGCCGCTCCGGGCTACGCCCTACGCGGCGCTCCGCTTGGTCTGTCGCTATATGAACGATGAAATGGCCGCTCCGGGCTACGCCCTACGCGGCGCTCCGCTTGGATCTTGCCACTCTATGTACGGATGAAATGGCCGCTCCGGGCTGCGCCCTACGCGGCGCTTCGCCATTGCTCCGTGTTATTACATAGAACACAATGATAAATTCCATACATGGTGTTAGAAGGCCGCTCCGGGCTGCGCCCGACGCGGCGCTCTGCTATGTTTTCGCGATGTACCGAACGATTGAAATGGCCGCTCCGGGCTTCGCCCTACGCGGCGCTCCGCTTAGATCTGTCGCTCTATGTAACGATAAAATGGCCGCTCCGGGCTGCGCCCTACGCGGCGCTCCGCTTGGTCCTACCGCTTGATGTAACGATAAAATGGCCGCTCCGGGCTTCGCCCTACGCGGCGCTCCGCTTGGTTCTGCTCAGCTGCATGTATCGATGTAATTGGCCGCTCCGGGCTTCGCCCTACGCGGCGCTCCGCTTGGTTCTCCCAGTGCAGGAATCGATGTAATAGCCGCTCCGGGCTTCGCCCTACGCGGCGCTCCGCATACATTTTCCGGCGCGCCGACATGAGTAGTGGCCGCTCCGGGCTTCGCCCTACGCGGCGCTCCGCCTTTGGTCCCGGTCTTGGTAGGAAAGTTTCAATTTCCCCATACAACTCCCTAGGAACCCTCACTCGAGCCAACTCCAGTACTAAATGTATGGGACAGCTTCCTACCAGGTCGAAATTTTGTTTTCTTTTTTTTTCAACGCCAACTACACATAGACGCTCTGATTGGGCAAAAGTGACATCAAACGTCAGTTTTTGACAGGACCTCATACTCAGAAATTGAAAATTTGACACTTTACGTTTTGGGGTCGTTCTCCGAAATATCAAGATTTTGAGTTTTTTTTTTTCACCATCGCGTAGCTCTCGTCAAGCCCAACAACAAAGGTCATGTCAAAAAAGTTGAAAAAGTGGCGCCATCTGCCCGAAAATCACTTTGAAGTTTTTTGAAAACTCACTTTTTTACAAAATGGCCGCCAACTCATCCGCCATTTTGAAAATTAAAAAAAACGTATTTTTCCCATATACTACAACTATTACACAACCGAATGGCATTTTTATTTTTTTTCTAAAGTAATACCAGAGGACCAATAAGCTTTCTCGCAAATGACCATGTCGCGAAAATGTTTTTCCCAATCACTCCCAGTGTTGCCAGGTGACATTTTTAAAAATGGTCAAATGTCATTCGGACTGGCCCATTTGACGGCCTCCTGGGATTATTTTTCCCCAAAAATGGCTATTTCGATTCGTCACTATTTTGGGCCCTGACGTCCAAACTATCAAAAAAAGCAAAAATTTTTTTCGACATGGCAACACACGCAAGCGAGACTCACACCCGCCCCATACATGCAAACTCCCTCAAGTGTCGCCATCTGTCAAAAAAATCACTTTGAAATTTCCAAAAATTTTTCAAATTCACAAAATGGCCGCCAGCCCGTCCGCCATCTTGTTTTTTTGACAGCGCGTCCCCTGACCATAGACTACATCATATAGCGCTCCAGAGACAATTTTTATTTTTTTTCCATCTATGATACTCTCGTCCCAGGAGCCCCTCAAAGCCAGCGACACCCGAAATTTTATTTTCCGCCGCCGTTTCCAGTGTTGCCAGGTTTTTTCCAAAAAACTACCCTGAGGACATTGCGAGTCCGAATAGCTACCAAACTGCATACTCGGATTTCGCAAGCATGGCAACTTTTTTTTTCTACCATTCGGGGCCGTGGCCCAAAAACTACCATGAATTTGGTAGAAATTCTCAGTCGTGGCAACACTGCGATAAATTACCCCCCGACGGTCCGAACATACCGACCCTCTCCAGAGTTGCCATCACCCCGCAAAATTCCGTTTGAAAAATCACCAATTTTTTTCTCCAAACAAAATGGCCGCCAGGGGCGGCGCCATCTTGGATTTTGGAAAAACGCAACTGACGTTTGAAAATAGAACATGTCCGCCACAGATGCAAAAAAGAATTTTGAAAATCGAGCGGCGCCCCCCCCAGCTACGATCTGTCAAATAACGGTCGAAATGACAATTTTCAATCCAAGATGGCGGCGCCGCCATTTTGTTTTTTCAACTTTTTTCCCCCTCCACTCGCACGACTCCAACGGGCGATTCTCAGACACTTTTCAAAACATGACCATTCGATAGAAAAAAAAAAGTGAATATCGCAAAAAACGGCCGCCATTTTGTTTTTTTTTTTTTCAACCACAAAAACCTGCTTTGATTAAACCAATAATGTTGACAGATTAAAAAAACCCAGAAAAAAAACCCGGCAACCCCCCCAAAAATAGCCCTGATCAGTCAGTGAGTCAGTGAGTGGTAATCTAACTTTATATAATATAGACTAGCTTTTTGCCGCCCCGCGCTTTGCGCGGGCGCGCCTTCAAGCTAGGTCTGCGACGCTCGGCCGCTCCGGGCTGCGCCCTGCGCGGCGACGCTACGGGCTTCGCCCTCCGCGGAGCTCGGCCTTCGGCCTCGCGTGACGCAGCTCGGCCTGCGGCCTCGCGAGATTACATAAGGCGGTTTTCTGTCTGTCACGGCTGCCCTTAATCTTTTTATGCCAACGGAAGGATAAATCAAATGTGTGTCCTTGGGCAGGTTGGGCTCTGGGTGGCGCTCCGCTTGGTTTTTTGTTGAAAATAGTTGTGATGAAATGGCCGCTCCGGGCTGCGCCCTACGCGGCGCTCCGCTTAGTCCTACCACTCGATGTATCGATGAAATGGCCGCTCCGGGCTACGCCCTACGCGGCGCTCCGCTTGGTCCTGCCGCTCGATGTAACGATGAAATGGCCGCTCCGGGCTACGCCCTACGCGGCGCTCCGCTTGGATCTGTCGCTAAATGTAACGATGAAAGGGCCGCTCCGGGCTGCGCCCTTCGCGGCGCTCCGCTTGGTTCTGCTTCTCTTTGTTACGATGAAATGGCCGCTCCGGGCTACGCCCTACGCGGCGCTCCGCTTAGTTCTGTCGCTCTATGTAACGATGAAATTCCGCTCCGATGAAGCTCCGCTATATCCAGTGTGCGTCAATTGGGATAATTTGGCCGCTCCGGGCTTCGCCCTACGCGGCGCTTCGCCATTGTTCTGCAGTATTACATAGAGCACAATGATAAAGTCCATATATACAGTTAGAAGGCCGCTCCGGGCTGCGCCCGACGCGGCGCTCTGCTATGTTTTCGCGATGTACCGAACGATTAAAATGGCCGCTCCGGGCTTCGCCCTACGCGGCGCTCCGCTTAGATCTGTCGCTATATGGAACGATGAAATGGCCGCTCCGGGCTTCGCCCTACGCGGCGCTCCGCTTGGTTCTGCCGCTGCATGTTGCGATGAATTGGCCGCTCCGGGCTTCGCCCTACGCGGCGCTCCGCTTGGTCCTCCCAGTGCAAGAGTCGATGTAATAGCCGCTCCGGGCTGCGCCCTACGCGGCGCTCCGCTTGGTTTTGTACGTAAAACTCGTGATGAAATGGCCGCTCCGGGCTTCGCCCTACGCGGCGCTCCGGGCTTCGCCCTACGCGGCGCTCCGCATACATTTTCCGGCGCGCCGACATGGTAGTGGCCGCTCCGGGCTTCGCCCTACGCGGCGCTCCGCCTTTGGTCCCGGTCTTGGTAGGAAAGTTTCAATTTCCCCATACAACTCCCTAGGAACCCTCACCCGAGCCCACTCCAGTACTAAATGTATGGGACAGCTTCCTACCAGGTCGAAATTTTGTTTTCTTTTTTTTTCAACGTCAATTACACATAGACGCTCTGATTGGGCAAAAGTGACATCAAACGTCAGTTTTTGACAGGACCTCATACTCAGAAATTGAAAATTTGACACTTTACGTTTTGGGGTCGTTCTCCGAAAATATCAAGAATTTTGAGTTTTTTTTTTCGCACCATCGCGTAGCTCTCGTCAAGCTCAACAACAAAGGTCGTGTCAAAAAAGTTGAAAAAGTGGCGCCATCTGCCCGAAAAATCACTTTGAAGTTTTTTGAAAACTCACTTTTTTACAAAATGGCCGCCAACTCCTCCTCCATTTTGAAAATTAAAAAAAACGTATTTTTCCCATATACTACAACTATTACACAACCGAATGGCATTTTTATTTTTTTTCTAAAGTAATACCAGAGAACCAATAAGCTTTCTCGCAAATGACCATGTCGCGAAAATGTTTTTCCCAATCACTCCCAGTGTTGCCAGGTGACATTTTTAAAAATGGTCAAATGTCATTCGGACTGGCCCATTTGACGGCCTCCTGGGATTATTTTCTCCCAAAAACGGCTATTTCCATTCGTCACTATTTCGGGCCCTGACGCCCAAACTATCAAAAAAAGCAAAAATTTTTTTCGACATGGCAACACACGCAAGCGAGACTCACACCCGCCCCATACATGCGAACTCCCTCAAGTGTCGCCATCTGTCAAAAAAATCAGTTTGAAATTTCCAAAAATTTTTCAAATTCACAAAATGGCCGCCAGCCCGTCCGCCATCTTGTTTTTTTGACAGCGCGTCCCCCGACCATAGACTACATCATATAGCGCACCAGAGACAATTTTTACTTTTTTTCCGTCTATGATACTCTCGTCCCAGGAGCCCCTCAAAGCCAGCGACACCCGAAATTTTATTTCCGCCGCCGTTTCCAGTGTTGCCAGGTTTTTTCCAAAAAACTACCCTGAGGACATTGCGAGTCCCAATAGCTACCAAACTGCATACTCGGATTTCGCAAGCATGGCAACTTTTTTTTTCTACCATTCGGGGCCGTGGCCCAAAAACTACCATGAATTTGGTAGAAATTCTCAGTCGTGGCAACACTGCGATAAATTACCCCCCGACGGTCCAAACATACCGACCCTCTCCAGAGTTGCCATCACCCCGCAAAATTCGTTTGAAAATCACCAACTTTTTTCTCCAAACAAAATGGACGCCAGGGGCGGCGCCATCTTGGATTTTGGAAAAATGCAACTGACGTTTGAAAATAGAACATGTCCGCCACAGATTAAAAAAAGAAATTTAAAAATCGAGCGGCGCCCCCCCCAGCTGCGATCCCGTGAAAAGTGCTCGAAATTGAATTTTCAATCCAAGATGGCGGCGCCGCCATTTTGTTTTTTCAACTTTTTTTCCTTTTCATGTATATGACAGCAGAGGGTGACTCTGAGACACTTTTCACTTTTCGAATAACTGCCGTAACAAAAAAGTTGTTTTCGCAAAAACGGCCGCCATTTTGTTTTTTTTTTTTCAAAATGTCAAAAACCTGGATTGATTAAAAAAACACTCAGGGTTGTCAAAAACAAACCCGCAAAAAAAACCCGCAACCACCCCAAAAACAGCCCTGATCAGTCAGTCAGTGAGTCAGTCAGTGGTAATCTAACTTTATATAATATAGATAGATATAGATATAATGAAAATTATTGAATGTTAATAGAAGATAATAAGAAGATAATATAGTCTTAATACATTTATGTTAAAATGCCATGAATGTTCGTTAAACCTACTGATATTTCAAGTTAAACCTGTAACATTATAATAAGTAAATATATTAAGATCTAGAACTAATTGATTTTGCAATTATTCATTATTGTCATAATAAGTTTAAGAAATAATTATGAGTAAACTGTCATAAAGTTGCTAGATAGTACCAATTTTGTTCATGAAATTATACAAATGCTTAAAAGTATTAATATTTTAATACAATGTTTAATTTCTATATTTTACAAGGTTCTATTTTAAATTAGCTCCATCATGTAGCTTATTTGTTAACAATATTATATTTTTTAATTTAACGTGATTCGTAGCGAACGAGTAGTAGACGGATTGCCTGATGCTAAGCGATTATAACCGCCCCTCAGATATTTGCAACACTAACAACCTTTTGTTATTTAAGTATTAACTTAGCATTGCATTTTTAATTCTTATATTAGAAAAAATAATACGCATTACTGTAGACAACATAACTTTCGGTAGAGATCGCCAATTAAATCTGTATAAGTACTAAGAAATGTATTTCCTATTTGTTGGTGCTACAAAACTAATGCGATAAAAACGAATCGCTGCAAACCCGACTCCACGTAGTCTTGTCTGCCCTATCCCTAAAGTGTAATTCAAACCCGCGTAGGCGCAAAGAAGGCCTGGCGGCCCGCGAGCGCGGCTGCGCCGGCCTGCCTCAGCCGCGGCGGCGAGCTCACGAACCCCTGCAATGATAAGACCGCGTGGAACCGCCAGAGCCCCGCAACGCCGGAGCCGTGACAGAAACTATGTATGCATTAAGCATACTTGCTTTCATTCTACATATTGTATGGTTATTGTCTGTATAATATAGGATATACATACATCAATTAACATTTACATTCCTTAAATCACATCTTGTATTAACTGCACTGATCAATACATTTGTATGAAAAGTTGAATTTATTAAGCTAATTTTCAATAGTCTTACAACAAATGACAATGCTTGATAAAATAAGTAATTAAATGAATGTAAATGTTTACAGGTACACACCTTGTACTAAATTAATTTAACTACCGTAATGCAATTTTATACTTAATGTTTTTTTATGGATTCATGATAGCATTTTAATATAGGTACAAACGACTAATGTTAGAATATACATTGCACACCCGTTGATTAGTAGGTCGTGAGTTTGATTCTCACACTAACAAACATTCATAATGACAATTACTTACTTAGGTGTACCTACTTTTAGCTGGTTGATGTTTTATATCAATAAACAAGTTTATATATTTCATTTTTTTTTTCAACAAACCTGATACAATGATAAACCAATTTCACATACAAACTTAACATGCGGTTGATTGTGTCAGACCTATTCAGATTTATTGTATATTTTTCAGATACATACACTAAACGCATTTGTAATTTGAACCGCCACATGTCCAGTTAGTTTAATTTATTAAACTTTATCATTAAGTAAATATTAAACCAATTTATTTATTATTTTAGACGAGTCTATTGATGAGATTTAACTTAAAATGAAGGGTACAGCACTCTAGCGCCGCCAATTGATTTAAATTTATACCTAGCTACTAAACCGGATCTATTATTACCTATCACTGAATCTTGGGCCAAGGGGTTGGCCCCTTGGTCAACATTTATACTATTTATTGAATAACTGCACAAGTTTCAAAAATTGACAACTCTAAAAATTGTGCATTGTTCAGTGATAGGTAATAATAGATACGACTTAGTAGCTATAAATTTAAATCAATTGGCGGCGCTATAAGTGCCGTACCCTTCGTCTTATTAATGTCTATCACATCCAATATTATTACTTTATTCTATCATTTATTTAGTATGAATAATATGTAAACAGTTACATACATATACATTACTAAATCAAAGACAATATCCTACAGAGTATAGTATATGGTATTAATTTAAAATCACGTTATGTAATCAGTGGGATTAATTACATACATAACGTGATCATTTAATTAGAACTATACTAAAGTTGGTAGGTAGGTATTTACTTTCCATCCCATTACAACATTACTAAAAGATCATGTTTTATAATAAGAAAATTGGCCATGTTCGTTGAGACGCCCCATCTTTCACAACAACATAGGTATTTCGATTTTTAGTATACGTAATGTACCTATGGGAAGTAGACCATGTAATAAACTAGGTAGGTATATTAAGTACCAAATAAAGGACAGGGTATGTGCCTGAAAACCAGCGTTGCCTGGGATAAAATTTTCGTAGTGTCAAAGTTCCTTTCATTCCTTTCATGCACGAAACTTGTATTTTTTGGATTTTCTCCTGCCTATGCATTATGCTTTTAAACACAATGAATGGTAAAAAAAAGCTGGTGGCTTACATAGCTGATAAAGAAGATATATTTCATTACATCACATACATTGGTCTGACTCTGAAATAGGTAGCTCAAGCACCCGTGTTACAGATATCAGAACCAACAGTGGAATTACAAATATATACGTATAATACTTTTTTTTTTTGTAAATACATACTTATAATACATAGAAAACACCCAGACCAATACAAACAAACATGTTCATGCACACAAATGTTTGTACTGTGCGGGAATCGAACCCGCAACCCTAGGTCCAGACGCAGCATTCACTACCACTGAACCAAACGGATTACGGAAAGATTAGGTACTAACATTGGTTTTTACGTAGGTACTAATCGATATACTATATTATGTAGAAATAACCACGATTTTACCAAACAACCTTGATAAAAAAACGTATTAATTAGAGATAAAGGAACGTAACATTGGTCTATCAAAATAATTATGTTTAATTAGATTAGTTTTACAGATAAAATTTAATTAGTTAAATTCACACAATAAATGACAAATATAAAAACTTAATCTGACCGCATTAAATCACTTAATCATTGAAAAATAATCTTGTTATAATGCATGCCCAATAAATTACCAGAATAGCTGTCAATAAATAGTGATTATTTTTGAGAAACTATTAAGGAGTTCGATAGAATTACCTAAGTAAACATAATCATTACAGTCAAAAAGTATAGTTATAGGTCTTATCCATCTCGGGGTTATAGATGTTGCCTTGCTGCCAATAGCTTTCCTCCTTTTTTCCCCAAGGATAACCTCTTTTAGGTAATATCCCTTGACCAGTTATGGGGAATGTTCACCGAACCGAGTGATATTGGCTCGGGGACCTATGTAGGTCCGATGAACCATCTTGGTCTGTCGTATATATTCCAAGTAGACATGCGAACTTTGCTTTCGCGATGTAGATTGGAAGGGGAATTTGCATCTTGTATGGAACAGTCAAATTAGCGCCATCTATTGACAGTCGGATGGTACTGTTTCAAACTTCTTTTCTTCGGGTGATGGTACCTAGCTACCAAACCGGATCTATTATTAGGTACCTATCACTGAACCCTGGGCCAAGGGGTTGGCCCCTTGGCCATCATTTATACTATTTATTGAATAACTGCAAAAGTTTCAAAAATTTACAACAACTTTAAAAATTGTGCATTGTTATTCAATAAATATATTAAGTATGCCGAGAGGCTGGGGTTCAGTGATAGGTAAACAGATACGACTTAGCAGCTATAAATATCAATTGGCGGCGCTAGAGTGCCGTACCTTTCGTCTAATTAATGTCTATCACATCCAATATTATTACATTATTCTATCGTTTTATTTAGTATGTCTATGTAAATAGTTACATATACATTACTTAATAAAAGACAATATCCGACAGAGCACCTATAGTACATATGGTATTAATTTAAAATCACGTTATATAATAAGTGGGATTAATTACATACATAACGTGATCATTTAATTAGAACTATACTAAAGTTGGTAGGTATGTACTTTCTATCCCATTACAACATTACTAAAAGGTCACGTTTTGTAATAAGAAAATTGGCCAGATTCTGTGATGCAATGGAACGATAAGACGCCCCATCTTTTACAACAACATATGTAGGTATTTTGATTTTTAGTATACGTAATGTACCTATGGGAAGTAGACCATGTAGTAAACTTGGTAGGTATATTAAGTACCAAATAAAGGGCAGGGTAGGTGCCTGAAAACCAGCGTTGCCTAGGTTAAACTTTTCATAGTGTCAAAGTTCCTTTCATTTGTCTCATGCACGAAACTTGTATTTTTTTATTTTTCTCCTGCCTATGCTTTCAGACACAATAAATGGTAATAAATAGCTGGTGGCTTACATCCATACTAATCCATACTACTATTACTACTATATCCATACTATCCATACTAATATTATAAATGCGAAAGTAACTCTGTCTGTCTGTCTGTCTGTCTGTCTGTCTGTCTGTCTGCTACTCTTTCACGCCAAAACTACTCAACGGATTTAAATGAAATTTGGTATACAGATAATCTAGACCCTGAGAAAGGACATAGGCTACTTTTTATTGCGAAAAGGGGGTTGTAAGGGGTTGAAAGGGGGGTAAAAAGTTACTTTTCCACGCGGACGAAGTCGCGGGCGGCCGCTAGTATTAATATTATAAATGCGAAAGTAACTCTGTCTGTCTGTCTGTCTGTCTGTCTGTCTGTTACTCTTTCACGCCAAAACTACTCAACGGATTTAAATGAAATTTGGTATACAGATGATCTAGACCCTGAGAAAGAACATAGGCTACTTTTTATTGCGAAAAGGGGGTTGGAAGGGGTTAAAAGGGGGGTAAAAAGTTACTTTTCCACGCGGACGAAGTCGCGGGCGGCCGCTAGTAGCTGATAAAGAAGACTACTAAAATTGGTTTTTACCTACTCATCGATATACTAACGTAGAAATAACCACGATTTTTACCAAACAAACTTTGATCATTGTTAAAAATACGTATTATCGCCATCTGTATGACTACAGTTCAACTAATTATTACAACACAATATGCCATCTATTCACAAATTAGTGATAAAAGAACTTAAAATTAATAAGTCTGGTCTATCAAAATAATTATGTTTATTTAGATTAGTTTTACAGATAAAATTTAATTAGTTAAATTTACACAATAAATAACAAATATAAAGACTTGATCTGACCGCATTGAATCACTTAATCATTAAAAAATAATCTTTGCTATATTACCACAAACGCCATCTTTCCATCCATATTATAGCCCTTCGTTTGCATTGCCCGTCGCAATCATAATAACCCTTTATTTCATAAATACTTGTTATAATGCATGCCCGATAAATTACCAGAAACAGTGGTTAGGTTAGGTTTAGGAGGGGTGGCCCTTGCGGCCACCCCGACGCTTTTTTTTTATGACCACACAGAAATATTGTTCATCATCATCATCATTTCAGCCAATAGACGTCCACTACTGAACCTTCCCCAAAGTTCTTCACACAGTCGGTCCACCTGTATAGCGCTACCATGAGTTGACATCGCAATGAAAGAGACGAAGCGATAGTTTTCGATAGCGAGGATAGTATTTCAAACTCATGGTAATGCTACTGGTGGAAATCTTGCCACGGCTGCGGCCTCCTGAAACGATACTAGATTGATAAAAAAAAAAAATATCAAATCGATTGAATCATTATTATAATGGATCAATACAGTGTATTAAGATCCATTGCGATTCTGAATATCAATTCTAATGCCCAGAATGAACATCTCTAATTAGTTTATGGTTGGTATGTTTTTTTTCATTATTCTATTTATTTTTACGTTTGGCCATTTTTCAAAACTGTTGTGGCCAGTATGTGTCAAGAAAATCATGAAAATGGATTTTAATTTTTTCTTGAATGCATTAAAAAAAATTTACTTCATAATTGATGGCGCCACTGCTGCTTACGTGATACAGTATAATAGCTCTATTGGTTATTTATAATGTTTTGGAATTCCATAATCATTTTCCCCAATTATATATATCACAACTTTATTGACAAATTATCATGCATTAAAAAAAAGTCATGAAATTATTTGATGGCGCCACTGCCGTTAAAGTTATTGACGCATCATATTGACTATTTTAAATGTGAACATTTGTTCCGCTAAGCAACAAACAATTCGCAGTAAGAGCTGAATAGTTCTGTGGATTTTTGATGAAGGTATCGAAGTGAACTGATCATTACTAATATTTTATGAAGATTTCTCCTGTGTTCGGATTACTGGTTAGACAGTCAAGTTTTCATAATTTGTTACTGAAATTACCGATTCGCGGAGGAGTTTTAAAAATGATAATCTATTTATTATAAAAGTAGATAATTCATTCATATTGCAATTAAAGAGCCTGACAATGAAAATAAAACAGAAAGAGAGGGAGAAGGATCCCCTTTCTTTTATATATGTAAATATTCTTATTTTTTTTTCTTTTCGGTACCTTAACTGCAAATGTAACTTTGTATCTGGGGGTAAATGTATGGGTTTACAAAGTTACTTATGCAGTTCTTGTATCTAGAAAACTAGACTGAAATTGAAAAATGTTTATAGCATTTTCTTTTATTTATCACACTGTTCTCTGTCCTTGGCATGTTTTTCTGTGAAATCCATACAATTCCATCCATCCATAGTTGATATTCGCTTGCAGAATAATCGTCACCAATAAATTGGACCTAATGTGTCTTAGTCTAAGACATTGTTCCATACAAGATGAAAATTCCCCTTCAATCCTACAGTAGGATTGAAGGGGAATTTGCATCTTGTATGGAACAGTCAAATTAGCGCCATCTGTTGACAGTCGAATGGTACTGTAGCCATTTCATCCTTACATAGAGCGACAGATCCAAGCGGAGCGCCGCGTAGGGCGAAGCCCGGAGCGGCCATTTCATCGTTACATCATGCGGCAAGACCAAGCGGAGCGCCGCGTAGGGCGCAGCCCGGAGCGGCCATTTCATCGTTACATAGAGCGACAGATCCAACCGGAGCGCCGCGTAGGGCGCAGCCCGGAGCGGCCATTTCATCGTTACATCGAGTGGTAGGACCAAGCGGAGCGCCGCGTAGGGCGCAGCCCGGAGCGGCCATTTCATCGTTACATCGAGTGGTAGGACCAAGCGGAGCGCCGCGTAAGGCGCAGCCCGGAGCGGCCATTTCATCGTTACATATAGAGCGACAAAACCAAGCGGAGCGCCGCGTAGGGCGTAGCCCGGAGCGGCCATTTCATCGTTACATCGAGTGGTAGGACCAAGCGGAGCGCCGCGTAGGGCGCAGCCCGGAGCGGCCATTTCATCGTTACATTGAGCGGTAGGACCAAGCGGAGCGCCGCGTAGGGCGTAGCCCGGAGCGGCCATTTCATCATTACATTGAGTGGTAGGACCAAGCGGAGCGCCGCGTAGGGCGAAGCCCGGAGCGGCCATTTCATCGTTACATCGAGCGACAGATCCAAGCGGAGCGCCGCGTAGGGCGTAGCCCGGAGCGGCCATTTCATCGTTACATCGAGCGGCAGGAGCAAGCGGAGTGCCGCGTAGGGCGTAGCCCGGAGCGGCCATTTCATCGTTACATCGAGCAGCAAAACCAAGTGGAGCGCCGCGTAGGGCGCAGCCCGGAGCGGCCATTTCATCGTTACATAGAGCGACAGATCCAAGCGGAGCGCCGCGTAGGGCGCAGCCCGGAGCGGCCATTTCATCGTTACATCGAGCGGTAGGACCAAGCGGAGCGCCGCGTAGGGCGCAGCCCGGAGCGGCCATTTCATCACAACTATTTTCAACAAAAAACCAAGCGGAGCGCCGCGTTGGGCGTAGCCCAGAGCGGCCATTCATCATAAGTCTTTTCAACAAAACAAAGTAGAGCGCCACTCTGGGCGCAACCTGCCCAAGGACACACATTTGATTTATCCTTCCGTTGGCATAAAAAGAACAAGGGCAACGCCCGTCACAGACAATAAACCGGCACGTGTAAATTCGCGAGGCCGCAGGCCGAGCTGCGTCTCGCGAGGCCGAAGGCCGAGCTCCGCGGAGGGCGAAGCCCGTAGCGTCGCCGCGCAGGGCGCAGCCCGGAGCGGCCGAGCGTCGCAGACCTAGCTTGAAGGCGCGCCCGCGCAAAGCGCGGGGCGGCAAAAAGCTAGTCTATCTATATTATATAAAGTTAAATTACCACTGACTCACTGACTCACTGATCAGGGCTATTTTTGGGGGGGTTGCTGGGTTTTTTTTCTGGGTTTTTTTAATCTGTCAACATTATTGGTTTAATCAAAGCAGGTTTTTGCAAAGATATTGGATATAAAACTAGATGGTGCACTATGAAAATGAATGCAATGTTAATTTCGACTCTATGCAGTGGGAATAAAGATTACTTTGAAATGCCAAATCGCTTTACAGAAAATCGAGCCGAGCGAGATGTCGCTATATAGGATGATGTCCTTGTCTAATGGGTTGCCATCATAAAAAAAAACCTTTGTGGTATAACTTAAGCTATGTTTATATTTCTTCTTCTGGGGAACTTTCAAAATATTTAATAATTTAAAGGAATGATACGTTGGAATTAATAATGTCTTATTTATTTATTTTATTTTAAACCATGATAAACGACTGTTTTTATGTAAAAGTCGGTGATATGGTAGTTTTAATTATAATCAATATGCAACACTTGGCGTCTCGACATCACCATTATGGCGGCGGCAAAAATAATTTGAAAGTTTGTATTATTGTGACGACAAAAATAACGTGTAAAAATTGTGATTATTTATTTGTAATGGTTCTCACTTGTTGTGTGATAGGATGCAAAAGTGAATCTTATAAAGGTTGCGGTGTATTTTTCATAAGTAAGTATTTAGGTAGTCAAAGATTTTTTTTTTGCATTATTAGTAGGGTGGATTTATTTTTAGTAGGGTGTCCATTTCGCTTGTCATCTAAAGACGGATTTACTTTTTTATTTTTTTTGGACAAATCGGAGAGTTTTTATGGTCGAATAAATTGCATGATAATGGACGACCATAAAAAGGTCATGTTACGTAAAAAGTGTAGCAATAAATCTATTTTATTTTTAATTTATCAAATCGTAAAGTATGTACGTTTGTATGAATAATACGCTATGGCCGGTTAAATGTGCCGCAGAGTGTATTATTATAGGGAGGTAAATAGAAAATCTAATAGGGCTAGCACAAACTTTTCGAAAAGTCGGTAGTCTCTTCGTATCGTACGTATACATAATAAGGAATTTTAATTTGGAACTTGTGTTTTTTCTACAAAATTGCTTATAAATACTCAAACGATACTTTGAAACGTTCGTGCTAGCCCTTCTAGTTTGAATGGGCTTCACGAGTTTCCTAGAGAACGCAATGTCCGACTCCCACGTGGGTGGTCTAAGTTTGACTTACAATAATAGTAATCGAAACGCTAAAACGTGTGGTCGCCTTATTAGAGTAGGACGCTAACCAATATATAGACATCTCGCGAGGCTCGAATGTAAGTAATAAGTGCGCCATCTTGTTATAGTGTAAAATCTTTGGGTTTTTGTGGTTGAAAAAAAAAAAAACAAACAAAATGGCGGCCGTTTTTTGCGATATTCACTTTTTTTTTTTCTATCGAATGATCATGTTTTGAAAAGTGTGTGAGAATTGCCCGTTGGAGTTGTGCGAGTGGAGGGGGAAAAAAGTTGAAAAAACAAAATGGCGGCGCCGCCATCTTGGATTGAAAATTCAATTTCGAGCACTTTTCACGGGATCGTAGCTGGGGGGGGCGCCGCTCGATTTTCAAAATTCTTTTTTGTATCTGTGGCGGACATGTTCTATTTTCAAACGTCAGTTGCGTTTTTCCAAAATCCAAGATGGCGCCGCCCCTGGCGGCCATTTTGTTTGGAGAAAAAAATTGGTGATTTTCAAACGGATTTTGCGGGGTGATGGCAACTCTGGAGAGGGTCGGTATGTTCGGACCGTCGGGGGGTAATTTATCAAGATATTGCCATGACTTAGAATTTCTACCAAATTGATGGTAGTTTTTGGGCCACGGCCCCAAATGGTAGAAAAAAAAAGTTGCCATGCTTGCGAAATTCGAGTATGCAGTTTGGTAGCTATTTAGACTCGCAAGGTCTTACAGGTAAATTTTTGGAAAAAACCTGGCAACACTGAAAACGGCGGCGAAAATAAAATTTCGGGTGTCGCTGGTTTTGAGGGGCTCCTGGGACGAGAGTATCATAGATGGAAAAAAAATAAAAATTGTCTCTGGAGCGCTGTATGATTTAGTCTATGGTCAGGGGACGCGCTGTCAAAAAAACAAGATGGCGGACTGGCTGGCGGCCATTTTGTGAATTTGAAAAATTTTTGGAAATTTCAAAGTGATTTTTTTGACAGATGGCGACACTTTAGGGAGTTTGCATGTATGGGGCGGGTGTGAGTCTCGCTTGCGTGTGTTGCCATGTCGAAAAAAATTTTTGCTTTTTTTGATAGTTTGGACGTCAGGGCCCGAAATAGTGACGAATCGAAATAGCCATTTTTGGGAGAAAATAATCCCAAGAGGCCGTGAACTGGGTCAGTACAAATGACATTTGACCATTTTTAAAAATGTCACCTGGCAACACTGGGAGTGGTTGGGAAAAATATTTTCGCGACATGGTCATTTGCGAGAAAGCTTATTGGTTCTCTGGTATTACTTTAGAAAAAAAGTAAAAATGCCATTTGGTCATGTATTAGTTGTAGTATATGGGAAAAATACGTTTTTTTTAATTTTCAAAATGGCGGACGAGCTGGCGGCCATTTTGTAAAAAAGTGAGTTTTCAAAAAACTTCAAAGAGATTTTTCGGGCAGATGGCGCCACTTTTTTAACTTTTTTGACATGACCTTTGTTGTTAGGCTTGACGAGAGCTACGCGATGGTGAAAAAAAAAACTCAAAATTCTTGATATTTTCGGAGAACGACCCCCAAACGTAAAGTGTCAAATTTTCAATTTCTGAGTATGAGGTCCTGTCAAAAACTGACGTTTGATGTCACTTTTGCCCAATCAGAGTGTCTATGTGTAGTTGGCGTTGAAAAAAAAAGAAAACAAAATTTCGACCTGGTAGGAAGCTGTCCCATACATTTAGTACTGGAGTTGGCTCGGGTGAGGGTTCCTAGGGAGTTGTATGGGGAAATTGAAACTTTCCTACCAAGACCGGGACCAAAGGCGGAGCGCCGCGTAGGGCGAAGCCCGGAGCGGCCACTACCATGTCGGCGCGCCGGAAAATGTATGCGGAGCGCCGCGTAGGGCGAAGCCCGCAGCGGCTATTACATCGATCCCTGCACTGGGAGAACCAAGCGGAGCGCCGCGTAGGGCGAAGCCCGGAGCGGCCAATTCATCGTAACATGCAGCGGCAGAACCAAGCGGAGCGCCTCGTAGGGCGAAGCCCGGAGCGGCCATTTCAATCGTTCGGTACATTGCGAAAACATAGCAGAGCGCCGCGTCGGGCGCAGCCCGGAGCGGCCTTCTAACACCATGTATGGAATTTATCATTGTGTTCTATGTAACAACACGGAGCAATGGCGAAGCGCCGCGTAGGGCGCAGCCCGGAGCGGCCATTTCATCGTTACATTGAGCGACAGATTCAAGCGGAGCGCCGCGTAGGGCGTAGCCCGGAGCGGCCATTTCATCGTTACATCGAGCAGCAGGACCAAGCGGAGCGCCGCGTAGGGCGCAGCCCGGAGCGGCCATTTCATCACGACTATTTTCAACAAAAAACCAAGCGGAGCGCTGCGTTGGGCGTAGCCCAGAGCGGCCATTCATCATAAGTCTTTTCAACAAAACCAAACAGAGCGCCACTCGGGGCGCAACCTGCCCAAGGACACACATTTGATTTATCCTTCCGTTGGCATAAAAAGAACAAGGGCAACGCCCGTCACAGACAAAAACCAACCTATGTAATCTCGCGAGGCCGCAGGCCGAGCTGCGACTCGCGAGGCCGAAGGCCGAGCTCCGCGGAGGGCGAAGCCCGTAGCGTCGCCGCGCAGGGCGCAGCCCGGAGCGGCCGAGCGTCGCAGACCTAGCTTGAAGGCGCGCCCGCGCAAAGCGCGGGGCGGCAAAAAGCTAGTGTTTGATATAAGTTTAAAAAAACTAACATTCAACCGATATAATTTCATCTCGTATAATCTTATATGGTATAACCACTCATTTAGTATAATAAACGTTTAGTATAAATTTAGATGGTATATTTTCATTTCATATAACGATCAATAACTCTAATGTTCATTTTATCTATGATACAAATAGTATAATTATCATATAACATAAAATCGAATAATATACATCTCATATCGTATAACGCCTGCCGACATCAAACAGCAAAAAAGCAGACACATGTTTTTGTTTCTAATTTCCTACTGGTATTATTTATTTGAAGGTACTCTGAAAATTTTTATGACAATTAAAAATATTAAGTATATTATTTGTATCAGTGAGCGAGAATTGTGTTTTGGTAAAGAATAATTAAAAATGTCTATTTTAAATAGCATCACATTTAAAAGTTCAAAAGGACATTTAAAGCTTTGTGTTAACGGTTATATTTATAACTAGTGGCCGCCCGCAACTTCGTTTGCGTGAACTTTATGACTCTTGACTTAAAGGTGATTATTTAAATAGTAGATTGGGCCAAGGAATCACGTAGTCCCATCACCTAACTTGGAACCCCCTTTAAGTTCGAAATATCCTTCCTTACCGGATCTCATCCAAAAATGCTCATCACATTTGACAATTTTGCATTCCATTTCATTCCATATTTGTTATGGTGTAGTTGGGCTCTTAGAGTTCTTCACCAGGTGTTCCATGATCTTTAATTTTTTTCATGGCATCATAAAATGCTCATCAATCTGAACAACTTTTGTTAAGGTGCTATTGACCTACCTCTTATAGTTTAGCTGGGCTGTTGTGGTTCTACATCAAGAAGCCTGGTCTTCAAAATAAAATATATCCTATAAGTTGCCCTGATGTTACAGCTATACAATAAAAAAAGTTTCATTCGAATCGGTTCAGTAGTTTCCGAGATTAGCGCGAACAAACAGACAAACAGACAAACAGACAAACAGACAAACAGACAGACAAAAATTTTAAAAATCATTGCTTCATGTTCTGTTACTGTTTTTTAGTCGTCCTAAGTTATTTTGAGATAAATATCTTCAATGTACAGACACAGCTTTTTTACATTTTTATTATATGTATAGAATTATATGTATAGATAAAAACAGGCAAATCAATAATAAAGTGTATTGGATTTGCGAATTACACCGAACATTGCAAATCTCGTGCAATCTCCATTGTGAACACGGAAAATGAAACACCGCAACACACAGTGACTCAACATGAAGGCATATCACATAATCATGATCCGGACCCAACACGATTAGAAGTTGCATCTATTATCAATGAAATAAAAACAGATTCCGTTGAGCATCCAGAGAAAAAAAATTGCCAAATTTTACAAAGTGCCAAGCGTAAATTCAATGAGGATATTTTGTGCCAGTTGCCGTCCTTCACTTTTTACTTCAGCTATGAGACAAGTTATTTATCGTGAAAAGAATAAAGGGAAACCAGTATTCATGGAACCTACGAGCATGTATTTTACTTTACAACACGAAAATGTACAGTTAAAAAATAATAATTTTGTGATATGTGACGAAATCTTTAATGGAAATAAAAGAGTTATCATTTTTTCTTGTCAAAAAATGATGGAGTTCTTTGGTAAATCTACATTACTAATTATGGATGGTACTTTTAAAGTTGCATCTAATATTTTTTTACAACTATATGTGATTCATGGCAATATCATTAAAGGGAATCGGAAGACTTTTCCTCTTTTGTTTGCATTATGCACTCATAAAGACAAAGGTACTTACGACAAAATATTTAGCTTAATAATATCGTATTGTCAAGAACATGATATAATAATAAATGTTGAAAACGTAGTTATGGACTTTGATTTGGCCGCCATAAAAAGTGTCAAAAATAATTTTGATAATGAAATTTCTATAAACGGCTGTTTTTTTCATTTGGCACAAATAATATATAGGAAAATTCAAAATACTGGAAAAACTGTTATGTATGGAAATGACGTAAACTTTTGTATAGAAATGAAATGTTTGCTAGCATTGGCATTTTTAGATGAGGATAAAATACCTATATACTATGAGAAACTTTTAGAAACAGTTTCACAAGATGGTCTTGAAATAGTCACAATGTTCGGCAATGATTATATATCTGGCAGTAATTCGAAAAAACCTAAATTTCCACCAAAATTCTGGAGTATTGATGATTTACATAAAAAATATTTACCACGAACCCAAAACAGCGCTGAGTCATGGCACCACCGGATCAATCAAATAATAAATATAAAAAAGCCTGGATTTTACAAGCTTGCTGACGAATTACTATTGGAGTCAAAAGTCATACTAGGTAGGGTGATCGAGATAGTGATTGCCCACTTAAGAAATTGACACTAGTTTTATTTCAATATAATCCTTTTCTTTAACAATAAGAAATCAGAGTGTAATTATTTGACAACGTTAATAGTTTAGCATTGAGATAAGTTAGCAATAATTCAAACATCTAAAGAATATTTTATAATTATAACGTATAACAAAAATATCTCCTAAAAACACAGTGATTGCCCACTTGACACAGTCATTGCCAACCAAATGAGACAGTGATTGCCAACTATACCGCACGTTGTAATTCCATAAAAATACTATTAAATACTTAAAATTTTAGATCTTTCGTAAGTTTTTGTGCGTTTAAGATATATTTCTAAGCTATTGAAATCAGTAACATCATCCAAATAAGATACCATTGACTAAGAAAACCCGTTTAGTTTCAAAATCTAGTAAAATCGTCAAATTGTTCTATCTAGTTTCTCGTTATCTCAGCGAATAAATGGAATGTACCAATTTTACAAAAGGTAAGTAGTTATAGTTTTGAGGTTGTCGGAGGCCCAATGGGGGGTGAGGGGAGGGGGGAGGGGTTAAAAACATTGGCAGCATACTTGTGACTCCACTGGTGTTGAGTATGTGCGTTGGCATTCGCTTACCATCAAGTGATGCGTGTTTTGACTGCACATTATATATAATAAGCAATGCTGCCGCCCATGGTCACCTGCAACACCACTGAAGTCACAAGTGCGCTGCCAACCTTTTATCCCCTTCCCCCCCGGATGTGGGCCTCCGTTTCCCTCACTCACTCGGCGCAGGGGCTGCTTCACGCTGGTTTTCTGTGAGGCAGTGGTATCACTCCGGTCAAATAGGACCATTCATGCTGAAGCGTGGCTCTCCCACAGTTGAAATTTGAAAGTTTTTTTCTAATTATGACTAACTGCATCATTTGGTAATTAAATTTTAATATGTGATAGGTGGCTCACAAGCATACGGATCACCTGATGGTAAACGATTGCCACCGCTCATAGACACTCGGAACAACAAGGGGAATCACAAATGCGCTGCCAACATTTTAACTCCTTTTCCCCCTTCATAGAGCCTCCGGTACACTCACGCGTTAGCGCCGCTTGATTTTGGTTTTCTGTGATTATAGAATCACTCCGTTTAAGCCGGCTTATTCATACTGAAACGTGCTCTCCCACGGTAAAATACATAATATAATTACGGTATATATTTGGTTGTTCTTCTTACCACCTTTCCTCCAAGATTTTCGGTAGCAGATCAAATTTTCCCCTATTTTTAGGTCAACTTTTTGTAAAAAGCAGTTTTTTTCGAAACTCCTTGTACCTAGACCTAGATATAAAGAAAGATACAGGATATAAAGAAAATATTCGGTTCGATTATTATATCCCTCACGTGATTTAGTAAATACCTACCCGGGCAATCACTGTCTCATACCCATGGCAATAACTGAATTCTGGTATGGCAATAACTGAATTTGTCATATTTTAGGTACAGTGATTGCCCACCCTCTTAAAATACTTAATGGAATAAAATTACGCCGCGATAACTGCTTCGAATGAAACATTAAAGCTTTGACTAACACGTCGTTGTGCTTTAACGCTCAAAAAAGAAAATTAAAGTGATACAAACTTCAAAACTACAAAATGTATCCTTAACAAATTCTGTAAGGAATTCGCATTTTTTGAAGTGACGGACACCCGCTGTCCAAAAACTGCCATTACAATATTTTTATTGAAAATTTTGCCAAATGTCTTATTTAGAACTCTAGTTAACAGTACCCTAGTGTTATTTAACGGATTTAATGTAAAACTACATCTTTGAAAATAAGTTAAAATGTATGTTAACCTTAATTCGGGCATTCACTGTACACTGGGCAATCACTGTCTCGGTTACCCTAATATAGAAAAATTACTAAACGGAGAAGTTTCGCCGAAGAAAAAAAAGAAGAACGAAGAAGCTAATAAACGCATAAATACAATTTTGAAGCACAGGGAAGAATACACGGAATGTCAGTTTTTAAAAAGTCTAGCTGTAAATATTAATCTGAAAAAAAATTGTTAACAATATTTTTACAGTTATGTATAATATTATGTTTATACTACAGTTAATAAACTTTAAAATAAACAAAATAAAATGTTGATTACATAGACTTTAATGTTTTAATAACATTCCTAAAACTATGATGTATGTTGCATGTTACATGCCTGCCGATATGAAACATACAATGCAGCATGCAAGCAGGCATACTGCATGCAAGCAGGCATGCAGCATGCAAGCAGGCATGCAGCATGCAAGCAGGCATGCAGCATGCAAGCAGGCATGCAGCATGCAAGCAGGTAAGCAGCATGCATATACAAACATGCAGCATGCTGCAGGCATGCTGGCAGGCATGCAACATGCATTCGTTTTGCGTGTGCTTCGGCGCTGCGGGAAGCCAGCCCCTCCACCCTAGCGTAATGAGCTTCAGGCACCCACGCTAAATTACACTCTAGGGGTAGGGCAGACAAGTACTACGTGAAGGTCGAAGTAAGCTGAGTCGGGATCGCCCTAATTTTTGTAAGTAATATGATTAGAATACTTTATAACATTTAAGCATTATACGAAATGATTTTTATACTATTTAATCACTATATAAAATGATTTTTATACCAAAAGAGTGATATAGAAAATGTTTTTATGACATTTGTAACATTATATCAAACAAAAATTATACGTAATGAAATTAGAGAAACCGAAATTAGTTCAAGTAAAAATTCTATCAAATGAGCGTTATATCGAACAAAATTAGTTCATTTGAATTTCGGTCAAATGGAGCGCACCCTCTGAAACCTTCACCATCGAACGACAAGGAGACATTTCTCGTATCCTACAAAAAATCAGTAGCGGACAGCATACAGCACTCGTGTAACAGGTTTGGTAGGATGATAGCTGACCTTGCTGAGGTGCTTATCTCTGATTTTTTGTCTCATTTTTGTATATTAATTTGCCTGCTAGTATTTATAATAACTTTAATTTATATGAACCTACACAAAGACACACTTTCATACACCAAACACTACACGTCAGGGATACACACATACAATTACACATTATCATGGGCTTTTTTAAGAACGGTGGAACATGAAACCAGCTCCACATTAACAAAGTTTTTATCAGAATCAGTATGATTATGGCTAATCTGGATATCTTAACGGAGCTGGATTCTAATGGACCACCTTGTCACACAGTATCCGTCCCTGAAATGTGTATTCGTATTCGTAATATCACGAACAAATATAACATTAAAGTACTTACCATGAATATAAGAAGTGTGCAGCAGAATTTTGATCAATTTCTTGTAATATTTAAGAGATTAAACTTGTCGATAGATGTTATCGTTCTAACGGAGTGCTGGATTCATGACAACTCTGTCATTCCGCAATTGGATGGTTATCTATCTTATAGGACTTTCAAGTATATTAACAGAGCCGGAGGCGTAATAGCCTTCGTCAAAAGTTGTTTGTTGCCAGATGTAACGGAACCACAATTTGAGGAAGCTAATTGTCTACAAATAAAACTAGGCAGTACCTTGACGCTACTAGCCATTTACCGTTCGCCATCCTTCATTAATATTACCCCTTTCATAAACTCTCCCATCACCAGAGTAAACTCTGTTAAGTCATCATCTCGAGTGGTTATGGCAGGTGACATAAACATAAATATTTCCCCTGACAATGATTCCGAATCCAGTTCAAGGTACTTATGCACTCTAGCTGAATTGGACCTTGTCCCTACTGTTATTAAGCCAACTCGTTTAAACTCTTGCTTAGACCACATTAATATATCCTCGAGATGCTGTTCTGAATCTGTAGTATGTAGATCTGGGGTTACGGATCACGATTTGGTTATTGCGGGATTAAAAATCAACAATCCTACCAAGAAAGATAGTAAAAGACTAATTACCAGAGTAGATTTGATGGCAGTAGAGGCGGCTTTGAGTAAAGTGGATTGGTCTGGTGTTATCAATTCAAATGCTTTGGGCGACGCTACTTCGTCCTTTACACATGAGATTGCTACTGTATTTAAAAAATACAGCTCAGATGTTCGAGTGAGCAGATCAAAAACAGTACTTAAGCCTTGGATGACGCCCGGCCTTATTAGATGCTCAAAACACAAAGATAAACTGCATGCCAAAGTTAAAAGCAACCCGGATAATGAAACTATTAAAAACATATTTACTAGGTATAGGAACTTTTATATTGACCTTATTAGAAAACTTAAATTGAAATATGAGTCCATGGAATTACAACAAAATAAAAATAATCCAAAAAAACTGTGGAAAGCAATTAAAACAATTACGAGCACCGCCAAAGTCAATGAAAAATCGAATGCACTTCTGCAAATCAAGAATACACGTACCGAGGCACTGAACCACTGTAACGAATATTTCACTCAAATTGGGAAGTCCTTAGCCGAAAAAACACTTTCACAGATTAATGAAACACAGAATACTCTAGCGGCTGGGGTTTCATTACAAAACAAGCCATTGCATTCATTCTTTCTAGAACCAACTAACGTTGTGGAAGTTGAAAACATAATAATGAGCCTAAAGGACGACAGTGCTCCAGGACTCGATGGCATAACAAATAAAATGTTAAAAAAGATCAAAAAATACATCGTGGTTCCGCTGACCGCCATATACAATCTCAGTTTATCAGAAGGAGTTTTCCCTAATGAGTGGAAGATGGCTTCTGTGACACCGATTCATAAGTCTGGAGATAGAGCAGATCCCAGTAACTACAGGCCCATTTCTCTTTTAAATGCTTTCTCAAAGGTCCTTGAGAAAATAGTGAACCGACGGCTCGTTAAATTTGCTGAAAAGAACAATCTGCTATGTGACAGACAGTTTGGGTTTAGGCAAAACAAGTCCACCGAAGGTGCTGTATCGTTGCTGGCCAGTCTTGTTTCAGAACACCTTGATAGCAAAAAAGCCTGCGTGGGAGTGTTTCTAGACTTGGCCAAAGCATTCGATACGGTTTCTGTTCCTATACTCGTCAGGAAACTAGAACTGCTTGGGATACGTAGCGTTGCTAAATAAATGGTTCGAAAGCTACCTGAGCGGTAGATCTCAGAGTCTGAAAATAGATAACGTTAGAAGTAAATCCACACATATCGAGTTCGGCGTTCCTCAGGGTAGCATACTGGGTCCGACTCTCTTTATCCTTTACGTGAACGATATAATGACGACTAAACTAACAAATGCAGATATTATATGCTACGCAGATGACACAGCGATAATCTTTCATGAGTCTACGTGGTCGAAGATCGCTGATCGTGTGGAACAGGGGATGAAAATGATCAATGCTTGGCTACAAAAAAATTTGCTTACACTCAACATGAATAAAACTAAATTCCTCTGCTTTCACAAATCAGTTAAAACGTCACCCACTTTCACTGAACTGAAGATTCACTGCTGTGATTCACAGGTAGCTCAGCAATGTGATTGCAAAAGCATCTGCAGATCACCCACAATCAAGTATCTTGGCCTGCTGATCGATGAAAAGCTTTCTTTTAAAGACCATATATCCACCACGTCCGCCAGAGTACGCAAGCTGATTTATATGTTCAAGAATCTAAGGAGCGTGGCTGATCCTGATCTTTTGAAATATATTTACACTTCATTGTGTCAGTCCATTATTTCATACTGTATAGTAGTGTGGGGTGGCGCATCAACTAGCAATATGATACCTTTGGAGAGGGCGCAGAGATCTGTATTAAAGGTAATGCTTAAAAACCTATCAGATTTCCCACTAAGGATCTATACAAGGAGAGTAAAATAATTAGCGTACGCGAGGTCTTTTTATACTCAGAGTAGCAATGCATGTTCATCGTAGAGTTATCACCTCTACCGAGTACGATAGTATGCTAAAAAAACGAGTGTTCAAATTGCCTCTCCCTAATATCCAATCTAACCTCGCAAGGAAATCCAGCAGTTTTCTACACCTGTAGGGGTGTGTTTACAATAAAATACAATCTAGTTGCTGTATCAAGAATTGCACAATACCGCAACTCAAAAATAAAATTACCACGTGGATTGGCTCACTGTCCTATGACGAACTTGAAGCATTTCTGAGAGCCTTAAGGTGACTGTCGAGTGAACACCCCTTCTGATCCCAAGATTTCTATCGTAGGGCTCGACAGGCCTCCTTTTATGGGACAGTTTAGGTACCACACATAATTTAATTTCATTATTCACACATTCACGCTCACACACACGCACACTTACACACAAAACACACGCACATACACACACATACACAAATCATCTCAAAAGGTTCATTTCAAACTCCTACATTAACCTAAATTTTATAGGGCAGGTTAGCTGAAATAAATATTAATTAGCAATAACAGTACATATAAATACCGTTGTTGATTCAAGTCGCATAAATAATGTAAAATGGTAACGGTGTAAAATGATTATCTACGTGACATGCCCAGCCTAGTGTAGAAATCATGGCAACCTATGCATATGACGCGTTTTTCGCTACAACTTTCGCTCTCGCCTTCGGCGACCAGTAAGCCGAAGCTGCGGAGGAGAGCATGGGTGCCTGAAGCTCATTACGCTAGGGTGGAGGGGCTGGCTTCCCGCAGCGCCTAAGCACACGCAAAACGAATGAATGCTGCATGCCTGCCTGGATGCTGCATATCTGCCTGCATGCCTGCAGCATGCTGCATGTTTGTATATGCATGCTGCTTGCCTGCTTGCATGCTGCATGCCTGCTTGCATGCTGCATTCCTGCTTGCATGCTGCATGCCTGCTTGCATGTTGCATGCTTGCTTGCATGTAAAAAAAAATAAAATAAAATAGTTTATTGAACAACTTTTACAAATAGGGGCTTAGAATACTTTAGCACAATTACATAAATAAAGTTGTAGCGAAAAACGCGTCATATGCATAGGTTGCCATGATTTCTACACTAGGCTGGGCCTGTCACGTAGATAATCATTTTACACCGTTACCATTTTACATTATTTATGCGACTTGAATCAACAACGGGTATTTATATGTACTGTTATTGCTAATTAATATTTATTTCAACTAACCTGCCCTATAAAATTTAGGTTAATGTAGGAGTTTGAAATGAACCTTTTGAGATGATTTGTGTATGTTCGTGTGTGTGTATGTGCGTGTGTTTGCGTGTGTGTAAGCGTTTGAATAATGAAATTAAATTATGTGTGGTACCTAAACTGTTCCATAAAAGGAGGCCTGTCGAGCCCTACGATAGAAATCTTGGGATCAGAAGGGGTGTTCACTCGACAGTCACCTTAAGGCTCTCAGAAATGCTTCAAGTTCGTCATAGGACAGTGAGCCAATCCACGTGGTAATTTTATTTTTGAGTTGCGGTATTGTGCAATTCTTGATACAGCAACTAGATTGTATTTTATTGTAAATGTAGGGGTGTAGAAAACTGCTGGATTTCCTTGCGAGGTTAGATTGGATATTAGGGAGAGGCAATTTGAACACTCGTTTTTTTAACATACTATCGTACTCGGTAGAGGTGATAACTCTACGATGAACATGCATTGCTACTCTGAGTATAAAAAGACCTCGTACGCTAATTATTTTACTCTCCTTGTATAGATCCTTAGTAGGAAATCTGATAGGTTTCTTAAGCATTACCTTTAACACAGATCTCTGCGCCCTCTCCAAAGGTATCATATTGCTAGTTGATGCGCCACCCCACACTACTATACAGTATGAAATAATGGACTGACACAATGAAGTGTAAATATATTTCAAAAGATCAGGATCAGCCACGCTCCTTAGATTTTTGAACATATAAATCAGCTTGCGTACTCTGGCGGACGTGGTGGATATATGGTCTTTAAAAGAAAGCTTTTCATCGATCAGCAGGCCAAGATACTTGATTGTGGGGGATCTGCAGATGCTTTTGCAATCACATTGCTGAGCTACCTGTGAATCACAGCAGTGAATCTTCAGTTCAGTGAAAGTGGGTGACGTTTTAACTGATTTGTGGAAGCAGAGGAATTTAGTTTTATTCATGTTAAGTGTAAGCAAATTTTTTTGTAGCCAAGCATTGATCATTTTCATCCCTTGTTCCACACGATCAGCGACCTTCGACCACGTAGACTCATGAAAGATTATCGCTGTGTCATCTGCGTAGCATATAATATCTGCATTTGTTAGTTTAGTCGTCATTATATCGTTCACGTAAAGGATAAAGAGAGTCGGGCCCAGTATGCTACCCTGAGGAACGCCGAACTCAATATGTGTGGATTTACTTCTAACGTTATCAATTTTCAGACTCTGAGATCTACCGCTCAGGTAGCTTTCGAACCATTTATTAGCAACGCCACGTATCCCAAGCAGTTCTAGTTTCCTGACGAGTATAGGAACTGAAACCGTATCGAATGCTTTGGCCAAGTCTAGAAACACTCCCACGCAGGCTTTTTTGCTATCAAGGTGTTCTGAAACAAGACTGGCCAGCAACGATACAGCACCTTCGGTGGACTTGTTTTGCCTAAACCCAAACTGTCTGTCACATAGCAGATTGTTCTTTTCAGCAAATTTAACGAGCCGTCGGTTCACTATTTTCTCAAGGATCTTTGAGAAAGCATTTAAAAGAGAAATGGGCCTGTAGTTACTGGGATCTGCTCTATCTCCAGACTTATGAATCGGTGTCACAGAAGCCATCTTCCACTCATTAGGGAACACTCCTTCTGATAAACTGAGATTGTATATGGCGGTCAGCGGAACCACGATGTATTTTTTGATCTTTTTTAACATTTTATTTGTTATGCCATCGAGTCCTGGAGCGCTGTCGTCCTTTAGGCTCATTATTATGTTTTCAACTTCCACAACGTTCGTTGGTTCCAGAAAGAATGAATGTAATGGCTTGTTTTGTAATGAAACCCCAGCCGCCAGAGTATTCTGTGTTTCATTAATCTGTGAAAGTGTTTTTTCCGCTAAGGACTTCCCAATTTGAGTGAAATATTCGTTACAGTGATTCAGTGCCTCGGTACCTGTATTCTTGATTTGCAGAAGTGCATTCGATTTTTCATTGACTTTGGCGGTGCTCGTAATCGTTTTAATTGCTTTCCACAGTTTTTTTGGATTATTTTTATTTTGTTGTAATTCCATGGACTCATATTTCAATTTAAGTTTTCTAATAAGGTCAATATAAAAGTTCCTATACCTAGTAAATATGTTTTTAATAGTTTCATTATCCGGGTTGCTTCTAACTTTGGCATGCAGTTTATCTTTGTGTTTTGAGCATCTAATAAGGCCGGGCGTCATCCAAGGCTTAAGTACTGTTTTTGATCTGCTCACTCGAACATCTGAGCTGTATTTTTTAAATACAGTAGCAATCTCATGTGTAAAGGACGAAGTAGCGTCGCCCAAAGCGTTTGAATTGACAACACCAGACCAATCCACTTTACTCAAAGCCGCCTCTACTGCGTTCAAATCTACTCTGGTAATTAGTCTTTTACTATCTTTCTTGGCAGGATTTTTGATTTTTAATCCCGCAATAACCAAATCGTGATCCGTAACCCCAGATCTACATACTACAGATTCAGAACAGCATCTCGAGGATATATTAATGTGGTCTAAGCAAGAGTTTAAACGAGTTGGCTTAATAACAGTAGGGACAAGGTCCAACTCAGCTAGAGTGCATAAGTACCTTGAACTGGATTCGGAATCATTGTCAGGGGAAATATTTATGTTTATATCACCTGCCATAACCACTCGAGATGATGACTTAACAGAGTTTACTCTGGTGATGAGAGAGTTTATGAAAGGGGTAATATTAATGAAGGATGGCGAACGGTAAATGGCTAGTAGCGTCAAGGTACTGCCTAGTTTTATTTGTAGACAATTAGCTTCCTCAAATTGTGGTTCCGTTACATCTGGCAACAAACAACTTTTGACGAAGGCTATTACGCCTCCGGCTCTGTTAATATACTTGAAAGTCCTATAAGATAGATAACCATCCAATTGCGGAATGACAGAGTTTTCATGAATCCAGCACTCCGATAGAACGATAACATCTATCGACAAGTTTAATCTCTTAAATATTACAAGAAATTGATCAAAATTCTGCTGCACACTTCTTATATTCATGGTAAGTACTTTAATGTTATATTTGTTCGTGATGTACGAATTACACATTTCAGGGACGGATACTGTGTGACAAGGTGGTCCATTAGAATCCAGCTCCGTTAAAATATCCAGATTAGCCATAATCATACTGATTCTGATAAAAACTTTGGTTTGTTAATGTAGAGCTGGTTCCATGTTCCACCGTTCTTAAAAAAGCCCATGATAATGTGTAATTGCATGTATGTATCCCTGACGTGTAGTGTTTGGTGTATGAAAGTGTGTCTTTGTGTAGGTTCATATAAATTAAAGTTATTATAAATAATAGCAGGCAAATTAATATACAAAAATGAGACAAAAAATCAGAGATAAGCGCCTCAGCAAAGTCAGCTATCATCCTACCAAACCTGTTACACGAGTGCTGTATGCTGTCCGCTACTGACTTTCTGTAGGATACGAGAAATGTCTCCTTGTCGTTCGATGGTGAAGGTTTCAGAGGGTGCGCTCCATTTGACCGAAATTCAGGCAGGCAGGCATGCAGCATTCATTCGTTTTGCGTGTGCTTAGGCGCTGCGGGAAGCCAGCCCCTCCACCCTAGCGTAATGAGCTTCAGGCACCCATGCTCTCCTCCGCAGCTTCGGCTTACTGGTCGCCTTCGGCGACCAGCCTCAGCCGCTACGGACAGCCCGAGTGCCTGAACCTTATTACAGCGAGTGGGGGCTGCTTCCCTCCGCGCCTCCGCCTTATTAAATTACACTCTAGGGGTAGGGCAGACAAGTACCACGTGAAAGTCGAAGTAGGCTGAGTTGGGTTCGCCCTAATGTTTGTAAGTAATATGATTAGAATACTTTATAACATTAAAGCATTATACGAAATGATTTTTATATTACTTAAGCATTATATAAAATGATTTTTATATCAAAAGAGTGGTATATAAAATGTGATTATGGCACCTGTAACATTATATCAAACAATAATTATACGAAATGAAATTAGAGAAACCGAAATTAGTTCAAGAAAAAATTCTATTAAATGAGCCTTATATCGAAGAAAATTAGTTCATTTGAGTTTCGGCCAAATGGAGCGCACCCGTTTGCGATGTGCATTTAGTAAGGGTAGTTATGGTAGAGTAGAAGGAGAATTACATCCTACTGAAAAGGTGGCAGTCCCTATGCATACGTTGCATGCGGATCACTGGGGGCCTTTTGTCAAGAGTCGGAGTAGACATGCGTATATTCTAGTCGTCATCGATTCTTTTACGAAATTTGTATTTGCCGAGGCGGCGAAGAGCTGTAGCTCGGTAGAAGCAATAGGATTACTCAAAGATATTTTCAATCAGTTTGGGAATCCAGTAAGAGTGATCACAGATAGGGGCAAAGCTTTTACTAGCCGATACTTTAAGCAATTTGCGGAAAAAATGCAGTTTAAGCATGTGATGAATGCAATAGCCAGTCCTCGCTCTAACGGGCAAGTCGTACGAGTGAATCGTACTATTATAAACGGGTTGTACACAATAATTTTTATTTTTGGTATAGCACTTCTTTGCAATTTATTCTTAAGTAAATATTGGGTTGTACACAATGTCTGAAAGCGAGTGTAGTTGGGATACCTAATTACCTAATGTTATCTGGGGAATCAATAATACTTCCAATGCCACCACGGGGACTTCGCCTTTTAGCCTTATGTTTGGTCACTGAAACACACGCTTCCCAGGGTATCCATCTGGTGAACCTCAGGATCCTGACTCTCGGCAACAGGACTTACAAATTAGAAGGGATAAGGCAAAGATGCGCATTGATAAGAATATGAGTCTTATGAAAAGTAGGTTTGATCGCAAACACAAAAAAAAAATATGTTTAAAATACAGTGTAGGTCAGCTCGTACAGCAGGATGAACCTATTTAGGCATATAATAATTATGTATATAGATTAACATATTGACATATAAAGTTACGGTATTGGATGGAAGAAGAAAACATACTGCGCCGGCCCCAGATAACCTGGGACCAGGGCAGAGAAATGATGATGATGATATAAAGTTACGGTATTATTCACTTATTTGTTGACTAGGTACATCTGTACTATGCAAAGTCGTATATGGTTAGTATGTATGGAAGATTATAATATAAATATTATTTAATTTACTTGCGTGGAATATAACACCAGCCTAAGTACCATAAAGCATATACCATATTATATTTTGAAACAAAGATATAAGATTATAACGACAGGAATAAATTGCTAGCCTATGTGATAAAACGAGTAGTTATCAAGACACAGAATAACTTGTGGTCGTATCACAGTTAATACAATAATAATAGGTAAGTAATAGATTGTATGACGGTGTGACTGTTGGCTATGATGCTGTATGAACTGTGTGACTACGTGAACTGTGTCACTACGTGAACTGTGTCACTACGTGAACTGTGTCACTACGTGAACAGAGTGCCTAGTACGAGTTACACAAATTCATTCGAGTGACTTTACCATCGCGTTAATCGAGCTAACGTCAAACGCATCGAGTGTCGAAAAGGTCCGAGTACGAGTTACAATAAATAAATACTTCTCGAATAACGTTTGCTCGCCGTGAATGGTGAGCGGAATTTTTTGTTATGTTGGTATCACGTCGGCTTGTGTAAATAAACCAACCATATTTGGAAGTACGTTTTGTCTTAGCTAGCATAAGGAAATAGCTGTCTATTAAAATTGTTAGAGTAATAATCATGCATTGTCAAACATAATCAAAATAAACAAACAAACTTTCTTGTAGAGTTGGACTGTTTTGGTGTTTTCTATAAATTAAAAGTTTTAACAAAAAGTGCATTACGATGAAGACAAGTGCGGCTCAATTTGAACTAATGATTACTTTTATGGAGCAGTAAGTGATTTTTAATGCTGTAGCTACTAAGTACATAGACAAGTTAGGTACTTAAAAAGTTTTTAAGATGTGGAATTTTTTTATAACTTAAAAGTGTAACTTTTGGCAACAATTAGCCATTAAAATGTATATTCAACTAGCGGCCGCCCGCGACTTCGTCCGCGTGGAAAAGTAACTTTTTACCCCATTTTTTACCCCTTGCAACCCCTTTTTCGCAATAAAAAGTAGCCTATGTTCTTTCTCAGGGTCTAGATCATCTGTATACCAAATTTCATTTAAATCCGTTCAGTAGTTTTGGCGTGAAAGAGTAACAGACAGACAGACAGACAGACAGACAGACAGACAGACAGACAGACAGACAGAGTTACTTTCGCATTTATAATATTAGTATGGATACTACTTCTAAAATAAGGGTTAAATGCCTGTTTTATTGTTATACCTGTCAAAAAGTTTTTAATTGCATTTACCTACTTTTATAGGCATGGGGACCTCAGCAAGCCAACCTCCGATGCCAATGGTAAATTGAGGACTTTAAGAAGATGGGAACAATTAACCCAAACACTAAATAGTGATGGAAGTGGTGATACCAAGACCACAGATAAAAATGGAAAAAGGTTTGTGAATTTTCTGATCTTTCCTTCATTTGGTATGGTTTGCATGTTGAAAAGGCGGGGCTAATGGTTAAAAAAACTTAATATTGTGCTACTGGTTCAAGGTGTGGAGTGATTACAAAAATAACACAAAAAAAAGGCTGCTCGTATCCACAGAGCAGCTAGAGCTACCGGTGGTGGTCCAGCTGATCTTAGCAAACTATCAGATTTAGAACAAAGAGTTCTAAATCTGATAGGTATAGATGTGGCAACAGGCTTAGCAGTTGCAGAGGCAGGATTGTTGCAGGTGAGGGGCTAGGTTTAAGTTTATTTAAAAGGTACTAATAGGAAAAAACTGTTCTAATTAGTAGTTAATTTGTTAATTTTAAATTAATAACAAAACTATTTTGCAGATAACCACCAGCTGCTCAACTGATAATAGAGTAACCACTCCACCCCAACTAGATTCAGTGCCTGGTGACATTATAGATGGTAAGTAATAAGTATTAGAGGTTTTTTTTTCAGTTATGAAATAAATTTTATTGTAAATAATAAGAATACATTTGTGTTGTAATATTTTAGATTCTCAATCATATAATGAGGCTGGGCCTTCTCGAATTATGCAACCACGTCCATCAACATCACGAGCTGGGCCCTTCGAGTCATTGGTAATAGCGGAATTGGAAGTTGAAAGTAAGTTGAGACATATTAACAAATCTTATTTAAGTTTACATTAATTACAGTACTTTCATAAATAGGTATTTTATCAGCCTCAGCTGTACAAATCTGTTTAGTTAATTTTTTTTTACAAAATTTCTTTATTAATTACTTCAGACATAAATACCAGTTTTTTAAGCCTCCTTTCAGGCATTGAATTGCCCTTACTAAAGAAGTAATACCTACATGATTATTATTAGTAGGTTTAACAATAATATTATACATGTTATTACATAAATTGTATGCAATTATAACCATTTTAATTTAAATTACTAATTGAATTATTACAATAATCATAGTTCCTGATATTTTTCTGTACTTACATACATAGGTACCTACCAAACTTAAAATTGTACTGATTTTCAGCTCAAACTAGCCATAATGAGCTTGAAATGGACCACACCCCAGCGAGAGTTGTAATATCTCCACCTCAAGTTTTGGAAGGACTGTCAAATCGGTGTTGTTTGCTGACACACGTGATTCGTTTACTCGTCAGTTTTTTAACGTGTTTCTATCCTTATCTCAGTGATTATTATCTTTAATTGAGTGCATGTTATAGTGTATGTTGGTAAAGGTTTGTCGTAAGTATTAAAAACTAACTTCCTGTTATAAATTACATTTATTTACTGTACACATAACCTTAAACTCCCTTGAGGATCATACAGCGAGAAATATGAATATTCCGCCTAAGCCCCCGGATCCACCAGATGATGGTCTGTCCCCATTGGTTTTCTCCAATGAGAATGGACTCCATTTTGGAACCCCGGTTGAGACATCCACCACATCCATTTCTGCTTCTTCTAGTAGGAAGCAGAAACGTCATGTGGAGAATCTGGAAAATAATGTGAATTCGGAGAAACGCACACGCAATAATAATGATATCGAAACGTCTGTATCACAACAATCTGTGTATACACACCCAAGTTACTCGGAATCATATACTTACTCGGAACAAGACTCTGGACCTTTTATAGTCCATGTGTCGAGAATCGAACCTGACCCTGCTGCGGGTACCACTCTGAAAGCTCTCAAGTTTGGTCAATTCTTATATAACCACAAAATAAGAGGAATTGCAAGAGAAGGTATAGTAAATGTTGGACGGAATAGGGTCTCTATTCAATTTGCATCTGGTAAGGATGCAAATGAGTTTGTTAAATCTCAGTGCTTGAAAGACAATAATTACAAGGCATTCATCCCGACATACAATGTAACCCGTATGGGATTAATTCGTGAAATTCCAGTGGACTGGTCAATGGACCAACTGGTTGAGTCTCTAGAGCTCCCAGAAAATTGTGGCGTTGTATTGAAGGCAAGACGGCTCAATAAGAAGGTTACCACCAATGGTAACACCACATGGAAACCTACTCAAACAGTTGTTCTCACTTTTGCCGGACAAAGGTTGCCAGAAAAAGTTTATGCCTTCCATGCTTCTCTTCGTGTCGAGACATACCAACTACCAACCATCCAATGCTATAACTGTTGCCGCTACGGACATGTAAAAAATCAATGTAGGTCTCAACCAAGATGCTACCGCTGTGCACAAAACCACAATGGTGACTCATGTGAAGTCTTAGAAGTTGCCTCTACCTGTCTTCATTGCTCCGGAAATCATTTTGCCATCAGCAAAAGCTGTCCGGAACAATCAAGGCAACGAGGAATAAAAATCATTATGTCCCAGGAGAGCATATCATATTTGGAAGCCTCTGCTAAAGTTCCCACAGTCAGACGGCCCTATAATGAGGTGGCTAAAGTTTCTACCCCTACCCTCTCTCAACTATCCCTTCCCGGTTCCCCTCGTCATGTCCCCACCATGTCTCAGTCCTATAGAAAAACTATTTCTATCAACCCCCGTCGTATGATGCCCTCTTCTAATAGAGGTTATGATAAACAGGCCCATCAGGCCATAGTAGCTAATCCCCCCTCAGCATTGCCTAATGGCTGTGCACTACAAGAGCCCTCTGCTGTCCCCGAGGATAGATTGATAGAAACAACGGTTGCGTTGCTGACTATCATTCTATCCAAATTTAACGATGCACTACCGTCCAACGTCGCCTCCCAACTTGCAACTCTATTTAAAAGCATGCCATTGGACATTCGTCATGGCAACAACACACACACATCAAGTGAGTCCGATGGCGGACTCTTGCCAGTTCCTTCAATGGAATTGTAAGAGTATCCGTCGCAAAAAAAATGAATTAATTTATCTTTTCAATAAGTTCTCCGTGACAGTCGCTGCCATCTCTGAGACATGGCTGGTGCCTGATTCCCTTTTTAGGGTATCTGGCTATGCATGCCTTAGGGATGACAGGGACGATGGTTACGGAGGCTGTTGTTTACTAATAAAAAGAAATTTAACTTACTCTCAGATCACAATCCCCGCTCACAGTCCATCATTCAATATGGTGGCTGCGAGAATATATAATATATCTTTCATATCTATTTATATTCCCCACCCTTCCCCTTCCCTTATCCCCGACCTACGTAATGTCTTCTCTTCTGTCCCCCCTCCTATCTTTATTTTAGGGGACTTTAATGTCCACCACACAGCATGGGGTTCCCACTCATGTGACTCATTCTCAACACAACTGTTGGATCTCTTCGAAGATCTCAACCTTTGTGTTCTGAATGATGGTTCTCCAACTCGCATGGTATCCCCATCACAAGACCCACGCTCCGCGGTGGACCTGTCTGTTTGCTCCACACAACTCTCTTCTCTTTGCTCATGGAAAGTCTTACCCCAAACCCACGGCAGTGATCACTACCCTATCATTATATCCCGTCCCCTGTCTGTTATCCCTGCTACTTCTCCCCCTCCTTTACTAAAATATAAAGTCAAATATGCCGACTGGACCAAATTTAGTTCAGAAATATCACATCGTTTAAATGGAGCCCTTAATAGCCCTCTTTCTGATGTTGAACATGGGTTGACCATGTTCATGGATGCTCTATCGGCTGCTGCGGAAGCAAGCATCCCTTTGAAGAGACCGAACCGCAAGAAACTAGCCCCTCCTCCATGGTGGGACTCCGAATGTACGGAGGCGGTCACTCGTCGAAGGGATGCTGAGGCGGACTATAAGCG
This sequence comes from Cnaphalocrocis medinalis, assembly GCA_014851415.1. Lineage (NCBI taxonomy): Eukaryota > Metazoa > Arthropoda > Insecta > Lepidoptera > Crambidae > Cnaphalocrocis > Cnaphalocrocis medinalis. The sequence goes on along the minus strand of CM026298.1, from coordinate 11,604,217 downwards.
TTCCATGACTATGGACAATTATGTGCGATATAAACAAATAGCTGCTCGTACTAGAAGGATCCTTTCTAAAAAAAAGAAGAATGGCTGGGTGAATTTCTGTGAATCTCTTTCCCCCAGATCCCCCATTTCTGGCGTTTGGAAGAACGTGCGAAGGTTTCGTGGCTCCCTGGTTGGGCCCTCACCATCTTCTAATGACCCCTCTACATGGTTAAACGAATTTGCAAGTAAATTATCCCCTCCCTTCGTCCCCACCGAAAACAGTATCCCATCCTGCTATCCCTTCCCTTTATAGTAATGACAGATTCGACCAGCCATTCTCCTTGGCAGAACTAAACTGCGCCTTACGCGGCCTAAGAGACTCTAGTCCAGGTGAAGACGGCATACCTTACTCTTTCCTTTCCCACCTGGGATCAACTGGGGAACAATACTTTTTAGGCCTTCTAAACTTGATATTTATGTCAGGCAATATCCCTTCCTCATGGAAATCTCAGGTTATTATTCCCTTGTTGAAACCGGGCAAAGACCCAACCAGTCCTTCTTCCTACCGCCCCATAGCCCTATCCTCTACCCTTTCCAAAATCCTTGAGCACATGATCAAGAACCGTCTCGAATGGATTATAGAGAGTAGGAACATTATTCCCAACAGCCAGTTCGGATTCCGGAAATCTAAAGGTACCACAGATAGCCTAGCTGTTTTAACAACGGACATCAGAATTGCCCTATCAAAAGAGGAGTACCTAGTGGGTGTATTTTTGGATATAGCATCTGCCTATGATAATGTGCAACTTCCGGTGCTCAAACAGAAGATGCTTCGCATGAGTTTCCCAGTGAGGTTGGTACATTGTGCAACGAATCTGCTAATGGGTAGATCTATCAAAATTAGATCGTTTAATCATTCGATCCCACCTAGAAGTATTTGGCAGGGCCTACCCCAAGGTTCCGTTCTGAGTCCTATTCTGTACAACATTTACACTTACGATCTCGAGCAATGTGTCTCTTGCTTTGCTAATGTTCTTCAGTATGCAGACGATCTATGTCTCTATGTTTCAGATAAATCAATCAATAATATTAATCACCGCTTAAATTCTGCTCTTTCCTACCTAAACGATTGGCTTGTAGACCACAATTTAACATTATCAATCCCTAAAAGTAGCGCCGTAGTATTCACCAGAAAGCGTTCCACTCCACTCGTTGACATTCATTGTGATGGTCAACCTATCCCTCTTAATGATCATGTTAAATTCCTGGGCGTTATTCTTGACTCGAGAATGACCGGAATCCCCCATTTCAATTATGTAGCCCAAAAATGTGAAAAAGGAATCAACATCCTTAGATCCCTCTCAGGTGTCTGGTGGGGCTCTCATCCATACAGCCAAAAATTACTCTACAATGCTGTGGTCCGAAGTCATCTGGACTATGCTTCTTTTCTTCTCGAGCCCTGTAACAAAGAAGCATTAAACAGGTTAGAAAAGCTCCAGATGAAAGCATTAAGGGTCGTCTTAGGAGCAATGAAGTCCTCCCCAAATATTGCCTTGCAGGTGGAGGCTGTCGATGCCCCACTAGATCTTCGACGTCAATACCTCTCGGATAGGTTCATATTTAAAACAAACCAACTTAGTGGTCATCCTCTTATCCCCCGCCTTCAAAACTTATCCGAGTTGATTTCCCAACCGTCTTGCAAATATTGGGCCCATAAAAGTCCCCCCTTAATAATTACTAGCTTCAGAAAACTTCCATCCCTGTCTTACCCAATGATACAGTTCCCAACAAACCCACTATTTAAAATTTCTTATGATGCCCTAATTTTTGAACCCAACGTTGTCCTGGACTTTGGAATCCCTAAAAAGGACCCAATGGCCGACTATAAATTCAACATCTACTTCAATGAAAATTGGAAAGACTGGTTGCCAATCTATACTGATGCCTCAAAATCTCCTTCTGAGGGCACTGTAGGAAGCGCTGTATGGATTCCAAGGTTCCAGGTCATGTTAAACTCTAAATCTCCTAAAGAATCCTCTGTGTTTACCGGAGAGTCAATAGCTGTACTAGAAGCCCTATCATATGTACTCTCCCATAAATTAAATAAATCTGTTATCCTCTCAGATTCCAAAAGTTGCCTACATGCCATTTTAGGGAACGTGTTTAGGAAAAAAAATGTCTCACCTATTATCCTCGGTATCAAAAATGTTCTGTTCCAGTGTCATCTTCAAAATATAAAAGTAGCTTTGGTGTGGATTCCTGGTCACAGTGGTATTCGCGGTAACGAACAGGTTGACGTTTGGGCGAGGGAGGCCATACAGCTTGGCACCGCTCGGCTTGAAAACTATGCCCACGACATCCTTCCTCTCGCATCAACAGCTCTGAGAGAAGACTGGCAAAACCGCTATAACGATCTCTCTAGACTCAAGGGTCGTCACTACGCAGGGATTCAACCCGTAATTCCTCGGAGACCATGGTTTTTCAAACGAAAAGCCATGGGCAAACTCGCTGTCTCCACTATTTGTCGCCTGCGTTTGGGACACGCGTGCACTCCAGTCTTTTTAAATAAAATCCGTTGTAAAGATACCTCATTGTGCGAATGCGGTCTGGATGAGGGTACGACAGAGCACATTTTTTCAATTGTCAAAATTATCCGATCTCGCTGTATGACATCCTCCCCCCAAGAATTCCCCGCCCTATTAACTTTTCTTTTCTTCTATCTTTATCCTTTTCCTCTGTTATAGAATATTTATGTAAATATATTGTAAAATATAATATTAGACTCTAAAACGAATCTCCCTTTTTTAACATTGTGTTGTCTATATGTGTTTGTTTATTTGTTGTTTTGTTTTGTTCTAGATGGTGTAAAAACTCAATTAATAATAAAATCAGAAAAACTAATCTCGTCACACCGGTCAATTTTAATTTAAACAACGTGTCTCTTTAATCACTCGATGTTGGCAGAGTTAAAAGTGCTCGTAATGGCACGGTAGCAGCCATAAACAAAAAAAAAAAAAAAAAAGTTTTGGAAGTACAAGGTAAACAATAACTTGTAATGTAATTCATTGATTGGAATTAGTATTATTCACACTGGTTTAGATGCTAGTTTCTGAGATCTATACTTTAAAAAACTTTTATTTGGTATGAGAAGTACTTAATATTTTATTATAATTTTTCATTTATAATAAAAATACTTACAAGCATTTTTTTAAACTATGCATATTTAATGCAACATTACCTACATATTTACATTAGAATAAATAAATTTAAATGTAAGGTGAAAGTAACAAATTACTTCTTTTGCAGATACTGAAATGAGGATAGTACCATCTAGAGATGTGTCACCGAGAGAGGTAGCAGACACAAACCTTTCTCAGCCAGCTCTCTCTGGGTACACAGAACCGTTGCACTCTTCACGGTTTCATGTAGTTCATCCTACTCAGTCTGGGCAAACAACACCTCGCCGTGTTAGGCCAACCCGGACTCGAGGATCCCCTCGAAGACGGAGTAACAGGCCTTCACACACAGAGCAGGCAACGCAACATTTTCTCCACTCTGACGAAGAGTGGAGAAATTTTAAAAAATAACAACATCGAGACTACATGGAAGTGAGAAGAGAGCAAAACCGAATAAGAGAAATTTATTAAGAAGTATTTAATTTAGTGTTAATATAAAAGGTTTTTATGCACAGCGTTCTTTATTTTAAAATCTCAAAAATCACCCAACTTAGTCCTATATACAGTAATTAAAATATTTTACATAACACTAGGTAGATAACTTAAACCACTAGGTACTAAGTATGTAACTTATGATTAAAAATAACAGTTGGCTAAAAATAGGTATTGGAACTACATATTATTAAAAATCTTATATAATACTTATTAAGTAAAGTAAAGTAAAAAGTAAAGTATCAGCCTATATACTGTCCCACTGCAGGGCAAAGGCCTCCATCATAGAAATCAAGTTATCGCTACTACGATGGGATTAGGCTTAATCACCACGCTTGCCTAATTGGTGCGGATTGGTGATCACAAACCCGAGCTATGTTCGAAAAATTCAAAACATACTTGCTCGACCCGGGAATCGAACCCGGGACCCCGAGATCACAGCCCGGTACTTGAACCACTAGACCAACGGGGCGTTCACTTATTAAGTACGTCATTTATTATGATTACGATTGACTTAAATTAGGCACTTACTGAAACTATTTTAAACTTATGTTATTCTAATGACTGCAATCTTCTAACTAATTGACTTCGCAAATGTCTTCCTCTAATCAAATCTGCGGTTGCATTTCCTCTCTCTGTATGAATGCCTCTCGCTGGTTTCATTATCAAGTTCTAAAAAAAATTTAGATTTTATTAGTACATAATAAATATAACAAAGTTAAAAAAGTACTTATTGAAGTGAATTTTTTTAATGTATTACATACCACATTCTATCCCAGAAGCTGGAATGCCATAGTTTATACACAAATTATGCAGGACAGAACATGCCAATATAATCCTGGCACATTTTAATGGCTTGTAATGCGGAACTCTGTCCTTGTGCAAACAACGCCACCGATTCTTCAGTCTTGAAAATGTATTTTCGATAATGACACGGGCCTTCTTATGTTTCTTATTATAAAGTTCTTCAGGAGAATCAGCCTCAGCGTCCAAGATTGGAGTCATGAGCCATGGTCTTTGAGGATACCCGGAGTCACCTTAAGCACATTTTATTACATTAAATTACTGGACAAAAGTAGAATAGTAACATTTAGGCTTTAGTTTGACTGTGAATGCTTAACATACCTAATAGCCAAACCATTTCACCTCTTTGATGCAGGGATTGGATATAATCATTAACATCACTATTCTCCCATATAAATGAGTCATGGTTAGCTCCTCCAAATTTAGGATTCACGTTAATTATCCTATATTGGTCATCACATACCTAAAAAGCAAGAATTAGATAATTAATAGCTATGCTTTTCAACACAAATAAATAAATTACTAACATTCAACATAAATACATACCATTTGCACATTTAGGGAATGATAATGTTTACGACTATAGTACTTGTGTTCTTCCTCCTTCGAGGGAACCACTATTTTAAAATGGCTTCCATCTACACACCCAATGACTCCAGGGATACCATAATTCCTGTAAAACCTAATACATAATGATTTATATTATTAATAATGTATAACTATGCAACCAAAAATTATATATAAGCTCTTTATTTTATCATAGGTACCTTTGACTAACTCTATGCCGGGCAGCAGAAGAGTCTGGAAACTTGATATATTTTTGTATTATGTTTTTGTGAGTCAGTGCCTGAGTGACTTGTTCTATATACACACTGCAGATTTTTTGGGATAAATGTTTTGCAACCCCAACAGGCCTTTAGTAGGAACCAGTGGCATAAAAGAAAAGTGCGGTGAGAACCTATAATCAAAACAATATAAGGTATAGGAAAAGTAAGAGTAACTAGACAGTGTAACTTCCCAACATTATCACGGTGATATGCGGTGATAACATCATCGCAATCTCTTATAGTTTAAATAATAATTTACAAACCTTTAATTCTATTGACACCCGCTGAGACGATCGTAGGTTAGTCTTTGTTTTGAGCTCATTGCACAATTGTTTAAACAATTTTTTGGAGATGCGATATCTTTGACGAAATTGCGTCTCGTTAAGGTCCAACAATGGCTCAAACGACGCTCGAGCTTTTGCATTAATCACCAAATTATAATCGCGATCATCCCGAGATTTAGCTGCCGCCAACATATTCCACATTCCATATGAAAAATAAACGTCCCGACATCTTGATTCCAATGATTTTCACACAATTCGACCAATTTATTAAGTTTTCACGACAAAAACTCTAGTGAGAAACTTTTCACTCGCGTTAACGTTTAGCTCGATCAAGTTTGTGACAATAGCTGTCAAAAAGACGACTCGTACTCGGATAATGCTTCAAACGCGCTCACTCGTGAATGTGACTCGATTGTCACTACTCGATACTGAACGCGTAAATTACTCGTACTCAGGAATTTGGTTTTCCCTAGTGACCGCTAGGTGGCGCTTTTTGTTTCCCATAGAAAACATAAACGCGGTCGCAATCGAACGTGAGAAGAGCAAACTCGTACTAAGCACTCTGTGTCACTACGTGAGCTGTGTGACTACGTGAGCTGTGTGACTACGTGATCTGTGTGACTACGTGAGCTGTGTCACTACGTGAACTGTGTGACTATGTGAACTGTGTGACTACGTGAACTGTGTGACTACGTGATCTGTGTGACTACGTGATCTGTGTCACTACGTGATCTGTGTCACTACGTGATCTGTGTCACTGCGTGATCTGTGTGACCACGTGAGCTGTGTGACCACGTGAGCTGTGTGACCTCGTGAGCTGTGTGACCACATGAACTGTGTGACTATGAGAACAAAATTGATAACGATAAGGACTAAAACCATGTCGTTGTGTGAATATATCAGATGTAATCAGTACCTACAGTAAATAATAGTAACCACTTCTACGAGGTGCGTTAAATAGCAGCAAAGTCCGATGGACTCTATGTACTTGTATAGTAATAAATAAGCAAGCAATCTAATTACTATACTAATCTTTAGAATAGGTATAATATGATTGATTTCTGAAACTACTATATACCTACCGGCTGCATAAAGTCAATAGTAGTATAATTGAACTACGCTATGTAGTTCTTTTATATGGCATATGCTCAAATATAAGTATATAATGATTAATAGTTGATGGGAAATACTTTATAACATATTAATAACATATTAATGTTCTTTAACATTATTGTAAGATTATGGCTATTGATGCAAACACATTAAATAATTTATCTACATATAAATAACAATCCCATTTTATTTAAATAGTTCCATTTATAAAGTAATAACGCCGCTAATACTCGTAATAAAACTCAGTACTGTGTGGTATGTAAGAACATAGCAATTATGGGGATACTGCCTAATGTTAAATCATGAGTTTCATAGAATGTCTATGCATTATGCTGTGTAATAGTTTTACAATTATAAATACGATATATGGTATAAAGACGGCTGTGTGATCAAGTCTTAAAGTTTATAAACATCATTATGGTATAAAGACGGCTGTGTGATCAAGTCTTTAAGTTATAAACATCATATATGGTATAAAGACGGCTGTGTGATCAAGTCTTAAAGTTATAAACATCATTATGGTATAAAGACGGTTGTGTGATCAAGTCTTAAAGTTATAAACATCATTATGGTATAAAGACGGCTGTGTGATCAAGTCTTAAAGTTATAAACATCATATATGGTATAAAGACGGCTGTGTGATCAAGTCTTAAAGTTATAAACATCATTATGGTATAAAGACGGCTGTGTGATCAAGTCTTAAATTTATAAACATCATATATGGCATAAAGACAGCTGTGTGAGATCGTCTTAAAGTTATAAATATTTACGGATTATAAGACTGCTGTGTGATCGAGTCTTACAGTTATATAGTTCCATTCGTCCGCAAGCTCTGCTGTGAGCCGGCCGCGTCCTGCCTTCCGCGCACGTCTAAGTTCTGCGTTTGAGTGTGTGCGTGTTGTACATCTGTGCAAGTATCTCCGATAAGCGGTCGCCGTCGACCAGTTCGAGCGTAGTCGTAAACAACACAGTGTAGTTACGGTGACAGAGACTATGAATAGCACCTTCATCGCTAACAACAACAGCATGCAGGACATCAGCATGACTTCTGACGGTGATAATCCAGAAGGCCAGTTAACACTGAAGGATACTCCATCTCCATCTCATAATATCACTGAGCGGAAAAAAACTACCGATGACCTTTTTAAGGAGCTTAAAAACTTCCAAAGCTCAACCCACGCCATGCTTGATAAGTGGTTTTCCAAACAGGATGACAAATTTTCCCTCCTCGTGAATGAATTCGAAAACCTCAAGACATCCATAAGCTTCGTCAATAAACAATACGAAGACCTCAAACAGGACACACAGAATTTGACCAAGCAAATATCATCATTGGAAGTTAACATGACCAGAGTCGAGCAACACGATAGCCAAATATCACAGCTTGAAGCTAAAATTGATCTCATGGAGCAGCAGGCAAGACAGACGAATATAGAAATTAATAACCTCCCCGAAAAGAAAAATGAGAACCTTCTATCCGTCATCATTGCAATAGGAGATCTCGTAAAGTTCCCCGTTACCCAGCGAGATATTGTGGCTGTCCATAGGGTTCCCCATGCAAACGCGAATACTCGTAGACCCAAAAACGTCGTAGTTAAGTTCGTAACTCGTGTGGTCAGAGATAACTTCATATCGGCTGCTCGGACAGCAAAGAAAATCACGTCTGATAAAATTAATATCTCCGGCACGACTCAAAGGATCTATGTGAACGAGCACCTCACGCTTAAAAACAAAATGATATTTCGTGAGACGAGAGAAGTTGCTAAGCAGAAGGGCTTCAAGTTCGTCTGGGTCAAACACGGCGTCGTCCTCGTGCGAGCATCCGAGACCTCCCCCGTACAGGCGGTCCGTAATGCAGGAGACATCACCAAAGTTAAGGATCAAACCACATGAACATTGCGTTGATATGTTTATATATAACTGTCTCTTATTGGTACTCCTTATAAGTGCTTGCGTGTCATGTGCACAACATATCCACCGACCACTGTGCTACTTAAGCTATCTCTGTACCTTCCATTGCTCTGTGCGCTTACATGAAGAACGTAGAATATTATTTTCGACGAGCGTAACTTCTTTAAATAAGTGTTTTCTATTTTATCATATCTATTTTTTATCAAAATCAGGTATTGTGTATCTAGCTTGCTTTAATTTTCGAATGAATAGTGTGCTGACTGGCACTTATCACCACATAAACAACGGACCAGGTAATCATTTACATTCATACATCAAACAATCAATCACTTTAAATGTAATATCTACACAAAAACTCATACGGCATTCAATGTATGGCTTTAATAGCTCTGGCTTACTATTAACCTACCCTTCTACTATTTTACTTAAACGAATTTACATATTTACGCTTAGAAATGGATAATAAAATGATCGTTTACTACCAAAACTGTAGGGGTCTGAGAACAAAACTCAACACTCTGTTTATGAATATCTTATCCGAATGCTATGACATAATAGTCCTTACAGAAACATGGTTAGTACCAGATATCCATGAGAATTTGTTCATTGATTCTCGATACTCGGTGTATAGGTGTGATCGTGATCGAGATGCCACGGGAAAAAAAGATGGCAGTGGTGTATTAGTCGCAGTTCGGCGCGGCCTGGCCGTCCACCGGCTGCCTCTGCCACTACCGCCGCCCGCACCGCGTAATAGTTTGTCGCCTACCTCGCTAACTAATCTAGCTGGGACAAACGCCATTCCGCCGATAGTTGATTACGTCATTATAGAATTTGTTAATGAGAAAAATAACCTGCGTCACATCCTTTGTGCACTTTATTTGCCACCGAATCAGCCATATTCTACCTACAAATTATTTTTTAACACATTACAAAAAATATTTACATCGAATAACGTTGCTAGCTTCTACTTGTTGGGCGATTTTAACATACCTACGTTGGACTGGCTAATGGATAATAAAGGGCTAATTTCTCCTGTATTAAGTACAAATAGTAGCTGCATTGACAATTACCTAACTAATTATTTGTCTTTCTTGAATGCTCGGCAATTTAATAATATACGTAACAATAAAAATCGTATCTTGGACCTACTGATCTCAAACTCTTCTAGTTTAACGTGTGACCCCCCCTCGACTCCGTTAGTACCCATCGACCCTTTACACCCACCCTTTTTGACATATATTTCACTGCGTTTTGGTGTTGACTTCAAGACTATGGCACGGAATCTAGCTCCCCGATTTCAGTTTGTTGAAGGTAATTATGAGGCAATAAATGAAGAGATTCGTAAAGTAGATTGGCAAAATGTCTTATGTAAATTAAATGTGGAAGAAGCAACCACTTTGTTTTATGAACACATGTATAGAATTATTAAAAACAACGTTCCGACGCGCTCAGTCAAATCAAATAATTTTCCCATTTGGTTTTCCAGGCCACTTATTCACTTATTTAAAAACAAAAACAAAGCTTGGGTAAAATGGAAAAAATCAGGCAACATATCGGACTATGACATCTTCTCGTTGTATCGGCGTAGATTTAAAGCAGTCTCTCACGAATGCTTGGGAAATTATATCAACTCTGTAGAAACAGGATTACGAAAAGATATAAAAAAGTTCTGGTCTTATGTTAATAATCGAAAAAATAAAAGTGGTATGCCTGACACGGTATATTATGGTAATGTTACTTCGCAGGATCCTGATGGTACTTGTGATTTGTTTTCAAAATTTTTTAGTTCCGTTTACGAACCGTCCACTAACGTAAATGTCACGTCCAATGAATTACTGCCAAGTAATATGAACTGTAGTGACGGATATATTTCGGAGTTGCATTTTACCCAAGATAGTGTAAAGAAAATACTACTATCACTTGATATTTCAAAAGGAGCAGGCCCAGACGGCATTCCGCCTCTCTTCCTTAAACATACAGCAGCCAGTATCTGCATCCCTATACATGTCATTTATAATAAAAGTATCTGTGAAGGTGTTTTACCCCAGGCTTGGAAGTCAGCGAATATTATCCCAATTCACAAGAGTGGAAGTAGGCAGGATGTGCAAAATTATCGACCAATATCCTTACTGTCGGCCTTGTCGAAGGTCTTAGAACGACTTGTACATAATGCTATTTACCCGAGCCTTCATCATAAAATCATCCCGGAACAGCATGGATTTGTAAAAGCCCGATCTACTACAACTAATCTTTCTGTATACTGTAGCTTTCTTTTTGAAAGTCTTGATAATTGCCTCCAGGTAGACTCGGTATATACCGATTTCTGTAAGGCCTTCGACAAGGTGGACCATGCCATTCTGCTTCACAAAATAGCCTTTAATGGGATACGTGGAAATCTTCTGCGCTGGTTCCAGTCTTACATAACTAATCGAACGCAGAAGGTGATAATTAATGGATTCGCTTCTCCCACAATCTATGTCTCGTCTGGCGTGGCCCAAGGATCGATACTCGGACCTCTGTTGTTTGTATTGTTTATAAACGATATCAAAACCTGTTTCCTAAATAGTCATTTTCTCCTATATGCGGACGACTTAAAAGTATACCGTAATATACATTCCCAGGATGATTGCAATCTTCTCCAACAAGATCTTGACCGTCTCTCAACCTATTGTGCCGAAAATAAATTAAAATTAAGCATTCCCAAATGCAAAATCATTACCTTTTCAAAAAAGAAACACGTATTTATAAAGGGGTACCACTTAGACAACACTCCACTTCAAAAAGTCACAGTAATAAGGGATCTGGGCATTTTATTAGACTCCAAATTGCATCTGAATTATCATATTGACCACATCACCAGCAAGGCATATCAACTTTATGGATTTGTCACTCGCACCTGCTCCGACTTCAGGCACCATAGTACCTACATTTATTTATTTCAATCCCTGATCAGATCACAACTTGAATACGGCACTACTATTTGGAATCCCTACTACGATAAATACAATAATCAAATTGAATCAGTACAACGTAAATTTCTAAGATATCTATATTATATAGTTAGATTACCACTCACTGACTCACTGACTGACTGATCAGGGCTGTTTTTGGGGTGGTTGCGGGTTTTTTTTGCGGGTTTTTTTTTGACAGCCCTGAGTGTTTTTTTAATCAATCCAGGTTTTTGACATTTTGAAAAAAAAAAACAAAATGGCGGCCGTTTTTGCGAAATCAACTTTTTTGTTACGGCAGTTATTCGAAAAGTGAAAAGTGTCTCAGAGTCACCCTCTGCTGTCATATACATGAAAAGGAAAAAAAGTTGAAAAAACAAAATGGCGGCGCCGCCATCTTGGATTGAAAATTCAATTTCGAGCACTTTTCACGGGATCGTAGCTGGGGGGGGCGCCGCTCGATTTTCAAAATTCTTTTTTGCATCTGTGGCGGACATGTTCTATTTTCAAACGTCAGTTGCGTTTTTTCAAAATCCAAGATGGCGCCGCCCCTGGCGGCCATTTTGTTTGGAGAAAAAAATTGGTGTTTTTCAAACGGATTTTGCGGGGTGATGGCAACTCTGGAGAGGGTCGGTATGTTCAGACCGTCGGGGGGTAATTTATCAAGGTGTTGCCACGACTGAGAATTTCTACCAAATTCATGGTAGTTTTTGGGCCACGGCCCCGAATGGTAGAAAAAAAAAGTTGCCATGCTTGCGAAATCCGAGTATGCAGTTTGGTAGCTATTGGGACTCGCAATGTCCTCAGGGTAGTTTTTTGGAAAAAACCTGGCAACACTGGAAACGGCGGCGGAAATAAAATTTCGGGTGTCGCTGGATTTGAGGGGCTCCTGGGACGAGGGTATCATAGATGGAAAAAAAGTAAAAATTGTCTCTGGTGCGCTATATGATGTCGTCTATGGTCAAGGGACGCGCTGTCAAAAAAACAAGATGGCGGACGGGCTGGCGGCCATTTTGTGAATTTGAAAAATTTTTGAAAATTTCAAAGTGATTTTTTTGACAGATGGCGACACTTGAGGGAGTTTGCATGTATGAGGCGGGTGTGAGTCTCGCTTGCGTGTATTGCCATGTCGAAAAAAATTTTTGCTTTTTTTGATAGTTTAGGCGCCAGGGCCCAAAACAGAGACGAATCGAAATAGCCGTTTTTGGGAGAAAATAATCCCAAGAGGCCGTGAACTGGGTCAGTACAAATGACATTTGACTATTTTTAAAAATGTCACCTGGCAACACTGGGAGTGATTGGGAAAAACATTTTCGCGACATGGTCATTTTCGGCGATAGTTATTTGTCCTCTGGTATTATTTAAAAAAAAAATTAAAAATGCCATTCGGTCCTGTAATAGATGTAGTATATGGGAAAAATACGGATTTTTTGAATTTCAAAATGGCGGACGAGTTGGCGGCCATTTTGTAAAAAGATGAGTTTTCAAAAAACTTCAAAGTGATTTTTCGGGCAGATGGCGCCACTTTTTCAACTTTTTTGACATGACCTTTGTTGTTGAGCTTGACAAGAGCTACGCGATCGTGGAAAAAAAAACTCAAAAATCTTGATATTTTCGGAGAACGACCCCAAAACGTAAAGTGTCAAATTTTCAATTTCTGAGTATGAGGTCCTGTCAAAAACTGACGTTTGATGTCACTTTTGCCCAATCAGAGCGTCTATGTGAAATTGGCGTTGAAAAAAACAGAAAACAAAATTTCGACCTGGTAGGAAGCTGTCCCATACATTTAGTACTGGAGGTGGCTCGGGTGAGGGTTCCTAGGGAGTTGTATGGGGAAATTGAAACTTTCCTACCAAGACCGGGTCCAAAGGCGGAGCGCCGCGTAGGGCGAAGCCCGGAGCGGCCACTACCATGTCGGCGTCCCGGAAAATGTATGCGGAGCGCCGCGTAGGGCGAAGCCCGGAGCGGCTATTACATCGATTCCTGCACTGGGAGAACCAAGCGGAGCGCCGCGTAGGGCGAAGCCCGGAGTGGCCATTCCATCGTTACATCGAGCGGCAGGACCAAGCGGAGCGCCGCGTAGGGCGCAGCCCGGAGCGGCCATTTTTTTGTTACATAAAGCGACAGAACCAAGCGGAGCGCCGCGTAGGGCGAAGCCCGGAGCGGCCAATTCATCGCAACATGCAGTGGCAGAACCAAGCGGAGCGCCGCGTAGGGCGAAGCCCGGAGCGGCCATTTCAATCATTTGGTACGTAGCGAAAACATAGCAGAGCGCCGCGTCGGGCGCAGCCCGGAGCGGCCTTCTAACTGTATGTTTTGACTTTATCATTGTGCTCTATGTAACACCGCGGAGCAACGGCGAAGTGCCGCGTAGGGCGAAGCCCGGAGCGGCCATTTCATCGTTACATAGAGCGACAGATCCAAGCGGAGCGCCGCGTAGGGCGTAGCCCGGAGCGGCCATTTTATCGTTACATCGAGCGGCAGGACCAAGCGGAGCGCCGCGTAGGGCGAAGCCCGGAGCGGCCATTTCATCGTTACATAGAGCGACAGATCCAAGCGGAGCGCCGCGTAGGGCGTAGCCCGGAGCGGCCATTTTATCGTTACATCGAGCGGCAGGAGCAAGCGGAGCGCCGCGTAGGGCGTAGCCCGGAGCGGCCATTTCATCGTTACATCGAGCGGCAGGAGTAAGCGGAGCGCCGCGTAGGGCGTAGCCCGGAGCGGCCATTTCATCACAACTATTTTCAACAAAAAACCAAGTGGAGCGCCGCGTTGGGCGTAGCCCAGAGCGGCCATTCATCATAAGTCTTTTCAACAAAACCAAGCAGAGCGCCTCTCTGGGCGCAACCTGCCCAAGGACACACATTTGATTTATCCTTCCGTTGGCATAAAAAGAACAAGGGCAACGCCCGTCACTGACAATAAACCGCCTAATGTAATCTCGCGAGGCCGCAGGCCGAGCTGCGTCTCGCGAGGCCGAAGGCCGAGCTCCGCGGAGGGCGAAGCCCGTAGCGTCGCCGCGCAGGGCGCAGCCCGGAGCGGCCGAGCGTCGCAGACCTAGCTTGAAGGCGCGCCCGCGCAAAGCGCGGGGCGGCAAAAAGCTAGTCTATCTATCTATCTATCTATCTATAATATATAAAGCTCGATTACCACTCACTGACTGACTCACTCACTGATCAGGGCTGTTTTGCGGTGTATTGGAGTTTATTTTTGCGGAAAAAGTTTTGACAACCCTGAGTGATTTTTCAATCAATCCAGGTTTTTGACATTTTGAAAAAAAAAAAACAAAATGGCGGTCGTTTTTGCGAAATCAACTTTTTTGTTACGGCAGTTATTCGAGATGTGAAAAGTGTCTCAGAATCACCCTTTGCTGTTTTGTACATGACAAGAAAAAAAAGTTGAAAAACAAAATGGCCGCGCCGCCATCTTGGATTGAAAATTTGATTTTGAGCTCTTTTCACGGGATCGTAGCTGAGAGGGGCGCCGCTCGATTTTCAAATTTCTTTTTTTAATCTGTTGCGTATATACTCTACTTTCAAACGTCAGTTGCACTTTTCCAAAATCCAAGATGGCGCCGCCCCTGGCGGCCATTTTGTTTGGAGAAAAAAAAGTGCACTTTTCAAACGAATTTTGCGGGGTGATGGCAACACTGGAGAGATTTGAAATGTTCCAAGCGTCGGTGGGTAATTTATCACAGTATTGCCACGACTGAGAATTTCTACTAAATTCATGGTAGTTTTTGGGCCACGGCCCCGAATAGTAGAAAAAAAAAAGTTGCCATGTTTGCAAAATCCGAGTATGCAGTTTTGTAGTCATTAAGCCTCGCAATGATCTCCAGATAATTTTTTGGAAAAAAACTGGCAACACTGGAAATGGCGGCGGAAATAAATTTTCGGGTGTCGCTGACTTCTAGAGGTTCCTTGGACGAGGGTATCATAGATGAAAAAAAAATAAAAATTGTCTCTGATAGGTTATGCTATGTGGTATATGGGAAAAATACGCGCTGTCAAAAAAACAAGATGGCGGATGAGCTGGCGGCCATCTTGTGAAATCGTATTTTTTTGGAAATTTTCAAAGTGATTTTTTCGACAGATGGCGACACTTGAGAAAGTTTGCATGTATGAGGCAGGTGAGAGTCTTGCTTACATGTGTTGCCATGTCGAAAAACATTTTTGCGTTTTTTGATAGTTTAGGCGTCAGGGCCCAAAATAGTAAAAAAAATAAAAATTGATTTCCAGGAAAAGTAAACACATCAAACCTTTAGTTGGGTTAGTCCAAATGACATTAGGTCATTTTTAACAAAATCATCTGGCAACACTGGGAGATATTGAGAAAAATGTTTTTTTGACATGGTCATTTTTGAGAGGTTCCTTGGGAGACTAGTATTATTTTAGAAAAAAAAATTAAACGCCATTTAAAGCGGCATATAATGTAGTATATGGGAAAAATATGGATTATCAAAAAATCAAGATGGCGGACGAGTTGGCGGCCATTTTGTAAAAAAAAGGTGATTTGAAAAAATTTAAAGTGGTTTTTCGGCCAGATGACGCTACTTAGGGAGTTTATGATGTATGACGCGTATGAGTGTCTTTTTGAGGTGTGTTGCCATGTCCAAAAATATTTTCATATTTTTTAATAATTTTCGAGACTTGGTCAAAAAACAAAAAAATTAAAAATTACACTTGTTGGAAAAAAAAACCACATGAGGGCTTGAATTAGGTTAATTTAAATCCTTTTTATCCATTTTTACTGAAATCAACTGGCAACACTGGGAGCAGCGTCCAAAAGAAAATTTTGACAGGGGCATTTTTGAGAGGTTCCTTGGGCGAGCAGTATTATCTCAGAGAAAAAGTAAAAACGTGGTTCGACGCGGTATATGTTGTAGAATATGGGAAAAATATGGGTTGTCAAAAAAACAAGATGGCGGACGAGCTGGCGGCCATTTTATAAATGTTAAGATTTTTGGCACATTAAAACCAATATTTCGGGAAGTTGGCGCCACTTGACGAGAATTATTGTCATAATCTTTATGGTAGGTATTTACAAGAGCTACAAAATGGTAGAAAAAAAAAACTTCATCCTCAAGGAAAATTTTAAAATTTAGTACATAACTTGTGTAAAATGTACGTAAAATTGTAAATTCTCAACGTCTGTATGTTGTGCCCTGTCAAAAAGTGACATGTATTGTCATTCTCAACCAACCAGAGCATTTACAAAAACATGCGACGAAAAAAAAAGAAAAATTTTTTTTTTTTACTCTACTACGAAATTTTCCCATACATTTTGTACTGGAGTGTAGGTACCTACCCAATACATAAATACCAGCAAGAACAATTAATATGAGAACATGCAATGGAGAATGGAGATACAAAAGATTTCTGCATTATTATGGAAAAAAGATGGTAATTAAACCGAGACTATGGAAGGCAATTGAGTTGAAGGAATATAGCTGAAATGGTTGGCAGGATATTGATGATACAACGGGTCGTCTGCTTTATCGACCTTCTGTCTTAAGTTTTTTACGTAATTATCAAACCTAACAACTTACAGTGACCATATCATATTGAGGAACTATAACGATTCAATAACATACAAAACTAAAAAACTCAAGAAAATTTAGAGTTTCAAACGGAACCACTAATGTAAAATCAATGAGAAGAACCGCAAATATAACTTGGTAATTTCATATATTTATATAGTATTACCACAATATTTATGCGGTTAGTGTTACTAAAAATTTAAATTAAGTTGAATCAAAATTTCATAGAGAAGTTTTTATCACTTGTGCTTGTTAGTGTGTGTTACTACCTACTGACATTAACGTTACGTTTATGAACTTTGAATCGCTTAGCCAGCTCAGCGTAGGCATCAAGTGTGGGCTTATATGGAAAAATCTAAATACTCGACACAAGCCCCGAACACAGAGCGAAGCGCCGCGTAGGGCGAAGCCCGGAGCGGCCATTTCATCACGAGTTTTCTTCACAAACCCAAGCGAAGCGCCGCGTAGGGCGAAGCCCGGAGCGGCAAATACATCGATCGTTGCACCGGGAGAATCCCGCAACGGCCATTTCATCATTATTATACAGCGGCAGAACCAAGCGGAGCGCCGCGTAGGGCGAAGCCCGGAGCGGCCATTTCTATCACTCGTTATATTGCAATAATATAGCAGAGCGCCGCGTCGGGCGCAGCCCGGAGCGGCCTTCTAATTGTATATATGGACTTTTTCATCGTGTTCAACGTAACATTGCAGAGCAAAGGCGAAGTGCCGCGTAGGGCGAAGCCCGGAGCGGCCATTTCATCGCGAGGACGACGCACAAAACCAAGTGGAGCGTCGCGTAGGGCGAAGCCCGGAGCGGCCAATTCATCGTAACGTAGTGGCAATTTTATCGCTACTTACAGTTTCATAACAAAGCGGAGAGCCGTGTAGGACGAAGCCCGTAGCGGCTAAGCGTCGCAGACCTAGCTTGAAGGCGCACCCGCGCAAAGCGCGGGGCGGCAAAATGCTAGTGTTAACTATAAATGTCACTTCACTAAAACCTCCTATGAACACTCACTTGACAAATTCTCCCTTCTCTCGTTAGAAAAAAGAAGGATTCTTCTGGATGCCATGTTTCTGTACCGATTATGTAATAACGCATTCGATTGCATTCCGTTAATTAACTTAATTTACTATCGTATTCCTAGCAAATCTCAACGAATTCGCCAAGCACACCCCCACCGGTTGTTCTCACTCGAACGTTGCCGCACCAACGCCGGTGAGCGGTCACCGGTGCGCAGAATAATGTCTACATACAATGAACACTTTAATGATATTGACATTTTCTCACTATCGCTGTTGTCTTTTAAAAGACGACTGCTTGATTCTCTGGCTCGACCGATCTAACAAAACAAACACAAAAAGCCTCACCTAACCGTTGTAAGGTACTCGTATCTAATTAGCTCACTGTTTAAAAATTGTTTAAAAATTAAATATACTATCCATAAAATATAAGTACTCTAGCCACAATAATATATACAGAACCCGTAATTAATCAAATATATTCAGCACTCTAAAATAATTAGTAATCTAAAGCTATTTGTTCTATACAATAACCATACACTTACAAATATAAATTCACACAACACAACATAAAGTTCAAATATTATATATATTCTACTCGAACACAGAACAAACATAGGGTCCATGACCAGGCGGGAACCGAACCCGCGATCCTAGGCGCGCACGAATGGTCACCCTCACTGCCACACACATGCGTCACCGAGCCCGTTTATCGCGTTGTATCTACCTATCTATTTGTAAACTCGCACTCAAACCGGCCGATGCCTGGGCCGATGCGCTGTGGTGATGAGCGTTGTAATCTCACTATGTAGGTATAATCTGTTATCTGTTTATGTATAAATTTATGTCATCTCAAATAGTCGGCAATCCTGGCACAGTGGAACATTAAATTAAATTTAAATTAATATGACCTCACTAATCAAGTAATTATTAAGTTGATCTAATAATTGTCAATAACCCTGCCGCACTGTACACGTATTAGCCTAACGTTTAACTAAATAGAAATATTCTTTATTCAATTTAAGTCCTGAAAGAACATTTATGAATGTCAAATATTATGTAAGTTACTGCTGATTCGGAAAGTTGAATTTTATGCACCGCGGCTTAGTTATAGTTCACAGCATAAACACTAAACCAAATTGTGGATAATGTTGTTGATTGTACAATTAATCAATACTATTTAGTTGATGTACTTTTTTAAATAAGATATATTGTACCGTTGTTTATTATCCCCAATAAATAAAATAAAAATAAAAATAAAATAAAATAAAAATATAAACATCATTTATAATATGCGTATAAAGACGGCTGTGTGATCAAGTCTTACGATAGAAATTACTGTGTGACATTATAGAATTGTACTGTTTATTTGATGACAGCTGTGTGAACAAGTCATTTATATTATACAATACGATATTGCTGTTTGATGAATAATAAATAAAACAAAAATATCGGTAGATTATATAATTTATTTTCCTCATGTACTACTCTGTGAAAGACTACTCTCGTTTCTTTATTTTCAGATGCTGGAAGCACGAGAGCAGAATGGTGACCGTCGTGGGACACGACTCATGCAGGATGGCCGAGTGTTATCAACAACTTCCGGGGTCGCTACGTCACAGCCTACTAGCGCGCCCTAATAGCGGATGGCGGGAAGTCTGCTAGCGCCAACATATTTATATCGCGTTTAATTATCAGTTATATAATATAGATCTAAATAATAAATACTAAATATATATAACGAGGGGCGATCGGGGTGGGGCTCGTTATCATTGGGTTCTTCCATTTTAAAGTCGAAATAAAACCACTATGGTCTAGATTAGACGTGTATCGGATCTCACAAACACTAAAATCACAATTTTCTATTAGGATTCCACTGATGCACTCGGATTAATTTAGGAAACGCAGCGAGTTCGTTACGGGGCTGGCAATACACCTTGCTCGTTCCGCTGCTACAGCAAAAGTGCCCAATTTTCCCTCCAACTATCAACGTCACCGAACAACTGTCATTTTTTAATGGAAAGCCAATCGCTGATTTTTAATAAACCGCCAGACAGAGTTGCCAGCCCAGTAACAACCTCACTCAAGCTATCCGCTTGACGTTTCCGAACGTAAAATCAAACGTCAAACAGTTTTGACAGAAGAAACGTTAAAATAAATAGCAAGGTTTGAAGTCGCCCTCCGACATATATGTTATATATTTATAGTTAATTTATATTGAATGAGAAATATTTATGTCTAATTTTATTGCTAAAGTCTAAAATGGAAAGTTACTGTTTTGACTATTTTAGTACAACGAATTTTTGTATAAAAGTGCGGTGTCAGTTAAACTATTCGTTTATTTAATGTGAAATTATTACGTAGGGCGAAGCTCTGCCCGAATAAATCGTGATTAAGTACCAACGACTACGTTATTTGGCCACCCTGACTCGCTCTCTGCAACACTTCCTAGGTTCAATTGATTGGAGGGAAAAGTTAGGTCACTGTGATAGTGTAAATGAGATGCTGTCTGTCTTCTATAACGACATATATGAATGTATGAAAAGCCATATACCTGAAACAAACAGCTGTAAAGGATCTTACCCTATTTGGTTTTCACCACAGTTAATTTATATGCTAAAGCAGAAATCTAAACGTCACAAAAAATATAAAAAATTTGGAAACCCCCTGGACAAAATAGAATTTGAATACTTTCGGAATGATATTAGCAAAATGATCAAAGAATGTTACAAGAACTATATAGACTATTGAACGCAAAATCAAAGAAAATTCTAAATAAATTTTGGACTCATGTTAACCATTAACCAGGCTATGTACCATATGAGACCACCAGATTTTGAACTTTATGCAGGTATGATAAGGTTGAAAAAAAAAGTTACTTTTCCACGCGGACGAAGTCGCGGGCGGCCGCTAGTAATAGATAAGGCCAAAAAATGTAACTTAGGAAAGGATAAGATAATCATATTAATGATAGGGAATGCCTTAAATACTAATAAAAGGCAAATAATTCAGGGGTTCGAAACCCTTTCAGATCTAGATGTGAAAAAAGTAATTTTGTGTGCCTTCCCCTTTTCTAGGTGCTACACACCTAGCCAAAATAACAGTATTCATTTGTTGAATACTTTATTATACAATTTGACCTATAGTCATAGCAACAGGTTTGTGTTTTTTGACACAAATAAGTTTATTGATAATAAGTTTATGTTGACTGGCAAAACTTTTTATTTGCTTAATAAAATTAAAAATGAATTAGCTACTCTGTTAGCATTTAACATTAATGTAATGTTTAATCAAACGGAAGTGATTCCAAATAATTTAAATTAGAATATGAGACAATAGAGGAATCCTCTTGCAAACCTGTGACAAAAGAAAACCCTAATCACCTGAGACTTATTCATCAGAATATACAGGGTTTGTCCGGCAAAGAATTAGAATTATAATTATTTTTAAATGAAATGAATGTCCATATATTATGTATTACAGAACACTGGCTAAGACAGCATGAATTAATTATCAATATAGATAACTATTTCGTTCACGAGAAAGTCTGCGATCAGAGGCGGATCAATTATTTTATTAAATAAAGATATTACATTTAAAGAACGTAAAGATATTGTCTCACTGTCACTTGAGCGAACTATGAGCTAGCGTGCACGGAGCTGGAGCGACATGTCATTGTCTGTGTGTACAGGCCCCCAATGTGGGAATTTTACCTTGTTTGAATCCATCATGGAAGAAGTTTTGAGAAAAATATGTTCATCCAATAAAAAAGTAGTTGTATGTGGAGATTTCAATATCAACATTTTAGATAAGTCACAAAACTCTCTTAGGTTTCTGAATCTTTTTAAATCCTTAAATTTACATCACTTTTTAACGAACCGACTCGAGTTACACCCACCTCAGCTACTTGTTTGGATAACATATTTTGTAACTGTGATGTAATAGTCAAGTCTATTACAAATTTTATAAATTCAGACCATAGTGGGCAAATGGTTGGGTTTGAGCACCACCATACCCCTTCTTCACATATCTTTGTATGTAGACCAATCACTGAAAACCGTATAAATAAATTTAAACATACTATCTTACACAAGCTGACTACATTGTCCTATAATGAAGGAAATGTAAACCATCATTATGATAAATTATTTAATGTCGTTGCAAATGAATTTAATGGTATCTTTACCAAAAGAACCATTAAAACGAGTACCTCTAAAACCAAATTCAGTGACTGGGCTACTAAAGGTATTTATAAAAGTAGAAAGAGGTTATTTGAATTATATGATATTAAAGCTAACTCTAATGAGCCAACGACAGTAGAATACGTTAAAAATTATTCAAAGCTATTTAAGAAAGTATGCGCGGTGGCCAAATCTAATTATTTTAAAGATAAGATAATGAAAGCTTCTAATAAAAGTAGAGTTACATGGAAAATCATAAATAAAGAGACTTGTAAAAACAAAACCACAACACAGCAAGCTCTCTCTTAAAATTTATGGTAAATCTATTGATACAGACTCGGAAGTAGCAAACACATTCGAGTCTTTCTTTTCAAATATTCCAGTCATTACTACTAAAAAATTAGATTCTAGTACGCATCTCGCTGCTTCTCTCATCAAGTCGCGTGTAGATGAGTGCACCTCGTCTTTTAGATTCACTCATGTCAATTCAGAGATTATTATTAAAACATTCAAAGATTTAAATATGAAAAAGACGGAGGGCTCGTGAGGAATTTCGATAGATATATTTAAAATTATTATACACTCTATCGCTCCACACTTAGCAATAATATTTAACAAAATATGTGTTGATGAGGGTCAATTTCCAAATAAAATGAAAATCAGTAAAATCATACCTTTATTCAAATCTGGAGAAAGAGTGATCCTTCAAACTTCAGGCCAATATCCATATTGCCAGCACTTAGTAAAATATTCGAAAAAAATATTTTTACTCAGCTCTTATGTCATTTAAATATTAATAAAATTCTGCATGGAAAACAGTTTGGATTTACTAAAGGAAAATCCACTACTGATGCAGGAGTGGCGCTTGTCAAACATGTTTTTGATGCGTGGGAGAAAAAGCAGGATGCTGTCGGTGTTTTCTGTGATTTATCGAAAGCATTTGATTGTGTTAACCATGAAACTCTACTTATGAAGTGACGGCATTACGGCGTATTGAATAACTCACTTAATTTTATTCAATCATATTTATCAGATAGAATTCAAAAGGTTAATGTCAATGGAACAGACTCTTCAGGCGCACTTCTATTAATGGGAGTGCCCCAGGGCAATATTGGGGCCTTTGCTGTTCTTAATATATGTAAATGATCTTCCTTACTATACAAAAGATCTATGTGAGATAGTGTTATTTGCTGACGACACTTCCTTGATTTTTAAGGTTGATAGACATAAAGAATCAATTGACGACGTAAATAATACACTCTCACAGGTATTGCACTAACTTTAACTAATAGTAACTGATGACTTAAGGGACGATTGTGATATTGAGAGGGAACGTAGGGCGTTGGCGGTGAGGGGCAATATGTTGGCCCGCAGGTTCGCAAGGTGCTCAGATAGTGTGAAAATCACACTTTTCCGATCTTATTGTCAATCGTTTTATACTAGCGGCCTGTGGGTTAACTATAGCTTGAAAGCGTATAACGCCTTACGTGTACAGTACAATAACATATTTAGAGTGATGTTGGGGCTTCCTAGGTATTGCAGTGCATCTGGTAGATAGATAGATAGATAGATAAGACGTTTATTCGCATTAAAAACTGACACACACACACACACACACACAATAAAAATTAAAACATAACAGAATTTAGTAACAAAGCTTGATGTACAATGCATAACAAGTTTAAAAAGTAGAGAAAAAAAAAAAAAAAAACATTAACACATTGAACTTATGTACCTATAAGTAACCTATTTGTAAAATATTAAAATTAAGTAAGCATGTGTGTCACAGCAATGCGAATGGGCGATAGCTCAGCAATATTTGCTAAAGCATATGCAGCAAAAGCAAACAGCTGATTTTCAGCAACCGCCCGAGAGCGAACGTGCGTGCAACGCTCCAGACGCGCTGGACAACCAAAGCACTTATCATAAACATATTCGTAAAGGTAAACAGTAGTTAGTGTGATTCGTAGAATATGATCAAAATTGTAGAATAAAATAAAAATGTTCTTGATAGTTGTATAAACAACAATACATAGATAATTTCATTATATACATACATACATACATATATACATAATTCAATAGAGTGCAGCTACAAAGCCCAGTGGTATGTTTGCTGACGCGCATGTAAATGACTTTTATGCGGTCATGCGTAATAAGATGGCGTCTATCAGAAAGCGGGTATTGGGGAGTCCCAATACCATTCTTCAGTTGTTCTCAGACCGATATCACAGTCCAACTTTACAGCACTGGGCCTCAGCCCTTAGGGGCGTTAGCTGTTGCATATATTAGGTTGCCCATTTTATTATACATGACATATTTTATTTTATCTTATTATTATTGACATACTTTAAATTCTAAAAAAAAAAATTCGCATTTTAATTTACTTATTATTTATTTCATTGTAATTTTATTCAATCAGATTTATTGCACTGGTTTACTACTAATAATTTACTTTTTAACTCAAAGAAAACTAAATGTGTAAAATTCAACATGCCAAATGTAAGGCAGGTCAATACTAGTATTGAGATGAATAACGAATCTATTCAAATTGTTAATTCCACAGTTTTTCTCGGTATGACTATAGATGCAAAATTGCAATGGGGCCCCCATATTTTAACCGTGGCATCTCAATACATTCTCGATTGCATTATGTATGTTGTGTTCTCCTTTTCCACTTGATGCACTGGCTCGACAACACACGACGTGCGCAGGCGGCGCGTCCACCATAGCCCGTGGCTTCGCAGTAATGACCCCACGCGCCCCGCCACAAACGTGAGCACGGGACAGTGTACATATACATATTATATGAGGTATATATCCGAATACAAACACTACATCCCTTTCTTATCAAAATCTTTATTTTAATTTTACAATTGCATCCACTCGAATCACAATCAAATTAACATTATTAACTTAATCAGTAAATTAGTTTGAACTTTATAAATTTGTCATAATTATTCCTTATTGATTTCAGAGGTTACCGTTTCCTTATCTTGCTCTTTATCTACAGCTTTCCACTGTCCTTCTATTCTTTTTAAATGCAAAACATTCCTTCTTAGCATTTGTCCAGTTTCTTCGTTTCTGACTGTTATATCTCCACCTTTTGTGCTTTCTACAATATGAGGTGTAGGGTTTTAGTTTAAGGTAAGCTTGTTTGTCCTATCCATTTCTTTTATGTACACTTTGTCTCCTAAATTCAAATCCGAATCCTGTGCTCTCCTTCTCCTATCTCCATAATCCTTCCCTCTTTCTTTTTGGTCTTTATCCTTGTCTCTTGTTTCTGAGTCATCATCTTTGTTACTTAAATCCTGCAATGTTGGTATTTTTTAAACAGTTTTATTTAGCTTGACCCGTACGGTATTTGTTTGTTTGGGTCAAAATTTGAAATTGAAATTTAAGTACCTTCCTCTTGTCAGATTGATCTGAAAATTGGTACACACCTTTAGTTCCAATGACAATACAATATAGTTATATCAATAACATTGTAAATCTAAGATGGCCGCCGATACAAAATGGCGGATATCATATTTTTCCACAACCCCCTCAATATGGGTATCAAATAAAAGGGCTTCACTAGTAGAATACTTTAATTATGACAAAATTTAAAATCCAAGATGGACGTCGTTACAAAATGCTTGAGCTTCGTCAAGTCTTCGAAGAATATTCGGTAGGCGTTTTCATTAAATACTAAAAACTAGAAAATAAAAAATCGGTAAAAAAAACTTTTAAGTTAAACGGTTTTATCATGTGCACTGAAAACTAGAAAATAATATATTCTGAACTTCTAGTACAGAAATATTTTAGTACTAGGCAGAATAGCTTTTAGACATATTAGACTAAATAAAAACGTGGGGCCCCTCTGAAATCCTACCTATGGCAAAGCATATCTTTTGGTAGATGAGCTCGGCGTGCGCTGGTGAAGCCGCCACGGCTGGTTATTGATTGTCAAAATCTCCAGTTACTATTATAGTAAGTCGATGCAATCCACCCTTAGTATAAAAGAAAGTATTACAGCAATAGTTAATGGGCCCCACGTTTTTATTTTAGTCTAATATGCCTAAAAGCTATTCTGCCTAGTACTAAAATATTTCTGTACTAGAAGTTCAGAATATATTATTTTCTAGTTTTCAGTGCACATGACCGTTTAACTTAAAAGTTTTTCTTGCCGATTTTTATCTCTATTTAACCACCTGAAAAATAATTCCGTTGGCGTTTTGCCCGTTACAGAATGAGGAGTCGAATTGTACATCATGAGGTTCTCATTCAAACATTCTTGTAAGTCTTTTTGTTCAAGTTTTCCGATCTTCAGGCGCTTCAATATATCCCTATTTTGTCTTTCCACCTCCCCGTTTTGTTGTGGGCAGTATGGGACAGTATTAAATAGCAATATGTTGCAATCCTCACAGAATGATCTGAACTCGTCACTGACAAATTGACGTCCGTTATCAGCAGTGATTGATGAAGGATAGCCTAATCGGCTAAATATTTCTTTTAGTAGCCGAACAATTACAGAGCTGGTAATAATTTTCGTAATCTTCACCTCTTTGTAGCGACTGTAATAGTCGACTACTACCAACAGATATTCACCACTAGGTAAGGGGCCAAGTAAGTCCATGGCAATATCCATCCAGGGTCCTTCTGGCAGTTCTCGACGTTTCATAGGAGTAGGTGGATTGGGTAAACTAACTAATGTGCAACCCTTACAACCCTTTACCACCGTCTCAGCATCCTTGTCTGCACGTTCTTCCCGGCTATTCACTTTAATAACTGTTTCAAAACACCCAATAATACCCAATGGAGTTTTGCTTCCGTACGCCAAAAGTATTTTATTTGGTTTATTATTTTGACTTAAGCAAGTTACGCCCTTTTCTTTTAATGTTTGCCAGGTAATATCCGTAATAAGATTGTACTTTGACCCTGAATCGATTAACATCTCCGTTTTTATACCTCCTATTTCACACTCAATGTTTGCATCATTATTAATATTAAAAACGTAGTCAACTTCCTCTTCAGTTACATTGTCAATTTCCTTCTGTTTTCTCACTTGTTTGGAAGGTCTTTCTCCTTTTTGTTTGTAATTTTCTTCCATTTTTCTTTTAACCACTAGTTTGTCGCGCGGCCGGCGCTCAATCTACCTTGTTTGTCACGCAGTGTCGCGACACCGTAGTGCACTTGAACAGCTACGTTAAAACCGTTTTTAAGACCTGATCCTGTTTGCATACAAACAAATGATGATATATTTCGTAAAGAATAGGGATGAAGCTATAAGTATTAAAAAAAAATAGAGCACTTGTAATGGTAAAATAATTAATTAAGAGTTCGGGAATTTTGCCAAAGAGAAAATTCAGGACTTGTAATAGGAATTGATTCATAGTATTAAATCTAAATCGATAACTAGTATTTTTTTTTACATAATTTTAAACTAGAAGAATATACCTTTCCGTACGTGTATTTTTTTTATAAATCGGAGGCAATTCAACGTCGTAATAATGTTTGTATAATCGCACATTTTTTCCCTGCGCGCCTAAATTCGCCGCTGAGTCGAGGCGCCGTTTAGTAGTGTTTTACTCCAATTGTGGACGGCTTTTGACGAAAATAAAGCATATTTTAGAAAGATAAAGCTTTTAACATTTACATTTTGTAAAAAAAGTTGACACACTCAAAGAAAAGTATCTTTGTAAAAATCAATAACATCGGAGCTGCCCCACTTTAGAATAAAAAAGTAGTGTTTTTGTTACAACAGAACTGTTAGACTTGGATCAACATTATCTTGTACTAGTTATATGCTCAGAAAGAGTAAAACCTGTAGTTTCTAAAAATATGCAATACTTAGCATATGTTCTTCCGAAATGTATCTGTTTTTGAGCTAAATAATCAAATTGCCGCGCTGCCGAGCGCTAGCTCACGGGCCGTTCGCTGCCAAGATGGCCGCCGCCGACAGGAGTAAGTTCAGGGTTGTCGCACTGAGTAAATAAAATTAGGTGTTTTTTTTTAATAGGTAATTTAAATTTTTGTATTCAATAAATGAAATGGTTCACTTTAAACATTTTTCTTGTTTATTCTTTTAGAATAAAAAAAAAAATTACGATAGACTCACAAAATAATGTCAGTATATTGAACGTTCCGATAAAGGATAGCCTATCTATGTATGGAAGTTGGTCCAAGTGCTGCCCATAATAAAGCCATAGTGTATTTTGTTCTATAAGCCAACACTAATCTGTAAACCAAAGCTCTTCAAAATCAAACCCAGGAGACCAGATAAAAACCATGTTTTGTTGTGAAATATTTACTTGTAATAACATGAATTTGTTTTGTAATAACAATATTATTTTTCATTATTAAATTAATAAAAATATATTAAATGCTACGATCTCAATTTCCTTTGAGGGCAAAGATACATAAATACAAACATGAACTTATTTACATCAAGAAAAATTAAATGTTTATATTCTAGGTAACTACTTAAATCTAATATTTACCTAGTTTGAAAAGAAAATTACTCTACCACTAGATTGAATTTTGGGAAAACTTCTTTGTATGCATGTATGTTTGTGTGTAAATTCGGTATGTAAAGTTTTTTTTTTTTATGTTTAGGCTAATTGAAGAAACTAATTTAAATAAATTTGTTTTTTAAACAGTATCCTCAGAGTTCAGATGGCAAATTATTTTTCGTATTTTTATAGAAATAAACGTCATCTCTTAATTATAACTTGTATAAATAGCAAAATACTGCTTAAAACCGTAAAATCTCCAAACGGTTTTGGAATTAGCTTAGGCTGTATTTTACTTTACATACCAAATTATGGTGATTATGTGTGGTACTGTTCGAAACATATGTCTAAGCACAGGGTGACATTGCATTGTTTGCATATATATTTGGACCGGCATTTACGACACCAAACACATACACATCGCTTGGATTTCCCCTGCCCGATGAAATGGTTACCAGACAGTTTCGGGCGCAAAGTTTGTTCCGAATGCGGTCTCCATGATACGGTCACCAGTTCTGTCATGGGTCCCACCGGTTTACCTGTCCGAGCCAATTGCTCAGCCAAGATCGTTCTGAACTTGCGATGTGCTATATTGGGGTGGCGTGTTTTGTAAATAATATATGCGTTCAGTACGGTTATATTCAAGAGGCGCCTGAAAATTTTTTTATACCACACGTGGTTTCTTGCTCTTTCCATGGGATGTGCGGACAAAAGCTGGTCTTTTTTGTCCACACCTCCCATGGATTTATTATAATCTAAAACCACTTGGGGCTTATATTTATAACGTCCGTATTTTTCCTTCCCCCCTACTTCCCCTTGATGGAACGTTGATATCATCGACACAATGTTAGCATCGCGCCACAACATCACGGACAAATCCTTGCAATAACTTTGCATAACTTCGCCAGTACGCATCTCATGCTTGGACACACTTTTCATGGATTCAGGAACAAATTCCCGATTTAAACGTAATGTTCCATAAACATCAGTCCCCTGACTTTTCAAATAACGGGCCAATAAAGGAGAATTGTAAAAATTATCCATGATTAAAGTATGTCCTTTCTTGAATAACGGCTTGGCGAGCTGATGCACTATACGGGCTGTGGCGTTAGAGGGCGTTGGTGGTCCGGAAGACGTCGCAGTAGCGTCCGTCGATCTGTTTATTAGGTCATCTGTCAGGTCAATCTGTATGTCAGTCTCCGCAGCGTTCGTCGATATATTTGTGCTGTCATCAGTCAGGTCAATCAGGTCTATTTGTCTGTCACTCTCTAGCTCCTTGTTCGTCAGTCCGCCTCTAATCTGGTCGTTAGTTCCTTTGCCGGTATAGACAAAGAAGCTCCATAAGTAACCAGTTGAGGACTCGCAAAGTTCGTACGATTTAATACCAACCTTTGCGGCTTTAGTAGCGATCTTTTGCGAGAAGCTCAATCGGCCATGCCACTTAAGGAGCGACTCGTCTATAGCGATGTTTTGCGAGGGAAGATACAGAGTGCTAAACTTTTTTTGCAAGCTGTTTAGCACTGGCTGTATCTTGCGTAGCTTGATGTCATCTTCAGTCAAGTTTTCTGGCACACTGTTGCTGGTCAAGTGAAACACCCTTTTCAACAGAATGAAACGGTTATATTTCATTATGTTTCCAAAGTATTTCAGAGTGAGATACCCATTTTCCTTCCAATACTCACTTTCGACGGTAAGTGGAAATAGACCCTGAAAAATGAGTATGGAAAGGAACCTGGCCATCTCACATCGATCGGTGTTAGTCCATTTCGTCAGTCTGCAGTTGGGAGTGGTGTAGTCACGGTCAAGTAAAAATGTTGAGTATTTATTCGTTTCATTAACGAGCAAATCCAAAAGTTCATCATCAAAGAATTTTAAAAATATATCTAACGGTGTTAGGTTATCCACAGAAAATGTAGGGCCTGGGTTGCCAGTAAATTCTTCTCGCCGTCCATGAAATGAGTTAGGGTCATTTGTCCAGTCAAAGTCAAGATAGTCGGCCGGTACTAAGTTGTGCAGAACTTTGTCTGCTTCGGCGTCTTCAGCAGCCAGCCAAGCGATCGTATCTAGGTTTAATCCGTCCGGGATGTGAGCAGGTTGTGTATTAATGTAATTAAAATTTTCCTCCAATGATGAAAATTCTTCCAAGTCTTCCTCATCGCTTAATTCTTCAACCATCTGCTGGTCTATCCACGCCCTAAGTGTGTTATCGGCATTTTGAGAACCCATATCTAATAACAAAGAAATGAATATGTACAGTCACTCCGAATAAAATGAAACTAAAACAACTAAAATACGTTTAAAATCACATTTACGATGTTCGACTTACTTATCGATGGTCTAGATTGTCTTCGAGAGGAGCAGACCGACAAAGGCGGTGCTGACGCAGATACGGGGGCGCACCCTGGCAAGATTCTGTAAGTAAAAAAGGAAGTTAATGTGTCTCATAAGAAGTCAAAAGAATATGCCAAAGTTCAAATAACTCGCTGTTTCACCTTTCAGCGGCGGATTCGCGCTGTGGTTTCTTTTCAGGCGGCTGATGGGTGGTTGGCTGGTTCCCTTGAGAGGAGCAAATGGATAGGGTAGCCGAAGGTGAAACTGTGCCGGATGCGCACCCTGGCAAGATTCTGTAAGTAAAAAAGGAAGTTAATGTGTCTCATAAGAAGTCAAAAGAATATGCCAAAGTTCAAATAACTCGCTGTTTCACCTTTCAGCGGCGGATTCGCGCTGTGATTTCTTTTCAGGCGGCTGATGGGTGGTTGGCTGGGTCCCTTGAGAGGAGCAAACGGATAGGGTAGCCGAAGGTGAAACTGTTCCGGATGCGCACACTGGCAAGATTCTGTAAGTAAAAAAGGAAGTCAATATGTATCATAACAACTAAAAAAAATATGCAGAAGTTCATATAAGTTTCAATTTCACCTTTCAGCTGAGGGTTTGGCGATCTGCCACCATTGTTGTTTAGGCGGCGGGGGCGTGCTAGGTGTCCCCAACATTAGCCTGCACGGTGTCCGCTCAGGCGAATTATTTCTGTAACAAACATTAAATTTAAAATTGATCTCCAAATAGTGTATTATTTATTTCACAAAAAACGAGATCATAACAGTGTGACATACCGTGGACGTTTGCGCTCCGGCGCGTCAGGAAGAAGTATGCGTTCCAGCTCCCAAATAGCATTTTATTCTCTTTAAAAGGCCACATTTAGTTCATTGATGATATCTTAGCATTAACAGAGGTCACACGTGGTACATTAGCTGTAATAAAGCGAGCATACCCACCTAAACCTGTGTAAGGAATCTATAGCGGTGTAAATGTAGCTTATTAAGTAACTATTGGCGTTTTGCCAGGACACCATTGCTCTTCTAGTCAGCTTTCATTTTCATAGCTGAACAAAAACCTTATAAGATATGTAATTCTGCATGGGCTATTCAGAGGTTCACATGTACGCTGTTAGGTTGCTCGCATCGTAACACAACACCTGTGAACCTTTCTAGAGCTCACGTCAATATGATGGTACACGTGTGTAACTTATACAGGTCGCAACACTAATTTTGAGTTACAATAGTTCATTGTAGATGCAGACAATGACCACCATTTTTTTACTCTTAATAACCTATAATATTTTTATATTAAGTACGATTTTATCACTTATCACGAGTTTTCGTTATTGATTTTGTAGTTGATATTTAAATACAAACCCATGCAGTAATTTTAATGTCATTAAAACACAAATATGAAATATTGATTTGTTTGTCTCTGTTTATTTTGTTAAACTTATTTGATTATATTATAATATAGCATAGGCGCGTGAAAATTTTAACAATAAATGTGTATATTCTTTACGATAAATTTAAATTACCCCGTAAAATTAACACAACATCATATATAAACCGAGTGTACTTAAAATTAAATCACATCAAAATGGCTTCACAATCTCCCTCTGATTATGTACATGCAAGCAAAACATGTGTCGCAAATATTATGCGTTACAAAATGGTACTCAAGTGACTATTTCGATCCAAAAGCGGCTTAAAAGTCGGTTATAGGGTACATTTGTGATTACGAGTGTTAACAATTGGCTCTATAATTGTTCACTTGTCACTTATAATAACTCCCTTGTCTATATAAATAACCACAGGGAATCTAAAATAGTGCCATTCGTCAGCTTTAAAACCACAGTTCTCTCTTTAAACTACCATTAAAGAGCCACTATTCTACTACTGTGTACCTTTTGAGAACTTAAAGCTGAATAATTTGTGCCCAAATCGGTGGTAAACGGGCTGTACAGCATGCTATACAACTCTTGTGCAGCTTACATAGACAGCTTAAAGAATAAATGTACACCATTAGTCAACTCCTATAGAACTCTCAATGCTACTTGGGCTGTTTCTTTTTTTTGCGTTCCGTATACTCCTTCTTGACTGAAGATGGCAATTTCTTCAAATTTTTTTTTAGCTCCTGTTCGCGTTTCTTTACAAGGGCATATTCCTCTTCATACTCTCTATAAGAAAACAATTAATTTATTGAAATACATAATAAAGTTATTAGATAATATATGTATTAGATATGAGCGCCGCGCCGGCGCGCCGCCGTCGCCGTGGACTTGCGTCAGCGCGCTGCCGTCGAGCAAACCGCTCGGCGCACTGCCGCGATTTGTTTTTTTATGTGATAGGTAGCAGGCGAGCAGGCGGATCACCTGATGGTAAGCAATTGCCGCCGCCCATGGACACTTGCAACACCAGTGGAGTTACAAGTGCGCTGCTAACCTTTTATCCCCTTCCCCCCCGGTGGGCCTCCGGTACCCTCACTCACTCTGCGAAACACAGCACAGGCCTGAATGGGCCGGCTCGACCGGAGTGATACCACTGCCTCGCAGAAAACCGGCGTGAAGCAGCTCCTGTGCTGTGTTTCGCCGAGTGAGTGAGGGAACCGGAGGCCCATCGGGGAGGAAGGGGATAATAGGTTAGCAGCGCACTTGTGACTCTACTGGTGTTGCATGTGTCCATGGGCGGCGGCAATTGCTTACCATCAGGTGATCCGCCTGCTGGACTGCTACCTATCGCATTAAAAAAAAAATGATGTTTTACACACCTGGATGTGGATGTTGATGGATTAGACAGAATCTCAGACAGAGGAGCAACCTTCCCCCGACCTCTACCTTGTCCTCGTCCTCGCTTTCCTCGATTTCCACTGTACATAGCATAAAATATAAATAGATGTGTACTAAAAATGAGAATACGACATTCCACACCAATCACAGTTATCAATAACCACAAGCAAAAACATTAAATAGTATAAAAAAACAACAAACAAACACCAATATAAAAATGCTAAGCGTGTGAGACAGCCCTGCCAAAATGTTAGTTTGTTTCAAGGTCCCACAGGACCTTGTTACCTTGACCTTGGAAAATGGCGTAATATAACTTACTATTTTGCGTTGCATCAACCTCCTGTGTAAACATATTATTGTTATTTTTTGGAAACACTGTTCATTAATAGTATTATTATCATAATTTTGCATAATTCTTTGACTAACCATTCATAATTTCAACAAAATGTTGTTGTAAAGAAAAACAATACATCGGTACATTTAACGGGCTACGGTTTGGTTAAGATTTTGAACAATAGAAATTAAATTTGTGACGAGATAATTATATGATCGAATAAAGCACGGAATAACGATCCTATAATATGAAACACCAAACAGAAATATTTAAAAACAAAATACTTACGGCATATCAAAACAATCCACTTCACTGCACTTCACACACAAAAAACAAGTATGGCGTGAATTGACATAAAGTTCTTCAAAATTATTTTTGTAACCAATCACAGGGCTCTTTTACTTTTTTTTTGAGGTATTAATGTTGCCAAGTCTACAATCTAAATTACCCAAGAGGTTTTGGTGTGGCCGCTTAATAAAAAAACCTACTAAATTAGTAAAAATCGAAGAACGATCGGGCCGGTCCTGTAGCACCGCGAGACAAACTACGGACTTTTGTTCGCGGTACTACAGGACCGCGAAACAATCGAGTGGTTAAGTGATTGTGACATGCAATACTGTCGAAAATGTCCTAATTTTCCACAATAATGAATTTTTTTTCCTATTGCTGGGTAATTGTTATAATTTGAAGTGTGCTTCAAATTTCCACATCTACCGCACCCTTTATCCGGAATGAACTTCAATTTCTTGACATTAAACCTCGATGTATTTCTTTCTGTTCTTCAAGAAGCTATCGTATTAATTTCCTGCCCCTCCTGTCCCTCCTTATTTTTTGGTCCATACTCTTCCAGTTGTCTACTGACGACCTCTAAAGTGTTCGCTTCCGTAATTATCTTGTCAAGTGTAATACTGTCCCCTATTGTGAGAATTTTCTTCCTCAAATCCATCGATAAACATTTTTCTGTAACTTGGTCTATCAAATGTTCTTCCGATTTATCGAATTTGCATTTTTCCGCTTGATTTCTTAATCTGACTACAAATTTCTCAAATTTTTCTCCCTGTTCTTGTCTAATCAGACGAAAAACGTGTCTTTCATAAACTTTGCTTTGTTTTGGGGTGAAATAATCGTTGAGTTTCTGTATTGCTATTTGGAAAACATCATTTTTTTGGGTAAGTTCCACGTTAGCTCCCGGCAGGTTATAGAAAATTTCTTGGAGACCTGATCCCCCCAATAATAATAATGTTGCCCTTTTCTTTACTGGTGTTGTAATATCGGTTGCTTCTAAATAAATGTTTAACGATCGTTTCCATTTTTCCCATCTTTGTCCTAACGATGCACTATCCCCTTCTAACTCAAGTTTTTCTAACGTTGGTAGATTGCTAGACATCGTGAGGAGTGAACTGGGCGACCTGAAACAAGATTACTTCCTTTCTGCTACTTTGTTGTGCTTTTCGAGTGAATTTTAGTATGTATAGATATCTACTTATTTATTACGTTTTCATTTCCAATGTAATAGTGGTAAATTTGAACCAAAATATCCGATTTAATGGTGGTACATTTGTACCAAACATTTTCAGTTGAGTGGGGGTACATTTGTACCAAACATTTCCAATTTCATGGTGGTACATTTGTACCAAACATTTCCAATTGAATGGGGGTACATTTGTACCAAACATTTTCAATTTAAACGAACTATGTACATTTGTACCAAACATTTCCAATTGAATGGGGGTACATTTGTACCAAACATTTTCAATTTAAACGAACTATGTACATTTGAACCAAACATTTCAAATTAAATGGGGGTACATTTGTACCAAACATTTTCAACTGAATGGGGGTACATTTGCACCAACATTTTCAATTTAATTGAGGTACATTTGTACCAAACATTTCCAGTTTTTCCAGATAAATTTGTTACAAATACTAGTTTTGACATCCATCGTGAGCGTTAAGGTAAGCGTCAATTATTTTTTAAAAATAATCGCAGTTTGTCCCGTGTACGTTAAGTTATTTTTGTATATTATAAACCGCATATTTTTAAGCACTTACTTACTTGCCTACTTACACAGACACAGGCATAGGTACCATAAATATAATTAAGTATACTTAATTCATTATATTCGAATAAATAGTTTCACATGTTAATATTTAATTATAATACTCCCAAAACCGTTACCATAAAGGACAATGAAAATAGTACAGATTGCAAAAATTCACAACCCAAACTTTACTTCTTATTTCTTGTTTTGCGTAATATCATGTAGGTACTAAGATAGGTACCTAATATAACAACCATACACTCTTTAAATTAAAATTTAAAATTTTCTCAACAAATTATATTGTTAGACCGCTACTAAACTGAACAATCACAGGCACACAACACACGAACGCCCGTTCAGAGCGGGAATCGAACCCGCGGCCTTCGACGCGCGAGGTGTGATCACCACTGCTAAAACTTACTATTTCTCTTAAATAGAAGCTTAATACCTATCACACAGTTTAATAAATAAATTATACCCTATGTTGTTATTTATTTATTTTATATACAATTCATAGAAATTATTTGTTATTCCTGCATATCGCCAACAAAATATCAGTATTTTAACATCAGAATTCCTCTTCCTTTTTTTTGAGACTTATTAGTCGGTAACGTAAGTATGTAAGCGGGTAATTTAACAACCTCATATAAACTTATGCACATTAAGTCTCCTTATTTGAAATGCCCCTCGCGCGGAATTTTAAAGGCACACAATCACAGCTGTATGCATTCTAATAATCCACAAAGCTGCACATGCCCCCAAATTGAACTTGTGAATTCGTACACTTACCTCGGACTTACCATAGATAACCACATAAACTGGGGTCAACAAATTGAACGGGTTTGTAACAAGCTGAGGCAATTCATGGCCAATATGTATATCTTAAATAGCCGTATCCCTTATAAAGTTAAACTGGCCCTATATAACTCACTAGCCGAATCATACATACAATATGGTATCAGTAGCTATGGCCGTACTTACAAAACTTACCTTGATGCCATACACAAACTGCAACTAAAAATTTTAAAACTAATTGTCCCCCCTGTAATTAAAGAAAAATTTCGAAAAACGAACCTGGTCTTTTCAAATATTGCAAAGTTCTTCCAGTGCAACTTCGTTTCAAATATAGCCTCTTAAAAAAAAATTACTTCAACCCAAAATATCAAAATAAAATTGAACATCCTGTATTCACGCGTGCAATAGCCTAAGGTCGTTTGCGCACAACGAAAGCCCGGAATGTCTATGGTCGCCATACTACTCAATACTTGGTGCCCCGGTTGATAAACCAACTACCGCCTACTTTGAAGAGTGAGTTAAATTGTAGAAACGTAAAGTACAAATTAAAATTACACTTTTTGAATAATTGATAGAATGTTTACCTGGTTCCTATTTTTTTCTGTGGTAATACTATTGTATTTTTCAATGCAATTGCAATGCAAATAGGCTGACTAAGCCCTAGCACTGTGGACAAACTCCAGTGGTTTATACAGTGCAATTTTAAATGTAATTTATTGTTAAGTGTTTTTGTATTATGATAATAAATTAAAAAAAAAAAAAAAAACGACAAAACCCTACAACGGTCAACAGATTTCATAGTGCTGCCTTATAGAAGGTAACTCCTATCTTCTTTTTGTTTTTGTTTAGTAATAAAATCTGACCTTATGTCCTCGTCGCCACTTGTTGTGTTCTCCTTTTCCACTTGATGCACTGGCTCGACAACACACGATGTGCGCAGGCGGCGCGTCCACCATAGCCCGTGGCTTCGCAGTAATGACCCCGCGCGCCCCGCCACAAACATGAGCACGAGACAGTGTACATATACATATTATATGAGGTATATATCCGAATACAAACACTACAATGTATGTACGGAAGAATTTGCACATTTTTCTGAAAAAGTCCGATTGTCATAGTCTTAACACCAGGAATAAACATAGAATTGCCGTCCCAAATCTCCGACTTCATAAAATCGGTAATTCATTTGTTGGCTTAAGCATTAAAATGTTCAATAAGCTACCACAAAATGTCATTAACCTATCAATTGATAAGTTTATATTAAAACCCTAACCCTGCCTAATGAAGAAGGGTTACTATAATGTACAAGATTATTTGAATGATAAAGATTCCTGGACATGTTAATTTATTAGCTTTCATTGATGTTATTGTGTGCGCTTATCTATAACTTTTATTTAAATCTGACCATTATCTCAACGATAAAGAAAAATAATTGTCATACATAGTAGTCTAATTCCTTGTATTATTGTAAGTTATTTTGCTCAAATGAAACTCTGTAACTTATTACTATTTGAAAAGAGTAACTACTGAGTTTCTTGCTTGCATGTCTTCTCAGTAGAAATCGACGTTCCGAACCAGTGGTAGATTATATTATGTTTTGACATTCATAAAGTGTTCTGTGTAGACTTAACTTGAAAAAAGATTTTTTCTATTTCTATTTCTGTCAGCTAAGGTTTACGGATCATATTGATAAAATCGTCAAAAATACTAACAAATCACTTGGATTTATATTAAAAAGTTCCAAGGGGCTTAGAAACCCGTCTGCTGTAATCCTGCTTTACAACAGCTACGTTAGAAGCCAATTAGAATACTGTAGTTCTATATGGAATCCAAACTACAACATACACATAAACCGTATTGAAAAAAGTACAAAAAAAGTTTATACGCAGCGTCGCTTACAAATTTGGGGTGTCCAATAGATTATAAACATATAAAGAAAGACTGCAGCATTTCCGGTTGCATTCGCTCTCTAAGCGACGTGCCATTCTTGACATGTCTTACAAATTGCTCAATGGCCACATCGATAGTCCCACACTGCTGAGCAAGTTACAGTTTATCGTGCCAAATAGAGTGCCACGCCATCCTGGTGGGTTGTTAAAAAAAAGTTTTGTAGAACCACAATGGGTCGAAATTCGCCTATTGTTCGTCTGTCCCGCATGTGTAATGAATGATCTTTCTAAGAGAATTTACAGTCTTGATATACACTCCCAAACATTGCCCAGGTTTCTGTTTTTACTCAGAGAAGATGACCTACTCTAGCACGCGGGAATAATATTCCAATTTTATGTTGCGCTACAAACTGTTTGTTTCACTTCGTATTATTTATTATTATTATTATTTTATATTATGTTTTATAGTTTTATTATTGCATGCTGTAATTACATATAACTGTAAGAACAGTTAGTCTTAATATGTATAGATTTTTTTCAATTGTCAATTTATGCTGTATGTTATGTTGGTGATTCAATAAATAAATTAATGAAAAGTGCGAAAAGAGCGGAGGAAACGAGTCAGTTTATATAGCGGACATGCAGAAAGCTATACAAATGCCCTTATTGCCAACAAAAGAGTTTTATTTTTCTCGCAAACTCGTACTATTTAATGAATCTTTTGTTCCACCAGGAAAAAACAAGACTGCGATATGTATTCCTTGGCATGAGGGTGAAAGTGGTAGGAAGGCATATAATGTGGCTACGACTAATATATATATATATTTTTAAATTATTGTCGCGAACAAAAACACGTTTACTTTTTCCTTGATAACTGCAACGCACAGAACAAAAATAAGGTCCTAATCTCAGCTTTATTGCGATTAATAAACGATAAAACAATTTTGAGAGTGGTCACACCTTTATGGCGGCAGACACTGTACATTCAGCCATTACTAAAAAAATTAAAATGTCTGTCGAAATTTATGTCTTCGATGATTTTGTACACAACATAAAGAAATCACGAAACAACATGGAAGTAGCTGTATTAACACACAAGGATATGATTGTTTTTTCAAATGATTCGAAGCCGTCATATCCGAAAGGTTTTAATATTCATAACCTAAAAGTCATACAATTTAGAAGGGGACATCTTTCTATACAGGGTGTATCTGTGAACATTTACATCCCTTTAACCACGTGTTCTACCAGCCATTCTGAACAAATTTGTTCTATGACTTTTGAAAATTCGTATAAAAAATTTTCATCTTTCCATACAAAGTCGGTCACGTGACTTGGTCATTTTGTATGGGGAATCGAAAATTTTTTCGAAGAATTTAGAAAAGTTGTTGAACAAATGTTGCTCAGAATCGTTGATAGAAAACTTGGTTAAAGGGATGTAAATGTTTACAGATACACCCTGTATTTGCCAAGAATGATAATGATGGAGATTTTAAAGAAATACATTTCCTAAAAAGAAAAGATTCGCAAAAATTATCGAATGAAATTGCAAAGGGTGAAACCGATCTATTTCAATCACTAGCCAGAGAAAGTGAAGCCAGGGGTATTAGTGAGATCAAGAAAAAATAATTATTACAGCTGTCTAAGTCTATGCCTTCGACAAGGTCAATATTTTATAAAAAAAAAATTGTTGTGTCATCTGAGCCTGACCTTGATGAATACAA
The DNA here is from genome assembly GCA_014851415.1 of Cnaphalocrocis medinalis. Taxonomy (NCBI): domain Eukaryota; kingdom Metazoa; phylum Arthropoda; class Insecta; order Lepidoptera; family Crambidae; genus Cnaphalocrocis; species Cnaphalocrocis medinalis. The sequence goes on along the minus strand of CM026298.1, from coordinate 11,563,564 downwards.
TGATGAACCAAACATTTAATGTTGTGATTATTATTTTAATTTACGTCAAAACTTTCAATATTAATTTTCATAGTGTTCATGCTATTTTATTCATTCATAAAATTTGTTTACTACGCGAAGATTGTAACCGGCCGCACAGAAATTTATTATTTAATTGTCAATAAACATTTTTAAAGACAGACGTGTATCTCTTCGCCGCATTTCCTCAAGCACAAGTGAACCCTAACGCAAAGAACATGTGGTACTTCGAGCCGGATCACCGACCCGGGAGCTCGAGCCTCACCTACGCCGCGAGAACAAAAGACCCCGCATTCCTGAGCGATAAGCGAGCTCGCCGTACGGAGTTGTTTACGCAAATGAATAGGCAAATTATAGTGTCATTTTAACATCAACTTTGAATGAAGATACAAAAATATAGACTTTGCCATGACATCTCAAGCAGATCGAGCAGTATCTATACTAGAAGATACCGCGTCGTTGCTCGGAGTTCGGTTTGAGCAGCCTTGGCGAACGCACGTGCGCACCATCCCTCGTTCAAACTGGTCGGGGTCCAACCCTTAGGTCGGCGCAGGCGCAAGGCTTTGTTTTCGCGCGCGTATTTTGCTTATTTCTAACTATGTCTCACATAGTTTAATAAGTGGTTTCTCCTAATTTAGAGCTTTATATAAATTAAGTGATTAAGTGACTTTTGTCCCTAAGAATGTGAAAAAAGTTTAAAGTGTTTGTGCATGTGCAAGTATTTGGCTAACAGCCAGACGAAATGGTTCGGAGCCAATTAATAAAAGTGTTCATTTATTACGTCAATGAATAGTAACTACATAAGATAGTGTTTAGTTGTGGTTACATCGGTTAAGTAACAAAAGGTTGCGCAATATCCTTATTGTTGACCTCCATCCCTCAGTAGCAGCAAGTCGCCGATAGCTGAACCCGGTGAGATAATTCCATTTTTTCACGCCCAGAATTGGCCCGGATTTGTATTTCTTTGCATTAGTACGTGCTACGTTTCTGCGATATAGAGGGAGGTCGAAATACTTAGTTTTTTAGATGTTTGGCTCTATGACGGCTAAGCATTTTTGTAAATGCCGGAGAATTTGCCAAAAAATTACCTTCTTCCCGTATATAATCACCGTGCTTTAATTATATATCTTACAGAGCATCACACATATACGGAAAACACAACACAAACAGTCTTAGTGACTTTTTAGTTAAAACACCCAAACAGCGTTTATTGCTCAAGCTAACATCTGACAGCAATAAAATATCCCAGACGTCCAAAACTTTCCGCCTTTTATCTCACTTATACTTAGGCGCAAATAATGGTACCTTTTTAGGGTTCCGTAGCCAAAATGGCAAAAACGGAACCCTTATAGTTTCGTCATGTCCGTCTGTCCGTCTGTCCGTCTGTCACAGCCGATTTACTCGGAAACTATAAGTACTACAGTGATGAAATTTGATGGGAATATGTGTTGTATGAACCGCTACAAAAATATGACACTAAATAGTAAAAAAAAGAATTGGGGGTGGGGCCCCCCATACATGTAACTGAGGGATGAAATTTTTTTTTTCGATGTACATACCCGTGTGGGGTATCAATGGAAAGGTCTTTTAAAATGATATAAAGTTTTCTAAAAACATTTTTCTTAAAGTGAACGGTTTTTGAGATATCAGCTCTCAAAGTCGTAAAAAGTATGTCCCCCCCCCTCTATTTTTATAACTACGGGGTATAAAATTCTAAAAAAAATAGAGGTGATGCATGCTAATTAACTCTTTCAACGATTTTTGGTTTGATCAAAGTATCTCTTATAGTTTTTGAGATAGGTTGATTTAACTGTAATTTTGGTTAAGTTATTGTGCTTACACTGAAAACGATGGCTGAACCTTATAAGATAGATCAAAAAATATACTACAGTATTGTACACCTTTAAAAATCCGCGATGATATAAAATCTTTATAATGTAGGTACTTTTTACGAGAAATATTAGCTTATTCAAGCAATACGCCATTAATCCTTATCCAGTAATGTACCTTAAATACATTGTGCATTTGATAAAGTTTATTATATTTGCTGCTACGGAACCCTTTGTGCGCGAGCCCGACTCGCACTTGGCCGGTTTTTTTATCACAAGTTTACCATCGTCCAACATGTGCAGAAAGGACCACAGCTACGTACTTAAGACAAAGGGGCAAAAAACACCATAAACTATCTCTACAAAGGAGTCTTTCGAAAAATGCCACAGTTCTTGGTATCTGTACGACTCACACAACATGTGCAATTTTTGAGAACGTTAAGCTTTTTGAGTATAGTCGTTAAAACAGCGTTTTATTTTCATCATATTTAAACAAACTAACCTTGTTTCAATACACAGCCTAATCAATTCCCACAGCTAGTATTAAGCTCCATTCTACACTCCACAGAAAAACAGGTACTTAAAATTTGAAACCAGATAGATGGATACTGTCTATTTAGCGATAAGGAGCTCAACCAAGGAGACTAGACTACAGGGCGGTTTAAAAACACCCGGCACGATATGTCGAGGACACACAAGAAAACACTGGAGTAACATAGAATACTTCATTTAGTGCCATCCATGATTACGATGGAAAATAGGGCACTAAAGTTCTGATAGATGCAGCAAGCAATCCTTTACATATCTAAGTTCATCAACACAACGTTTCGATGCTTGATATTTGATTCCAACAAGAAGATACCTAGTCTATCAATACAAAAAACGATGCTTGATATTTGATTCCAACAAGAAGATACCTAGTCTATCAATACAACGAAACGATGCTTGATATTTGATTCCAACAAGAAGATACCTAGTCTATCAATACAACGAAACGATGCTTGATATTTGATTCCAACAAGAAGATACCTAGTCTATCAATACAACGGCGTTATTTGATTCCAACAAGAAGACGCCATGGATAATTGAAATTATTTTATAATGGCTACCACTATGACAGTAAAACTACTCACCACAGGAAAAAAACCGGCTCACCGAGAAGTTTTAGTGACATAATGAGTGACGTAATGTATTCCTCCGTGTGTTGACACGGAGGAATACATTACACCAGCTTCGGCTCAACTGACTTAGTTCTGTATCGGATAGTACCAGTTAAAGTATAACAATAATAATAGGAGCTTAATCTTATCTAAAATACAAAACGGGCACGAAAACGGACAGCCAGAAGTGACGAGGCAGAACAACCAAATCAGAAGGGAAATGGCGGGACTAGCCGAAGAAAACAGTACGAGCATAATATGAGAGGAGCAAATAGTTGAAAACGTAGAGGTTGACAGTGAAACGGGCTACTTTATGGTCCGATGGAGGCTACTACAGTCGAAACAATAGAAAGGCGTGATAGTCAAAGAGAAAAGCAGAGGAGAAAAAGCAGCGAAGCCAATCTTTGAACTCGCAGAGGCAGACAGTGAAACGACTCCATGATGGAGGGTACTACGGTTGAATTTGAATTGAATGGCGTAATAGTCGAAAAAAGGAGCAAAATAAGAAGAACAGTGAGTACCTACTACCACCAAACCAGAACAGAATATCGTGACTGTTGAAGAGTAGAGAAGGGAAGCATATTTATAGAATAGCAGAGGCGGATAAAGAAACTAGCAACTCCATGACCGAGGATCCTTCAACTAAACTAGAAGAAAATAGCGTGTAGCCGAAGAGAAAAGCAAAATACGAAAAGGAGCGAAGTACCTAAATATTTGAAATAGAAACGAACAGCGAAACTGGCGACTCTACGATAGAACTCCACGATAGATACTACAGTTGAACCAGAAGGAAATAGCATACCCGAAAAGAACAGCTGAATGAGAAGAACATCGCAACAAATTCTTTCAAAAAGTAGTGGCAAACTGTGAAACCGGCGACTCCACAACAGGGGGTTGATTCTTGACCGCAACAGGCCGAACAGTCGAAGAAGAGCAGCAAAGCAAACTTTGAAATCGCAGAGGCGGACAGTGAATTTGGTGACTCCTAGACAGAGAGTACTACAACTGAACGGAGCCAGCTTACCAACGAAAAGAAAATGGTGGGATAATCGAAAGAAATCAGAATAAGATAAACAACAAAGCGATTCTATGAGACCAGAGAGGCGGACAGTGAAACTGAGAGATACTCGTAGTTAACGTCGATAAACTAACAACTCTACTTATGAAAAGATGTGAAACGAACTACATATTCAACCACACAAAAATCAATCCAAGAGACATTTCTACCATATCACAGGCTAAAACAATAAGTAAGTTATTGAGAATCTATCATTTTGATCATTTACCTTGAAGTACGGCTCTTGACGTTAACAAGCAGCAGCAGGCGCGAACATGCAACAGACTGAAATTACCTGCCGGAGCCCGAGAAATATTAGACATCGCTGAAACTTATAGGACAACTACTTATAATGAAGAACGAAAATCCCACAAAGGCTGACAGCCCACCTCATCTCATCAACGCTCATCCTGACGCAGCAATCCCTCCTTTCCTAATTTCCTATACTGGTTGCAGCGGTGTACACCGGGCTGGTTGTGGTCGGCCGGTTGCGGCTAGCCGATCGTCCTTTCCCATCCCTGAGCGTGTCCCTCCTTGCCTCCTTCAAAACAGCGCCCCCTGGTGTGCCGGTTTGACCGGAATCAGGCATTGTGTCCTGGCTGGGTGTGGTGCCTAAAGTTCAAAGTTCAAGTTCAAAGTAGAAGATACCGCGTCGTTGCTCAAAAAAACTCAGTTGAATTCAAAAAAATGTCCTAGAGAAAGACTAGTGAAACCTGGATACCTAACAACTCGAATTCAAACAATAGAAGACTACTGGAGCACCTTTAAAAAGGCACATCAGGATTTATTAAAGTGTACTACGCGGGAACAACGTGCAGTATTGTCTTATTTCAAGAACGACGAATTCTACCTGCAAGAAGATTTATATCTATGTATGTTGAGAGAACTTAGGGATTTGTTATCGCAAACAAGTAAGACCGCCGATAATTTGTTACGCAGCAGTGCGACAGGCAAAGGTCCAGTGAGAGTGAAATTGCCCAGTATTAAATTACCCATATTTTCGGGAAATTATGAGGAATGGCCCACATATAAGGATTTGTTTACGTCGTTAATACATGAATGTCCGAACATCAGTGAAGTGGAAAAAATACATTATTTAAAGACCAGCATAGCAGGCGAAGCGGCATCCTTGCTCAAACAAATCCAAGTGACCGGGGCGAATTATGTCCAAGCCTGGGACACATTAAACCAACGTTACAACAACAAACGTCTGATAGTAAACGCTTTTCTGAAACGATTGTTTTCCTTGAAGAAATGCATCACTCAATCTGCGTCGCAGCTAAAATACCTTCTGGATACTACGAACGAAATTATCAACAGTTTGAAAAATCTAAAGGTGCCTACAGATTCCTGGGATCAGTTAATTAAATTTCTGATAGTGCAGAAATTGGACTCGAAATCGCACAAAGAGTAGGAACAGATTGCTTATTCGAAAAATTCTGAAAAACTATCTACGTGGACGGAGTTGAGCGAATATTTAGAATCTACATACCGCACACTCGAGCTTGTTAACCCTACCACTAGCTCCAGGCCCATCAAAGAACGCGTCTTTCACGTCAGCACCGGATAAACTCAACCAAAGAAGGAATGTGTGTTGTGTAAGGATGTACACACACTATATCACTGCAACAAATTTAACAAAATGACACTAAATGACAGAAGAGAACACGTCAAATCAAACAACCTTTGTTTTAATTGTCTGGGAGCGGGACATGCGGTCTTCAAATGTCGTATGCCAATGTCATGCCGCATATGCAAGCGACGCCACCATACACTTCTACATCAACCAAAGGATATTCAGGAGTCGGCTATTTCTAAGGAACCTCAAGCGCCGATCTCAACTCAAGCAGATGTAGAAGAGGAAAGAGTTCATCACACAATGGTTGCGTCACACTACGCCTCAAGCCAGAAGATTGAGCTATTAGCCACAGCAGTAGTTATAATAAAGGGAGAGCAAGGAACCACTACTATTTTGAAGGCGTTAATAGATTCAGGATCTCAAGCATGTTTTATTACTGAGAAGGCAACTCAGATTCTGAAATTAAACAAATCTCCAGTCAATATAACCGTCTCCGGAATGGAGTCAATGAAGGTGAAGGTAAAACATGAGGTTGAATCCCAGTTATTGTCACGATGGGAAAATAACTTCAACTTAAACATAAAGGCCTACGTGATGTCCAAGCACTTAACAGCGAATGTACCTACTAGCACTATTACGAAGACTGATTGGCCTCATGTATCTAGCATTCAACTAGCAGATGAAAACTACTATGCACCTGGAACGATAGATTTGCTCTTAGGAGTAAATGAGTATGCAGCGATACTTAAACAAGGACTAGTTAAGGGACCACCAGGCACCCCGTGCGCTCAGAATACCTATTTGGGATGGATTTTGATGGGTGGTACAGGGAAAAAATCTTACAAAGGGGAAAAGAAATCAGAGTTATGAAACATGAAGTACATATCGAAGAATTACTAAAAACTATATGGGAAATAGATGTAGATGCGAAAAGAGTGCCTACTCTAAAGGAACAACAGTGTGAAACTATATACAAGCAAACAATTAAGCGAGATGAAAATGGAAAATATATAGTCAACTTACCGTTTAGCACAGAACACCCAAGGTCAGCTGAAGGAAACACGCGTGACATAGCTAAAAGAAGATTTTAACAATTAGAAAGAAGATTAATTAAAAAATGCAGAATTACAGACAGAATATACAAAGGTCAGAGAAGAATACAGAGAATTAAACCATAATTATGGAAGAAATACCTATAGAAGAGATAAATAATAAATCGGTGTACTTACCACATCACGCCATAATCCGAAGTGACAAGGAAACCACAAATACTAGAATCGTTTTCGACGCCTCCTGCGAGGGATGCAACGGTATTTCTTTAAACGATGAACTTCTGCTGGGCCCTGCCTTGCAAGACGACCTGGGAAGCTTAATTATCAGATGGAGAACTCATGCTATTTGCTTTGCATCGGACATTGAAAAAATGTACAAGATGATATGGGTTGATAAGAAAGACACCGATTACCAGAGGATTCTGTGGAGGAGCAATCCAACAGAAGACATCAAGGATTACAGACTCTTGACTGTAACTTTTGGAACGGCCTCCGCTTCTTATCTCGCTTTAAGGACGCTCATGCAGTTAGCCGACGATGAAGGCGATAGATATCCTGAGGCTGCAAAGATATTACGCGAAGACTTCTACGTTGATGATGTGATTTCCGGGTGTGATACTCTGGAAAAGGCTATACAAATTAGTCAAGATCTGAAAAAGCTACATAAACTAGATGGTTTTGAACTAAAAAAATGGTCATCTAATAGTCGTGAGTTCATGGAAGCTATAGTTCCAAGCGAAAAGTCAAGCAATGCACATCTAACACTACAAATTGGTGAAATAGTTAAAGCACTTGGGGTACAGTGGAGCCTAGGAAGGGATCAACTTGAATATAAATTAGACTTACCTGTCGCGGAAAGCGTCATCACGAAGCGCAGCATCCTCTCCGAACTTCAGAAATTGTTTGATTCTCTTGGATGGATCGCCCCCTGTCTGGTTATGGCAAAGATTCTTATACAGCAACTGTGGCAAGAGAAGGTAGATTGCGACGAACCTTTAAACAAGACATTATGTGAGAAATGGACAACAATACGAGTTGATCTTGAAGAAGTGATGGAATCTCTATAAATCGATGGATGGGAACGTCCAACTCAAGTAAGGAATCTATCGAAATACACGGATTTAGTGACGCATCCATGCAGGTTTATGGAGTCGTTGTTTATTGCCGTGTAATAAACCCAGATGGTACAATCAGAACTTCAATTATTGCAGCAAAAACGAGAGTCACTCCTTTGAGAACCATTTCTTTGCCTCGTCTAGAATTGTGTGGAGCTTTAATTCTATCCAGGCTGTTAAAACAAATAGAAAGTTTACGCGTACATTGACTTACTTTATTGACACATATTCCGGTCAATGAATCATGCGTTAGGCTTACCTACTTTACGAGTGAGTGCAATTTGAACTACACAAAATAATAGACGTCGCGTGAGAACCACTTAACTTACTATATTGTACATGGAAATAAACTCTATCTTCTTAATAAACGTGATCTTTAACTTCTGGCACTCCACATCAGCATCAACATCATCATCTCATCAACTCAACTAACTCATCTGTACAGCGTAACACGCCGTACATTGTGGTCCTTCGAGGAAAAACAGGTGTGTAGTGTGGTTCGACGTCATCATCTGATAACAATTCTTTTACTTATTATAATTAATATTTTATTATCTCCCAAACACGTGTAATGTAATTTGATACTTTTATAAACACGATAAAACCACGATAAGATATCAATGTATTGGCATTTACAAAATAGTATATAAACCTGTATTTTTCCCAATAAATGAATCAGTATAGAACCGACATCCGTTGCGTTATTTACTTAACCCTACGCCGATCATCTCATGGCGACCCTGCCAGTCCACTGCTTTCAGGCAGTGTAGACACTGAAGAATATCAAAAAAAAAAAAAATTATAATAAACAAAACATACGCGACGACAGACGCCCGTGCAAAATTGGTTATGGGAGGAAAATCGTCAAAAAATCAAGAAAACAAAGAAGAAATCATCATAGCACAAAATGGGGCTGGAAATAGTGCCCAAGCAACACAAGACGAAACTAACAAGCACATCCCGTCGCTAGTTTACATGGTCTCGGTAATATCCTGTCGATTATTTTCCTGTACATGGCGTGGAAGAAATATAAAAAGTGCCTTACAAAGAAGATCGAGCGTCAAGCAGTAGCAGTGATGATGCGGAAACACGAGATTGCATAGCAACCTATGAAGAAAAGAAGAAATAATCAAGAAGCTGAAACACTACTATGAAGAAAATGGGTAAAATATAATTATTAATTATGTAGATATAATAATAGTTAATCAAGTAGGTAGATGTAAGAATTAGTATTTGACAGATTTTTTTTTGTATTATGACAAAAATAAGGGACTACCTTACACAGTTAATTAAGTTATAAGAAGATATAAGGAAATTGGGTCCGAAACGTAGGATAGAGGCGTTAGGGTTAAAGAAATTTCTAGAAGTAAAAACTCTATATATAGAAGTTGAAAAATATATAGGTCAATTTAGTAGTAGACTAGAGAGATCAGAAGTCCCAGTAGAGGACAGTAAAGTAGTTCAGTCTATTTATTTACAAATAAAAGATACGTATAATAAAATATTGACTTACTATGAAGTGGAAAAAGAGCAAAAAATGGCTCCAAAAGACAACTTCGACCTAAAAACGGCAGTCTCGTTACTGCCAACCATGGATGGCTCAGAGGCCATAACAAACAAATTGATAGATGGGATAGAACTGTATTCAGAAATGATTGAGGACTCAGATGCACAACTTCTCATGAAGTTTGTGCTGAAAACCAGACTGACTCAAAGTGCTAAGTTGAGATTATCAAGCACTTATGTTAATGTAGAACAAATGATTAATGACATGAGAAAGCATCTACTAACAAAAAAATCAGATACCGCATTACAAAAGACATTAATGACGGCAAAGCAAGGGAATAGATCAATAGAGCAATTTGGTCAAGAACTTGAAGAACTTTTCGTAAACCTTACGATTTCACAGGCCAATGGTAACACCGCCTCTTATGATGTTTTGAAGCCCCTAAACGAAAAATTGGCTATAAACAGATTTGCTCAAGGATTGCGAAGCGAGAAACTAAATACAATTATAGCGGCACGAGCTTATTCGTCGCTAAAAGACGCAATTCAAGGTGCAAAAGACGAAGAGGTGTCAATGATTGCTCCAACAAATCCCGAACAAATATTCTTTGCTCGTGGAAAAGGCTACATTTACCGGAAACCATTTAGAGGCTCATATAACAGAAATGGCAACAGGGGAACGTATCCTAGAAATAAAAATCAACATGAAAGGACGAACGGTTGGCTTAAACCAAGAAGACCCTTCCAGCAACCACGAGGAACTTACACTCGAACCTACAGTCGTGGTAGAAGACAAAATAATAATTATAGCCAACATAAAATTAATGCAGCAGTAGAAAAGCCAGACAACGAAAATGATAACGAATTAAAGTTTTTTCGTGAATGGCAATTACATTCTGACGTATAATAATATGAATTCAGTCCAATTTGACATTAAGGGTAGAACCTATGTTTGGTTGATAGATACGGGTGCATCACTTAGTGCAATTAAGCGTGACGTGGCACTATCAACAAAAGAGAGTATTACCCCGAAAATCACATACATAGATGGTATAGGAGGTAAAGTTTCATCTTACGGTACAATTCGTTTAAACCTAGAGAGCAAGACAGCGAAACAGTCATTTAATCACAAATTTCATGTGTTTGCAAACTTACCATTAGATGTTGATGGAATAATTGGACAAGATTTTCTAATGAAATATAAATGCGTAATAAATTTTGAAACAGAAACAATAACTTTAAATTACAATAATCAGTTCTTTAAAATACCATTAAATTTAACAGTAAAATCGAACACAAGTATAAACTCAAATCTAATAAAAATACCAGCACGTTGTGAAACTACAATCAAATTATCAAATAATTACAACGGTGATTGTGTTGTTTTAACAAGCGAAATCGGCGAAGGAATATTTGTGGCAAACACCATAACACGTTCTGAGAATGGAAAAATTCCTATTAAAATACTAAACACTCGTGACGAAGATGTAATATTAAAAACTCTCACTCCACAAATACGACCTTTGCATGACTACAAGTGTTATTCTTTTGAACAATGTGAAAATAACGCAGATAGGGTAAAACTTTTATTCTCACACTTAAAATTACAAAATTTAAACACAGAAGAAAAAAATACTATAGCTAGCATTTGTGCAAAGTTTGCAGATATTTTTCATTTACCAGGAGATACCTTAAATACAACAAAATTGTACGAACAAAAAATACACTTAAAACCTAATACGTTGCCGGTGTATAATAAACCCTATCGTCTGCCTCAGTCACAAAAAACAGAAATAAATAAACAAATAAAAGAAATGCTTAAAAATGATATTATAGAAGAATCTCAGTCAGAATGGGCAAGTCCATTATTACTAGTTCCTAAAAAGACAGATTCAAGCGGAGAAAAGAAATGGAGATTAGTGATAGACTATAGAAAAGTCAACGAAGTCATAGAAAATGACAAGTTCCCGCTACCAAACATAACAGAGATATTAGATTCGTTGACAGGTGCAATGTACTTTAGCACCTTGGACTTAAATCAAAGTTATTACCAAATAAAATTAGACCCTGAGAGCAGAAAATACACTGCATTCATTGCAGATAAACATTATCAAATGAAACGATTACCAATGGGTTTAAAGACAAGTCCAAACGCGTTTAGTAGAGCAATGACTATAGCTATGTCGGGTCTTAATTATTTAAAATGTATAGTTTATTTAGACGATATTATAGTAATGGGCCGTAATTTAAGCCAACATAATAATAATTTAATAGATATTTTTACGAGATTGCGGAAGGTAAACTTTAAGTTGAATCCCTTTAAGTGTAACTTTTTACAAAAAGAAATATTATACCTAGGACATGTGGTAACACCCGAGGGAATAAAACCCGATCCCAAAAAGATTTCAACAGTACAAAACTACCCAGTACCAAAGAACACTGACGAAGTCAGACGTTTTGTAGCTTTTGTAAACTATTATAGAAAGTTTATTCCCCAATTTTCAGAAATAACTCAACCTTTAAATAATTTATTAAAGAAAGACGAAAAATTCGATTGGAACAAAGGTTGTATTACAGCGTTCGAACGATTAAAAACTGTTATCAGCAGTCCACCTTTACTACAATACCCGGATTTCTCAAAAAGTAATAAATTCATGTTACACACGGACGCGTCGGGCATAGCTATAGGATGCGTATTATCAAATAAAAATGGCTTGCCAATAGCATACGCAAGCAGACCCTTAAATTCAGCGGAGAAAAATTATCCAACAATAGAAAAGGAATTGTTGGCAATCGTTTGGGCGGCGAAGTATTTCCGACCATATTTATACGGACGTAACTTTAAGATTGTCACAGACCACCGTCCTTTGATTTATTTATTTAATACTAGCGGCCGCCCGCGACTTCGTCCGCGTGGAAAAGTAACTTTTTACCCCCCTTTCAACCCCTTACAACCCCCTTTTCGCAATAAACAATAGCCTATGTTCTTTCTCAGGGTCTAGATTATCTGTATACCAAATTTCATTTAAATCCGTTGAGTAGTTTTGGCGTGAAAGAGTAACAGACAGACAGACAGACAGACAGACAGACAGACAGACAGACAGACAGACAGAGTTACTTTCGCATTTATAATATTAGTATAGTATATAGTATGGATAGTATGGAAGTATGGATGAACAATCCATCAAGTAGACTCACTAAATTTCGTTTGTGCTTAGAAGAATACGATTTCACGGTAGAATATTTGAAAGGCAAAGAAAATGCAGCAGCTGATGCATTATCTCGGATAGAAATCACTAGTGATGAGCTTAAGGATATGACAAAGAACGTAATGTCAGTTATGACTAGAGCACAGAAACGACGAATAAAAGAACTAAGTCAGGTAAACGATTCCGTTTCTATGAGTTCTAACAACGATTGGACCGGCCATCCAAACATAGTTGGAATTCCTAAAAAAACAAATAGTTTACCAGAGCTGAGTTTTAATAAAAATGACTACGACAAAATATTAAAACAGACAGACTTAGTGTCAACTCAAAATAATATTATAATTTACTCGCCATCCTTATTGACATTGTGTGTCAACCCTAGTTTTCGATCGCGTACGAAACGAGCTTTCCTCGCGAGAGAATTAGATACGTTTTGCAAGACACAAAAGATAAGAGAGGTATGCATACTCCACAACGATGACACCACTTGTATAATAACAGAGCTAGCTCAATGTATAAATAATAAAAATGGGTCAAGGTCCGGACCACGACTTTGTATAATAAAAGGTGTAAAGAAAATAAACAACGAAGGAGTTCGGTTTAAACAGCCTTGGCGAACGCACGTGCGCACCGCACCATCCCTCGTTCAAACTGGTCGGGGTCCAACCCTTAGGTCGGCGCAGGCGCAAGGCTTTGTTTTCGCGCGCGTATTTTGCTTATTTCTAACTATGTCTCACATAGTTTAATAAGTGATTTCTCCTAATTTAGAGCTTTATATAAATTAAGTGATTAAGTGACTTTTGTCCCTAAGAATGTGAAAAAAGTTTAAAGTGTTTGTGCATGTGCAAGTATTTGGCTAACAGCCAGACGAAATGGTTCGGAGCCAATTAATAAAAGTGTTCATTTATTACGTCAATGAATAGTTACTACATAAGATAGTGTTTTTCCTCAAGTAACAAAAGGTTGCGCAATATCCTTATTGTTGACCTCCATCCCTCAGTAGCAGCAAGTCGCCGATAGCTGAACCCGGTGAGATAATTCCATTTTTTCACGCCCAGAATTGGCCCGGATTTGTATTTCTTTGCATTAGTACGTGCTACGTTTCTGCGATATAGAGGGAGGTCGAAATACTTAGTTTTTTAGATGTGTGGCTCTATGACGGCTAAGCATTTTTGTAAATGCCGGAGAATTTGCCAAAAAATTACCTTCTTCCCGTATATAATCACCGTGCTTTAATTATATGTCTTACAGAGCATCACACATATACGGAAAACACAACACAAACAGTCTTAGTGACTTTTTAGTTAAAACACCCAAACAGCGTTCATTGCTCAAGCTAACATCTGACAGCAATAAAATATCCCAGACGTCCAAAACTTTCCGCCTTTTATCTCACTTAGGCTTAGGCGCAAATAATGGTACCCTTTTTTTGTCACAAGTCTACCATCGTCCAACATGTGCAGAAAGGACCACAGCTACGTACCTACTTAAGACAAAGGGGCAAAAAACACCATAAACTATCTCTACAAAGGAGTCTTTCGAAAAATGCCACAGTTCTTGGTATCTGTACGACTCACACAACATGTGCAATTTTTGAGAACGTTAAGCTTTTTGAGTATAGTCGTTAAAACAGCGTTTTATTTTCATCATATTTAAACAAACTAACCTTGTTTCAATACACAGCCTAATCAATTCCCACAGCTAGTATTAAGCTCCATTCTACACTCCACAGAAAAACAGGTACTTAAAATTTGAAACCAGATAGATGGATACTGTCTATTTAGAGCTCAACCAAGGAGACTAGACTACAGGGCGGTTTAAAAACACCCGGCACGATATGTCGAGGACACACGAGAAAACACTGGAGTAACATAGAATACTTCATTTAGTGCCACCCATGATTACGATGGAAAAAGGGCACCAAAGTTCTGATAGATGCAGCAAGCAATCCTTTACATATCTAAGTTCATCAACACAACGTTTCGATGGATGCGCTCCATTTGGCCGAAGCTCAAATGAACTAGTTTTCTTCGATATAACGCTCATTTGATAGAATTTTTACTTGAACTAATTTCGGTTTCTCTAGTTTCATTTCGTGTAATTGTTGTTTGATGTGGTTTTACAGTTGCCATAATAACATTTTATATAAGTACCACTCTTTTGATATAAAAATCATTTTATATAATGCTTAAGTGATATAAAAGTAATTTCCTATAATGCTTTAGTGTTATAAAGTGTTCTAATCATATTACTTACAAACATTAGGGCGAACCCAACTCAGCCTACTTCGACCTTCACGTGGTGCTTGTTTGCCCTACCCCTAGAGTGTAATTTTATAAGGCGGAGGCGCGGAGGGAGGCAGCCCCCACCCGCTGTAATAAGGTTCAGGCACTCGGCCTCTCCGTAGCGGCTGAGGCTGGTCGCCGAAGGCGACCAGCAAGCCGAAGCTGCGGAGGAGAGCGTGGGTGCCTGAAGCTCATTACGCTAGGGTGGAGGGGCTGGCTTCCCGTAGCGCCGAGGCGCGCGCAGGGCGAATGAATGCTGCATGCCTGCCTGCATGCCTGCAGCATGCTGCTTGCCTGCAGCATGCTGCTTGCCTGCTTGCATGCTGCATGCCTGCTTGCATGCTGCATGCCTGCTTGCATGCTGCATGCCTGCTTGCATGCTGCATGCCTGCTTGCATGCTGCATGCCTGCTTGCATGCTGCATGCTTGCTTGCATGTTGCATGCCTACTTGCATGTTGCAATGTTTTTTTAATTACAGTTATACGATATGAGATGTATGTTATTCGATTTTATGTTGAATGATAATTATAACATTTGAATAGATAGATAAAATGAACGTTAGAGTTATTGATGGTTATGTGAAATGAAGATATACCATCTAAATTTATACTGAACGTTTATTATACTAAATGAGTGGTTATACCATTTAAGATTATGCGAAATTAAATTACCTATATTGCTTGAATGTTAGTTTTTTTAAACTTATATCAAACATTACACACCCCGTTTCGATGCTTGATATTGGATTCCAACAAGAAGATACCTAGTCTATCAATACAAAAAACGATGCTTGATATTTGATTCCAACAAGAAGATACCTAGTCTATCAATACAACGACGACTCGTACTCGGATAATGCTTCAAACGCGCTCACTCGTGAATGTGACTCGATTGTCACTACTCGATACCGAACGCGTAAATTACTCGTACTAAGGAATTTGGTTTTCCCAAGTGACCGCTAGGTGGCGCTTTTTGTTTCCCATAGAAAACATAAACGCGGTCGCAATCGAACGTGAGAAGAGCAAACTCGTACTAAGCACTCTGGACCCCTCCGGTAGCAGTTCCAAACAGAAAGAAAATACTACCGGGGAGGCCACACGAGGAGGTCGCCGCACCGTAGTCCCCAGGGGTAGTGAGGCCTTTGCCCAGCAGTGGGACACGACGGACTTTTAATAATACTATTCTATGCGCGGAGAACGTCGCCTTATTACTACTTACTTTAATCTAAATTAATTTCGCAAATACGAGTTTTACGGCTAATTAGAGTGTGTATTATCACAGTTAAAAGTGAACATATAACCCGCTGGGGTGAGTTGAAATATTATTACGTAATCTATTTTAGCAGCTATCTCTTGAGATCTGATTATTCCGTTGTGCCGCCGATAATGTAAAAGTAAATCTATAAATAGATGAATACTGGCCTATCTTCCTCGGATTTGGCACAATGGGCATAGCATAGCATCTTCCAGTGATACCGAATTCAAGAAGTTTTTCAAGCAATTTTGTGGGAAATTGTATCAAATGCCTTCTTGAGGTCTATAAAAATGCCAAGTACTATTTGTTTTTCGTCAATTTTGTTTTTTATTTTTGCCACTAGATCAATTGATACCGAGAGCGTGTTAGACCTAGGTCTGAAACCGTATTGTTTTTTGTATAAGATTTTTCTAGTATCAAGATATTTTTCAATTCGAGTATAAATGACCTTTTCAAAAATCTTAGAGATCACTGGCAGGACCGATATTGGCCGGTAATTACACGGATCAGACTTGTCTCCAGATTTATGAATTGAAGTGACTTTCGCAATTTTTAGGCTGTCCGGGAAAACTCCCCGGGCCAGACAATCATTTATACAATTTGTTAATGGAGCCACTATTAGATTCTGTATACATTTCACGGATTTTGTGCTGATACCATCAATACCACAGCTTGTGTTAGTATACAGTTGCTTAATTATTTTCCTGATTTCATCCGTGGTTGCTGGTTCGAAGTTAGTTAAATTTGTTGCTTCTGATATATTAGGTGCTTTGTAGTGCTGATTTGTCGCTTGCAAATTTGGAATGGCATTGGCTAATACTGAGCCAATGGTTGAGAAATAACTGTTGAAGCACTCACAGATCTCCTTTTCATCAGTAAGAATTGTGTTGGTGTTTACAACAAGTTTTCTTGGGCCAACCATATCTTTTATTTTGTTCCTTGATAGGTTATTAATAGCTTTCCACATCTTCTTTGGTTTCTTCATATGATTTTTGAAATAATTAAGATAATATGTTTTTTTAGTTTTCTGTATAATTTCATTGACTCTGGCTCTGACTTCTTTAAATTTAATTTCTAAATTTTTATCTGATTTATTTATTTTTGTAGTTGTACCATAATGTATTACGTTCATTGATATCGTGTATGATGTCCTTATTTGTCCAGTCTTGGAGTGGTGGATTTATTAATTTTGTTTTATTGATTGTGCTCCTCGCTGTGCAGTTTAAAATTATTTCTTCCAATGCATTATAGTCAATCGTATTTGTTGTTTCGGTGTTGGACAGAACATTTTCTACCATTTGATATAATTCGCTATAATTTACCATTGTGTACATAGTTTATTTAATAGGTGCAGGCTGGAACTTCTCTATTTCTACATATATGTGTTTATGATCGGACATGGAAGTATCGATAATATTGATATTGATGTTATTATGTTTCAGGTTAGTACAAACATGATCTAGAATAGATTTCCTGAACTCCGTTTCCCGGGTACAATGTTTTTTACAGATTTTATTCAATATTCTATAGCCATTTTCATTAAGTGTATCTTTATATTTACGAGTATATCTGTCGGGCGTTATTAAATCAAAATTAAAATCGCCAAACACTATGGCTCTCTTTTTAGTTTGAAGTTGCATAGAAAAGGCTTCAAGAAAACTGTCCACCTTGTTTCTATCGGGATTATATACCGCGCCAATGTCTAGACATTGTCGTTCCAAGTGAATCCAGAGGTAGTGGATTTCGTCATCAATGCAGTGTTCCTCGATAAGAGTGTGTTTCAGATCATTATCAACGATGATTGAGACTCCTCCTCCTCTCCGGGATTTTCTGTGGTTACTGTAGTGAGTGTAGTTTGGTATTTGTATCATATTAAGATCACTAGCGTTTCTAATCCAAGTTTCGCATACTACGACAATGTGGGGTCTGAGTGAGACAACAATGCATCTAAGTTCGTCGAATTTGCCCGCCCTGATGAGACTACGGGCATTCATGTGCAAACATTTAACAGAGTTTTTGGTGCTCGTGATATCATTGTAGGAATTGACTATTTTACATGTTATTTGACCAGTTGAAGCAGTCAGTTTTTTGCTACCATTATGTTTTCTTTTTGCTTTTCCTCTGTGTTTTCAATTATTTTAGGTATGCCTTTTACGTATTCAATAGCTAGGTTATTCTCTCTATTATTGATTCGTTTTTCGAGTTCTACTTTGAGATTCTGCAAGTGTTTCCGTTGGATTGGAGTTTGGTCTGAGAATATTTTTATGCTATTATTATCGAATTTCACGTTACCTTTGTTTCGTAGTAAGAACGTTGCTGTTTCTTTTGATGCGAAGCATACTTTTATTGCTCGGGTCCGATCTGGTTTGAATTTTCCAAGGCGGATGACTTTTAGAGGATCGGGACATTCATCGTATATCTTTTTAATAATTTTGGCAACTTCGTTGTTATTATATGTACGTCTATCAGTCGTCATACTCGCCTCAGGTATGCCTATAATCACAATATTTTTGGACCGTATACTGCGTTCGTTAACCTCATGTACAATGTCTTCGTAATTCTGGTGCGATTTACTTGTAAGGGTTGATAATGGCGAACTATCTTTATGGTTATTCATTTCAGATTCTAGAAGTTCTATTTTTCGCTCATTATTATCGCTCGTAGTCTGTAGGCTATCAATTTTAACCTTAGCATTATTTTGAGCTTATGTTATGGCGCCTACACACACTTGGTCAATTGAAGCAATTGAATTTTATAAACAATGAAATTTTTAATGAATAAAAAATATGTTGTATCCGCGGTGGGAGTCGATAATGAAAACAACCGGTAGGGCTAAGCTCATATATTCGACTGGCGCAGCAGCCGTTGAGACGTACAACAAAAATTGAGATACATCTACCCTACTTTATAGATACAACATCCCTCCACCTTAATTTTCAAAAATATTGTTTGTAATCTATTATTTTCTTGTTCCGTTTGGCACGCATGGTGACGTCCGTTGATTCCGCCATTGGCCCTATAGTCGTTTCTCGCTCCGCTAGTATGTCCGCTGTAGCACCGTCCCTGGTCTCCTCACCACAGTCAAATCACCTGTCCACAGGTTCCTCACTGGTATGTGTGTCTAACGCATCGGCCGGTGCTCGCGCATGCTCCTCGGTCGCGAGAGTCACTGAACCATGGACTGGCTGTTCTTCAGTTGCCATGGGCGGTGTCTCTTCAGTGCTGCCCTGAGCTGGTAACCCAATTAATGCGGGAATTGTCTTCTCCAATGTTAATTCCTCTCTACTAATATCTTCCCCCTTGTATTTTAACAACTGGTTAGAGTGTCTTTTAACGATTTCTGCGGTATGCATCAACTGCACCAGATAGAGTGAGTTTCCTATTCTTTTATTTATAATACCACGCGCCCAATAATTCTTCTTTTGATTATATAATTTTACCAACACTATGTCCCCTACACTAAAATCTATACAACGATTGCCCCGATAGGATTCACACTGCGAACACTGTTTAGATTTAAAGCATTTGTCGAGTGCCATGTCAGATATTGAAGATGTTGATGGATAAATAAGATCAAGTCTACATTTTAATTTGTGCCCGAATAAAATCTCTGCGGGAGATCTGTTTGTAGTGGAATGTATGGAATTTCTATAACTTAAAAGAAATTCTTGTAATTTTACATTTAAATCCTTTAAATTTGATCCCGACAACAAAATAGATTTAAGAGCTTTTTTTTTTTTTTTTACATAACTCTCAGCTTGCCCATTACTCGAAGGATTGTAAACTGGCGATGTTAATTGCGTTATACTATTGCGCAAACAAAATTGCTTAAACTCCGCTGACACAAATGAGGTACCATTATCAGTGCAAATAGTGTGGAATAACCCGAATCGCGCCATCACTACACACAGTTTTTCAATAACTACACGGGTGCCGAAGCCTGTGGACACATCAAAACACTCGACCCATTTGGAATACGCGTCCACCACTATCAAATATGTTTTCCCACTAATTGGACCTAGAAAATCTAAATGAACCCGGTGCCACGGCCGACATGGGTAAGGCCACGGGGTGAGCGGCGCGCGCGGGGGGGCCGCGCGCTGCTCGTTGCAGGCGGCGCACGCGCCGGCGTCATACTTCATTTTTGTAATGCCTAAATGATTTTTATGTAATTCATTTAGAATTTTGCTTTGTATACTACTTGGGACAACTAATCTATGACCTCTCATTAGACATCCATTTTCCACTGAAAATTCCAAACGATGTGTTAAAAATGTTTTAAACCTATCATCTACGTTATTTGGCCAACCCTTCATCACATACGATTCCCGCACAGTACAAATATTTGTGTGCATGAACATGTCTGTTTGTATTGGTCTGGGTGTTTTCTACGTATTATAAGTATGTATTTACAAAAGAAAAAGTATTATATGTATATATTTGTAATCCCACTGTTAGTTCTGATATCTGTAACACAGGTGCTTGAGCTACCTATCTCAGAGTCAGATCAATGTATGTGATGTAGTGAAATATTATATTATATTATTATTATATTATACTGTGCTATTAACGATAAAGTTTCATCACGACCAGTAGCCTCACGAACATCAGTTAGTGACAAAAAAGGTTCTCCCTCATAAACAAACTTCACGTAAGCGGAGCTATCGGGCGATGACTCATCACTCGATGCACCCGCAGGTGCGCGCGCGCCGGCGGACGAGCCTTCCATACCTACTGACCTACTTAAGTAATCGGCACAGTTATGTACGCTACTAACATATTCAATTTTATAGTTGTACGCCAATAGAAAAATTGCGTACCTTTGCAACCTATTAGCAGTTATTTCGGGGATGCCCTTGTCCGGATTAAATATCGAAATAAGTGGCTTGTGATCCGTTCTCAAAATAAAAGGCTTAATACGTCCATACAAATATTGATGGAATTTTTTTACTCCAAATATTATCGATGTCGCCTCTTTTTGAATTTGACTGTAATGCTTTTCGGCCGAATTCAGGGAACGGGACATGTAAGAAATTGGTTTTTCGATACCTCCCTCCTCCATCTGAGATAAAACTGCTCCTAGCCCGTACTGTGATGCATCCACCGTCAAGATTAGTTCCGCTTCCGGATTAAAATGTGTCAACACATTATCCGACGCTAACTGTCGCTTAATGTTTACTACTGCTTCCTCGTGCTCTTTGCCCCAAGACCACGGTACATTTTTTTTTAACAATTCGTGCAAGGGAAACAAAATAGAAGACGCATTCTTAATGAAAGCACGATGCCCAAAAATGGCCATAGCACGCCCATAAAAAAGATTTTGGTTAAAAATTATGTTTTTAATTATTTTTAATGGTCAACATATTCGTTTTGCCCCTAAAGTCCAGAATAATTTATCACACTAAATAAGTTTTGAATTGACCCCACTAACACAGGAATCATTATTTTCCTGGAAGTGCAGAGCCGAGTTGCCATTTAAGAGCCAAACGTCAATTAAATCGATTCTTATCGATTAGAGTACGCACCACAACTCAAGGGGGCGGATATTTAATGATCTAAATAAAATAACCTAAGGACGCGTTATTTTCTTTATTTATTCAAAATATGTATAACAATTAATAACAGCTCATAATTTCCCAAAATGTCAACATGCCAAAAGTCAATAGCAGCCTAACTGCTGTGTTTTTTTCAGTGAGTGAGGGTACCGGAGACTCAGCGGGGGTTTACCATACTTGAGAAATAGGGGAGGTTACCGTCTTTCGCGCTTTTTACACAGATTCTTTGCTTCACGCTTGCGGGCCAGTATGGCGATGCCAACGGATAGGATACCATGAGGATACTTCATCCGTTGACTACCGTTGGCTACCATTTTGTTTACCACCAGGCTGAATGGAGTCAATAAAAATAAAAAATAAAAATAAATGAATATCCCAGGACACCAATTAGGTACACAACAAACAATATGAATGTATTTTTTTAATAATTTGAAACAATCGATATTGATTACTGTTTCATTTATTCAATAGGTATCGATTGTTATATTTGCAGTGGCAACCCCACTTACTTATATTATTTATCTATGCCACTTACAATACGTCAAACGTCATTTTACGTAAATTCACGTTAGCTCTCGAGTTTTGAACTTTTGAAATTGAGTATAATATTTTTATTAAGTAAAACAACGAATTGGAATAAAAATGGACTCCGGTGATTGATCTAATACTGAAGACCTTGGCTTGAACATGGATTCCGCTCCCGCTTCCTCCGCAACCACTCGCCCGCCATTATCGCTGAGGTGCAAAATCTCATTCAAAAATGGATTAATTCAGTGGTAAATAATTATCGTAATATTTTTTGATTGTTTAACAATTTACAGTGGACAATATGATTGTATTATATGGGCTTTTTCATTGCAACAGGTATTAACAAGCGACGACATTAAAGTATTAAGGTATTAACAAGAATTATTCTTGCTGGACAGCAGCTTGGAGTGAAATAAGACAGCCTACTTCTGCAGATCAACAAAGTGCACCAATTGTTGGTCATACACATGTGTGCATCTCCTGTGGACGGTAGCTTTTACGAAGAAGATCACACACATTGACAAATACCACACCTCGTGTGGATGGTATTAGACAAGATATTACTCGTCAAATTGCACCTCGTGAGGTGAGTTTTTGACTTTATTAAGGTTGCATATATTTGTGTTGATAAATCTGATCGGTGTTGATCTTGATCAACAGTAATAAGACAGGTTGTGCAGCAATACAACAATACTGTTGCAATTGTATTGTAGGCCGTCAAACTGTGGGATGCTGTGCCCACGTCTTGTCGGTGATCTGGTATTTGGGATGGGCTCGCCATGAAAGTAATATAGCACTACCTGCGGAATTTCTGGATGACGTCTTAATGTTTTATGACGATGAATAAAGAACGTTTTTAAATGAAATTCCGACTTTTACTTATCTGATGATTACCTCACAACAATAATTACATTATATACTATATTTTACGCATAAAATTATTGGTGTGCGCTTTTCAGCCAAAACTATTCTGAACTTTGGGCATTCCCCTTTCTGTAATAATTCACCATACCTAAGAATGACTTTAGTTCCGATACATTAGAAGGTGCTCGTGCTTTTAAAATTGACTCCACCTTTTCCGGGGCCTTATGAACGCCGTTGCGGTCAATGACAAACCCTAAATAAGAAATCGATTCCTGAAAAAATGTGCACTTATTTTTATTTAATGTAAACCCCGCGTCTTCTAACTTGCGAACCACTTCGTTTAGCCTGATCATCATTTGATTTCGGTCTTCCGCGCAAATACAAACGTCATCCATAAAGACTAGTATCCCTTCTACCCCTGCAAGTATAGTTTCCATGGTCCTTTGAAATATAGCTGGTGCGGAAGCAAGACCAAACACTAATCTTGTAAATTTGAATAAACCTTTGTGCGTATTTATGCATGTTAGCATTTGTGAGGCCTCGGTTAAACAAAGTTGGTTATAGGCCTGAGAAAGGTCGAGTTTGCTAAAAAATTTCCCACCATGAAGTTTAGAAAAAAGTTCATCTTGTCTTAGTAAGTTACTAGTTACAGTTACTAGTTGATAAGGGTACTTATCAACTAGTAACTGTTTATTTATGGTTACGGAGTAGTCTGCGCATAAACGGATCGACCCGTCGCGTTTTAAAATCGGTACTATGGGGCTGGCATAGTCCGAGTATTTTACCGGTACTAATATACCTAAATCTACCAACCGATCTAGTTCTTTACTAACACTATCCCGAAGAGCATACGGTAATAATCGTGCTTTTATAAAAATTGGTTTAGACTCTGGCTTAAGCGACAAATCAACTTGTACATTTTTGTAACAGCCTAATTTATCAGAAAACAGTTTCGGGTATTTTGATATAATATCTTCTACAAAATTAGTGCAACTATTTAAAGAACAAATTTGAAGGTCAAAACGGGAAAAGAAATCTCTACCTAACAATGGGGGTCCCCCATTCTTTACAACATAAGCTGTAATATTCTCTTTTTTATCATTGTATGTAAAAATCAAATCTACAACGCCTATTACATTTAACCTATCACCGTTATAACTGTGTAAAATGATGTCACTCGATTTTAACGCCATTTTGGAAAAATACCTCATATACATTTGCTCTGATATTACGGTAACTGGCGATCCAGTATCTATCTCAAAAATAAAATCAGCGCCATTGACTACAACAGATTCCCGCAAAGGTTCTCCACGAAAAGTACGAATATTGTATAAAAAATTCTTACCATCATCATCAGTATCCTCATTGCACTCGACATAATGGTGACCTTCGACCTTCCTACACATACGTTTAAGGTGGCCTTCAATTCCGCACTTTCTACACTTATAACGCGCAAATCGACACATTGACGCCTGATGCCCAAGGTAACCGCACGCAGAGCAGCGCGCGCCATTTTGGGATGGCGCTGACGCGGCCGCCACGCCGCGGTGCTGCGCGTCGCTCGCGCGCCCAGCCGCCATCTTCATCACGCGTAATGTCCCCTCTCCATTACTCCGCTGAAGTGATTCCTGTGCGCCTGCACGGGCACTGCGAATCCCTTCAGCTATATCCAACGCCTTACTGAGCGTCAGCTCCGCCATATCCTTGGTAAATAATTTTTCCCTCGCTGGACCGGATTCCATTCCCAGCACAAACCGGTCGCGTAGCTGGTCATCCAGATGCGATGCCTCGAACCCGCAGTATGACGCTAGGGCTCGCACACGCGCTGCCCACTCCGGCAATCCTTAGCCGAGGTCCTGTGTGGCGCTATGGAACTTGTACCTTTCGGCGAATGTGCATTTTTTCGTTTTAAAGTGCCCGTCGAGTAAATTTACAACTTCATCGTAGCTCAACACACCCACTTGTTTCGGTAGTGCTAAATCCCGCACAAGTTTATATGTAGCTTCTGCTAAGTTGCTCAGTAGTATAGCTCGACGTTTGCTACCCAGTTTGTCTGTTTCCTCCGCGATATCATTTGCCAGAAACCACTGTTCCAAGCGATCTTTATAGATGGACCACTCCTGAATTTCGTGGCTAAAAGATGACAAGGCGCCCACAGTTATTTTTGCCATAATAATTGCTGCACACGATAAGTTTTTTATCTCGTTCGCCAACTGTTATATCCGCGGTGGGAGTCGATAAAGAAAACAACCGGTAGGTCTAAGCTCGTATATTCGACTGGCGCAGCAGCCGTTGAGACGTTTAACAAAAATTGAGATACATCTACCCTACTTTATAGATATAACAGTGTGCCTGATCGATCAAAAGGTTGGTAAGATGTCCACTGTTTGGAATGATAAGTGGGTGCTTCATGTTTTCATCTACATTATCATGTTTAATTCTGCCTCCGACTCTCAACAGGTGCTGCTCATCCAGGAACGAAGTAAGGGGAAGTAGCGGGCTGTCACGCTTAACCGTCTTCTGCTTCTTGATGGTAAGTATTTCATTTTGAAAATGTTCTTGTTGTATATGTTTTATAATAATATTTCTTGCTTGTTTGATTTCAGGTGCAGTTAAGTACGGCGTCTTCGGCTTGGAACTCGACACCGCTCGTATTACCCACGCAAGTATGCGCGCACTCGCGTTAAACAGCTGTGTCTGTTTATTAGGTCATTGATTACGTCATTATTCTGTCGTTGAGTGACGTTTGTTTGTACTGATTTCTTCCCTACTAGATTTGTCGTGTATGTTTCTTCATTGTTGTTATCTTGATATGTTTTTAACCAGGCTGGACCTTCCCACCACAGAGGATGATTTTTCAGGTTTGATGCACAGATTCCCATACTAGCGCAGTCTGCCGGATTTTAAACTTCTATCATCATATCAACTTCTAAAGATTGTACGGCCAGCAGGTCGTACATCTTTATGGTCCTTCGAGCATCTTGAGCTGGCGGGAGCGGCTGCAACGTGACCGCGCAACGTGACACCGTCCGTCGGAAAACTTACATACGTGCAACATCAAAACTATTAGTGAACAGCAATTGTGGACATTGTTAATCATCACCATCAAGTGCAGTGATATAGAAGTTCTACAACATCAGAATCAGATCAGGTACCCTTGTGTTCTTGTGTCCTACTTGCAATAGCGAATCGGTGGAGTCGGCTTCCCACCAGCGGGTCTAACCGACGAGATTGAGAAGTCGCACATATTGCTTTTGGGATATTGGAGTACGAAGCGGTACTACCAGCATCCGTGACTATAGAGCATCGGTCACTACTATCCTACTACTATTATAAAGGCGAAGGCGTTTGTAAGTATGGATGTATGGATGTATGGATGTTTGTTACTCTTTCACGTAAAAACTACTGAATGGATTTGAATGAAACTTTACCACAATATAGCTTATACATCAGAATAACACATAGGCTACAATTTTTGAGGTTTCTACGAACCTGAAGTCCACGCGAACGAAGTCGCGGGCAAAAGCTAGTCATTAATATTTTTCATCGATAAGCAAAGATGGAGAATATCTTACCAAACCAACATCAACTCATGGACGCAATGCAGAGTCTTTTCACCAACTTCAAAAAAGATGGAGCGGAGAGAAAAACCCCTGCTAACATCCAAAGACGTCTGGAGACTCTTGATCAGTATTGGAGAGAAATTCAAGACAATCATATCAAGTTACTTGAGTACAAAAACCGCGACTATACCTATTTCGCGGAAAACCACTACGAAAGGATATCATCATTTTATTCCGAATGTCGGCAAAAGATTCACCAGCATCTACCGAAGGAGCAAGAAGCCAAGTCTGTCCTTAGACCTGCTACTCCATTAGCTGGTGCTATGGACTGGGTGCCACCTTCTACGCCATCAGCCACCGCGTCGGAGCCTTCGTCCGCGGGAAGACAACAAGGCATTCCTAGCAAAGTGGATGGAGGTAATCAAAGCAAGCTTAGTGAGATGTATAGAAAACAGAAAAGTAATTTCAAGGCCTTCGAACGAGCAATGAATAACATCAATCTCGAATTACTTACCGAAAAGTGGGAATTTGAGGACGCTCTTCGCTGCATACAAGGTCGCTGGCACGCCATTGATTCTCTTCATTGGGAGATAGACAGCGAGGTCATTACTGAGGATTTAAAATACGAGCAGACTTACTTCATGTATGAGGATAGCTACAATAAGATCAAAAAATCTATCAACAGAAAGATGTGGGCCGTGTCTCATCAAGAACACGCCACCCCCAAGATAGAGATACCCGTATTCAGTGGTAACTATCATCAGTGGTCATCGTTCAAAGATTTATTTACAGAGATAATACACAAAAATGCATCAATATCAAACGCGCAAAAAATGCAATATTTGAAAAGTAAGGTCAAAGGAGAGGCGGAGAAGCTCATCCAACACCTGCACATCAGCTCGGAAAACTACGAGACATGTTGGGATATACTAAATCACAGGTAGAACAACAGACGCCTGATTTTTAATTCTCATCTTAACATTCTCCTCGGAACACCAGCTATACAACATCAATCATCATCATCTCTAAAGAAATTACATGACACTACCAATGAATGCATCAACGCTGTTAAGAACCTGGGTGTGAACACATCAAACTGGGATCCTATTATTGTCCATCTCTTGCTGCAAAAGCTAGATTCGGATACACATAATGACTACTTCGAATATCTGGAAGACCCGTGAGAATTACCCACTATAGCCGACTTTTTATCATTTTGGAGATGCGATTCACAGCATTAGAATCGTCTCGACGCAAGCAAGAAGCGCCAAGGGCTACTCATCAAACCATGTCTCACGACTCCAAAAAAGGCTACAGTTTCAAGACAAACCCAGGTACATCAACTAGAGCATTCATCAATCATACAAGTTACTTGAGTACAAAAACCGCGACTATACCTATTTCGCGGAAAACCACTACGAAAGGATATCATCATTTTATTCCGAATGTCGGCAAAAGATTCACCAGCATCTACCGAAGGAGCAAGAAGCCAAGTCTGTCCTTAGACCTGCTACTCCATTAGCTGGTGCTATGGACTGGGTGCCACCTTCTACGCCATCAGCCACCGCGTCGGAGCCTTCGTCCGCGGGAAGACAACAAGGCATTCCTAGCAAAGTGGATGGAGGTAATCAAAGCAAGCTTAGTGAGATGTATAGAAAACAGAAAAGTAATTTCAAGGCCTTCGAACGAGCAATGAATAACATCAATCTCGAATTACTTACCGAAAAGTGGGAATTTGAGGACGCTCTTCGCTGCATACAAGGTCGCTGGCACGCCATTGATTCTCTTCATTGGGAGATAGACAGCGAGGTCATTACTGAGGATTTAAAATACGAGCAGACTTACTTCATGTATGAGGATAGCTACAATAAGATCAAAAAATCTATCAACAGCAAGATGTGGGCCGTGTCTCATCAAGAACACGCCACCCCCAAGATAGAGATACCCGTATTCAGTGGTAACTATCATCAGTGGTCATCGTTCAAAGATTTATTTACCGAGATAATACACAAAAATGCATCAATATCAAACGCGCAAAAAATGCAATATTTGAAAAGTAAGGTCAAAGGAGAGGCGGAGAAGCTCATCCAGCACCTGCACATCAGCTCGGAAAACTACGAGACATGTTGGGATATACTAAATCACAGGTAGAACAACAGACGCCTGATTTTTAATTCTCATCTTAACATTCTCCTCGGAACACCAGCTATACAACATCAATCATCATCATCTCTAAAGAAATTACATGACACTACCAATGAATGCATCAACGCTGTTAAGAACCTGGGTGTGAACACATCAAACTGGGATCCTATTATTGTCCATCTCTTGCTGCAAAAGCTAGATTCGGATACACATAATGACTACTTCGAATATCTGGAAGACCCGTGAGAATTACCCACTATAGCCGGACTTTTATCATTTTAGGAGATGCGATTCACAGCATTAGAATCGTCTCGACGCAAGCAAGAAGCGCCAAGGGCTACTCATCAAACCATGTCTCACGACTCCAAAAAAGGCTACAGTTTCAAGACAAACCCAGGTACATCAACTAGAGCATTCATCAATCATACAAGTACACCATCAACATCGCGTTACAAAACTTCATGTCCATTGTGCAATGAACAACATGGAATTTATCATTTCAAAACATTCCTAAATCAGGCCGCTGAAATTAAAAGGAAAACAGTGTCGAAATTGAACTTATGCGAGAACTGTCTTTTCGATCATAAAGATAAAGTCTGTTTTTCCGATAAACGATGCACCGTATGCAAAAGCGATCACAATACCTTATTGCAAGATGCATATGTAGGCATATCAAATAACAAAGCGAGTGCGACAAACAACAAACCAAGGCCTTCGCAACAGAAAAATGTGACTCACGTTTCGCAAGACAACGTAGCCGAAATCTTCTTAGCAACTGCGCTAATCCGAGTGCAATCTGTGGATGGAAGTTATCTTATAATGAGAGCGCTGATCGACCAAGGATCACAGACGTCTCTAATTAGCAAAAACGCTGCACAGAGACTAGGTTTACAGCGACAACGCTGCAAAGGAGTGGTATTTGGAATCGGATCTAAAGAAAACAACTGTAAAGGCATCATCAGAAACCACGCAGAGACAAGAAGATGGTCGTTATATTGTTCGTCTGCCACTGCATCCATAAAGAAAAATTGGGCGACTCCAAACAAAAAGCCGTGGCCCAACTATATCAATTAGAGAGAAAATTCGCCAGAAAAGAGGACTTAGTCGCAATCTATAAACAATTCATGCAAGAATACATTGAACTAGGTCATATGGAGCAATGTAGTTATGAACCCTCATCTAAGAGATCGTGTCATCTCTATAAACATTTAGTAGAGATAAGATGTACTCGCTTGGGCGGCGCCAGCAGTCTCGCACCTGCACGGATGGCGTGGGCGCGACGTTGTTTGTGTCTTAGAATTAAGTCTAGATTAAGTTCAGTTCAATTGTAGAGCTCGGACCGAAATACACGGTTTCAAAAAATATTTGTATTTTTTAAAAAGCTCCCAAGGCTTTCGCGATTTTTAACTGGCGCAGCCGGGTCGGATCCCCAGGCTGTCCGCCACGCGCGCTCCAAACTTAGCTCGCGAGGTAGCTGAAACGGGATTCCGCAAACCGAACAAATAAATTTGTTAATAATCGAATTATCCTGGAAGGAGCCAAAAAGGAGCAGTAACTATAGAAGGAGGAATGGGAAAGGCCAGACAGTGAGTAAACTTTTTCGCTATCCTGTGCTATCCAGTTCTATTCCCTTTGTTACGTATCTATTTTTTTAATTTTAATATTGATGGACAAAATTGCCAAACGTTATCTGATTTTCGTAAAATAGTATTAATAAATAAGTTATTTTAAGTAAAATCATTAGTACTGTTGTAAAGACCGTATAGAGATTATTTGGTAGAGTCGTTTTGTAGAGATAACTGTAGAGACGTATAGCAGAGATATTTAGGAAAGTTATTTTCGAGTAAATTGCTTAATTAACAAATAAATATGGATCAAATTAACTTAATTCCTAAAGAAATTCTGTGCATTGTGCCTAAATTTGATGGAGATGCAAATTTACTAAATTATTTTATTAATAAAAGCGAATATGTTTTGCGAAGTTTTGCGCGACCAGCCAACCCAGGCCAGGATTTATATAACTTTCACACTATCTCTAGTAGACTGTGCGGTAAGGCGGCCGTCCTTTTAAGCGAAAGACAGGACGTAACTACTTGGGCAGATTTGAAAGTTTTACTTGTGCAACATTTTGGCGATCCTAGATCCGAAGAATGTATCGCTATAGAACTCGAGAATCTGGAAATAAAGCAAGGAGAGTCCTATTCTGATTTTTGTAATAGAATCCAGTCAGTGCGCAGCGCCCTGTTCGCAAAGGTCAATCTGTTAAATGATGAGGGAGTCAAGGCAGCCCACATGATTATTTACAATAATACAGCGTTGAAAGTGTTCCTATTTAATTTAACCGAAGATTTGGTCACCAAAGTCCGTTCTAAGTCTTGTATTACTTTGGAGTCAGCTTTAAGTATTGTAATGGAGGAAGTAAACTTCCGAAAATTGTATTCTGCGAAAAACAAAGTAAATGCCAAAAATCCTAACAATCAGCAGCACCCTCGCTCTTCGCAGTACCCTCAAATGCTTCAACCCACATTTGTCCCACAAAATTTTAGATTTGGTATACCTCAACAAAGCAATTTACAGCGTAGATTTGCTGCTCCAATTCCAATGAATAACGGTTTTAAATTTCAAGGTCAACCAAACCAAAATTTTAAATTTGGCATACCTGCAGCTTTCAGGCAACAACCTTTCGGACAAGTTAGTTAGCAACAGTTCCAACCTCAGCAAATGTTGCCACGTCAAAATTATTATAATCCAAACCAATTTAAGTTTGGTATCCCCAATCAATATCAACAACAAAGACCGGGCCAATTTAAATTTGGCATTCCTAATCAACAGTTCCCTCAACAGCGACCTGTGCAGGCTTCTAATCATCCAACTGACGTATCAATGCGTACTGCTCCACCTCTCAGGCAGAATATTATATGAACCTCAATATAATGAAGTGTTTTATAATAACGAACTAGTACTACATGAACCAAATTACGAAAGCTTGAACGAGGAAAACTATTGTAATTACTCTTTTGATGAGGGGGTGAACACTCAAGTTTATTCTGGCTATCCAGATTTTAATTATGACGATATTACACCAGAGTTGGCTCAGCCTGAACAAAATAATGTTGACAGTGATGTAAATTTTTGTCCACCGGCCTCGAAACAGAAGCTCGAGAAATAGTACACATAAATTGCGATAGTGCGCAAAAATTACCGCATATAGAGATTCCTGAAATCAATTCCCGTTTTTTAATAGATACCGGAAGTACCAGGTCCTTTATTAGCCCCAAAAAGGTGAATGAGTATTTTTCGAATTTCGTATACAATGAGCCCTTTGAGATAATTAGTACTCATGGGCGAAGTTCGCACAGTGAAGTTATTTGTATCCCTTCGCTCAAAACATTTAAAAGCGACAAAAAACATAAGTTTTATGTTTATGAAGTTGATAAGAGGTATGATGGTTTAATTGGCGCGGATTTACTTAAATTGCTCGGAGCTACTGTAGATATGAATAAACTAGTTTTATCTACTGCCGGTACAGATATTCCAATAGTGTATAGTCCACCTTATGAGGTCACCTTAGAGACCAGGACTGAGACACGCGTGCGTGTCCCTACGGAATTACAAAGCGGTGAAGCTATTTTAAATTTTATTGATTTTGGTCAGGGAGTTCGAATGCCTAGTGCAATCGTCAAATGTGTAGACTCATACGCGTATACAGTAATACAAAATACGTCTGCTGATAGGGTTACAATCAGCTTTACACTGCCTTTAAAAGTCGAAAGTACTGAAATAATCGAATGTGAAGTAAATAATTTACACAGCGATTATAATATTGAAATAGATGAAATGCTAAAAGATAATTTAAAAAAACTCCGTTTAGACCACACTAATGAGGAAGAGAGAACTGCAATAGTTAACCTCTGTCATGAGTATCGGGATATTTTTTACTGTGAAAATATACCACTTACATTTACAAACCAAGTGAAGCACCGCATAAGGACCCAAAATGAAAATCCCATATACGTTAAGCCATATCGACATTCACCGGCAGAAAACGCTGAAATAGAGAGACAGGTTGATAAATTACTAAAAGATGACGTAATTCGAAAATCACATTCACCATGGAGTGCTCCGGTACATTTGGTGCCGAAGAAGCTGGATGCTACTGGTGAACGTAAATTCCGGATGGTAATCGATTATCGGCGTCTTAACGATATCACTATCGACGATAAGTACCCACTGCCTAATATTTCAGACTTGTTTGATAAATTAGGAAGAGCGACGTATTTTAGCACGATCGATTTAGCTAGTGGGTACCACCAAATAGAAGTTGAGCGCCAGGATCGTGAAAAAACAGCTTTTTCCACACAATCAGGCCATTACGAGTTTAGTCGGTTACCGTTTGGTCTCAAAACGGCACCAGCCACGTTCCAGAGGACTATGGACAGCGTCCTACGTGGCCTACAAGGACTGCACTGTCTAGTATACCTAGATGATATAATTGTGTACTCATCTAGCTTACAGGCCCATATTGACAGTTAACGTAAAGTTTTCGATCAGTTAAGACAGACTAACTTAAAAGCTACACTAGATAAATGCAATTTTCTTCAAAAAGAGGTCTTATACCTCGGACACAATATTATAAAAGATGGTTTAAGGCCAAACGATGATAAGATAAAAGCAGTACTAGAATTCCCCATACCCAAGTCACCCACAGAAATAAAAAGCTTTTTAGGACTCATTGGATACTACCGGAAATTTATCAAGGTCTTTTCAAAAATCACACAACCTCTGACAAGTTGTTTAAAAAAGGGCAGAAAAATTGAACTTACCGACGAATTTATATCTGCATTCGAAAAGTGCAAAGAGTTATTAGTTAACGCCCCACTCCTGCAGTTCCCCGACTTTAAAAAAACATTTATTCTAACTACTGACGCCTCCAACTATGCTCTTGGCGCAGTATTGTCTCAGGGTAGTATTGGAAGTGACAAGCCTGTAGCCTATGCTAGCCGGACCCTAAATGATGCTGAAACCAGGTACAGCACGATAGAGAAGGAGCTGTTGGCCATAGTATGGGCTGTAAAGCACTTCCGTCCTTACCTATATGGCAAGAAATTCACCATATTCACAGATCATAGGCCTCTGGCTTGGCTTAACTCCATCAAAGAGCCTAACAGTAAACTCACCCGTTGGAAGTTATGCCTAGCAGCATTCGACTTCGAGATTATATATAAAAACGGCAAACAAAATTGCAATGCTGATGCCCTCTCTCGTATCAAAATAAATGCCCTAAATAATCCCGATAATGTCTCGATACAGGTAAATATAGATGAGGATGAACGCATGTCGCTAGATAATGATCATGTTGACGAACCTATTGTAATTTCTGATTCAGAAACATCAAGTATGGTATCTGGGGATAGGCATGTCGCTAATTCAGAGTTTCCAGTAGCTTCGCCATCTGAAAGTACAATTACTGCAAGCAATGCAAGCTCAACGAAAGATACTATTAATTCCGCGCAAGACATTGATACGGAGGGAATACCCATCCTTGATGAAGCAATAAACACAAAACCAAATCAATTTCTAATATTTACATGGAATCGACCACAGACAGCCGTAAAAGACCTTTCTAGAGACAAGCAGAAGGTTTTTGAAGTCCACATGCCCACGGATGATTATGAACTAATAAAGAAATTTTTATTAAAATATATCAATCCAAAAACTAGACACTTCATTTATTTCGAGAACGATGAACATAAGGTTAAGTTCACAAGAGCTGTCATTGAACTTTTTAGAAAAGGTACAGTTAAATTATATGAATGTAAAAGAAGAGTCATCTACGTTGAGGATGAAAACGAACAGCGGGAAATAGTAGTGAAGTACCACGAAGGAAAGGCATGCCATCGTGGAATAAAGGAGACACTCATGAAGTTAAAACGCACATACTTTTGGGGTAACATGGATATAACTGTATCTAGTATAATCAACTCCTGTGAAGTCTGCAAAAAAATGAAGTACGACCGCAAACCCTACAAACCAGAACTTCAATTAACTCAAACGCAGACAAAGCCCTTTGAGGAGTTATTTATTTTCCATCGAAGGAAAATCATTTTTAACTATCATCGATGCATTCAGTAAACTTGGTCAAGCGATTGAAATCCCTAATAAATCCACCCCAGAGGTAGTAAGAGCACTCATCAAATATTTTTCATTTTATGGAGTTCCCAGTAAAATTAATTCTGATCCTGGTACAGAATTCAACAACACACTTTTAAAGGAAACGTTAGAATTTTATAAAGTTAGTTTACACATAGGCACCCCTCATAACCCCAACTCAATGGGACTTATTTTTTATTTATTTATTTATTTATTTGTCACACAAAACAGAGATACAGTGGTTTCGTTCTATGGAGACATTCTTAACTAAACAACTTTAGGCTGTAACTCCACTAGCATGTGTGAACAGCATGACATACTCACATCGAAACATCCAAAAATTATCTAATAAACATTATGGTCATTACCGAAATACAATTATACAATACAATAGAAAAAATATATATACAATATGTCAATATAGATAGAATGTCAAACAGTTAAATTATATTAAATTAAAACAATAATAATTATAATAATAAAATCACATGTAGATAGATAGATAGATAGATAGATAACGTTTATTGGCCACAAAAACAAAAAACAAAGAAACAAATTACAGTAAACATTACATTAACATACACAACAATACAACGTAGGTACATACAATGGTAAATTTACAAAATAGAAGTAATGTTTTGCGGCCAACAAGGCACAACCTCAGCATTTGCTACAGCAGCTAGGGGCCGCTGCGGCGCTGATTTTCAGGCTGAGCCTTGGGCGACGTAAAGTGCGTCATACGAGAGTACAAAAAGAAAAAAAAAAATAAAGAAAAACTAATAATATTAAAACATTAAAAGAAAGAAAAACGCCAGTGGCGCCATCAATCCACAGAGTTCCACAGTGTCTCAGTGGGTCACAGGTAGAAAAAACGAGGATACATGGTAATGAATGTGTGCAAATTAAATAAATATAATAATTATGAAAACATATTTAATAAATAATTAATATTATAACGAAAATAATAATGTACACAAATAAATACAGTTTATATGTTACGACGTGCGATTTGACGCACAGAGGCGCCCCCTGCGATCGCGGACCGCAAAACACAAGCGGAACGCATCCGGTACGTCACCCCGCGTCACTTCCCCAAACGTCATTATTGCCACGTCGTACGCATATGGAAACTATTTTTAGGGTTATGATTTATGAATTTGGAAAAAGAAGATGGATTATTAACAAAATGGGTACGGTTATTATACTGCGTGAGGAAAAGAAAAAGTTATTGTATACAGTATGTAGTTCAATGCAGAGTAATGAGAATAAATACAGGACATTGTTGCGTATGAAAAGCGCTGTGCGAGGAAAAACGACCCGATCTGCGCCTGCGCCCGCGTTTCCCGTTTCTGTTGTGGTCGATCAGCCCCGGTCGCCGTCCAGGCTCAGATGATGGGCCTCAGAAGCGCCAGGACACTGCCCCCGTAGCGCTGCGTGAACAACCCGGAGGTACGTTTCCACACTTTTGCTCTGTGAGAAGGTATTTTTTGAGTTGGTGTTTAAAAGAGTGAAAACTTTCCAGGTCA
This sequence comes from Cnaphalocrocis medinalis, assembly GCA_014851415.1. NCBI lineage: Eukaryota > Metazoa > Arthropoda > Insecta > Lepidoptera > Crambidae > Cnaphalocrocis > Cnaphalocrocis medinalis. The sequence goes on along the minus strand of CM026298.1, from coordinate 11,527,168 downwards.
CGTACAGGCGGAAGAAGGCAGTTCCATAGCTTCGTGGCCGCAAATCGGAACGACCCACGAAACGCAACTGTGTGGTGCTTGGGAGCAGAGAAGATGTGAGTGCATGATCTTTTGGGATACTTCCTAAAATCTGCAGCCCAGACCAGCTTCCTGTGGAGATACGGGGGCCTACCAGTCGCTATGACGCCAAACAGCAGTGAGGCCAGATGGAGCTGTCTACGAGCCTTCATCTTGAGCAGGTTTTTAGCATTAAGGAACGGAGTGACGTGGGTTCTTGGTGGAATGTTGAAGCAGAAACGTGCACAGGCGTTCTGCACTCTCTGTATTAGCCTCTCTGTTCTAACCAAAATACAAGGGCCGTAGACAGTATCACCATAGTTTAATTTAGAAAGAACCAGTGACTCACACAGTGTGATTCTAACCTCCTCACTTAGATAGGGTCTTAATTTGTACAGAATCTTTAGCCTGTAGAAACAGTTCCGTGCACACTCAACAATATGATTCTCAAACCTAAGATGGCTGTCCATAACTAGTCCCAGATTCCTCACTGAATCAACACGCTCAATAGTCCCGCCTGCGATGCCGATTTTGAGCGGGGTGTTGTTGTTAAGCTTGACCAAATTCCTTCTAGTGCCCGTCACCAGCAGCTTTGATTTTTTGCATTCAGGGTAAGGCAGTTAGATTTGCACCACTGTGCGATTCGGTCCAGGTCCTCATTTATCATGGCAGAAGCAGTGGCACAGTCACACAGCTTCAATGCACACATGTCATTCAATTTGTATCTAAATTACTAAATGAGACCAGACACTTTATGCCTCCATTTTCCGAGTGATGAGCCGTAGACGTCAAGCTCGTCCTTCGAACAACCAACTAACCCGTTGTATTCGCGACACATTCTAAGTATGGGATTGTGAAAGGACACATTATTGGTACAAATCGGTACTGAGAAAGTGCATTCCCGCCTAGAAGACCTAAAAGGTACTCTGAGGGAGATATCCGATAAAATTGTAGTGGATATTGAGCCGCTTGTGATTTTGTGTAGGTAAATTAGGTCTTGTATTTTGCGACGCTTTTCTAGAGTGTCCAGTTTAAAATGACGTGTTCGCTCTTCGTACGATGTGAGTTCCCTCTTAAGGCCAAACCTGAACGTCAAGATTCTAACAAGTCGCCTTTGAATGGATTCGATTCTGTCGATATGAGTAACGTATTGCGGAGACCATACAACAGAGGCGTACTCCAGATGGCTCATAACAAGTGACCTATACAATGCTAATAGGCTCTTAGGGGACTTAAAATCTCTGGAAGCGCGGGAAATGAACCCTACTAGTTTGTTGCACCTTTTCGTAAGCATCTCATAGTGATGACTGAAGCTCATTTTCTCATCGAATAAAACTCCCAAGTCACGCGTTACAGAGTTTCTATTAAGCTTAGCGCTGTCAATGCTGTAGTCAAAGATAATAGGGGACCGTTTACGTGTAAATGATATGACTGAACACTTACCGATGCTGAGGCACATACTGTTGTCTTTACACCATTCCGACAACGCTTTAATATCTTTTTGCAACTTGATGCAGTCTCTGACAGAATCAATGCGGTGAAAAATCTTGAGGTCATCGGCGTATAGCAATGATGTGCTCCTAAGTTTAGGGATCAAGTCGTTTATGAATAAAACAAACAGCAACGGTCCCAAATGCTGCGGCACGCCAGACACAATAGGAGCTGGCTGTGACTTGTAGCCTTTAAGGGCAACTAGCTGACTCCGATTTGAGATGTATGAGCTCAACCAGCGAAGAAGACAACCGTGCACACCAATGACCTCAAGCTTAGAAAGCAAGATTCTGTGATTGACCCTGTCAAATGCTTTCTGGAAATCAGTGTAAATGGAATCTACCTGACCGTGGTCGTTAAACACTTTACATATGTAATTGCTATATTCTAACAGGTTACTGACGGTCGACTTACCCGCAACAAACCCGTGTTGCTGGTGATGAAGATATGGCTTAATGTGGTGAGAAAGGTGTTCGCAGACTATCGATTCTAAGACCTTTGAGAAGCATGATAATATGCTGATAGGCCTATAATTGGCACAGTCATTGGGGTTACCTGATTTTAATATTGGTACAATATGCGCTTCTTTCCACACACTAGGAAATGAGCCGCTCTGCAGGGATTTATTATAGAGCATGCAAAGCGGTGCAGCGAGAGCAGATGCACAGAGTCTGATAAATCCAGGAGGAATGCCGTCTGGTCCAGCGCCTTTATTAGGGGAGAGTGCAGTCAGTTTTTTGATTACCTCATCCTGCGAAATGTGTACCGCTGATAAGTATAAGCCAGGGTGCAAATCCTCTATTGTTTGTGCACCACCACCGCTGTCCGGTACAAAAACTGAGGAGAAAAATTCGGAAAAAAGTTCTGCAGCAGCTTGACCGCCGGTTGCAGTTCTTGCACCGAACTTGACAGTGTTGGGTATTGTAGGATTGGCTTTTTTGCTCTTAATGTAAGAAAAAAATAACTTAGTTGATTCGCCAAGAGAGTCCTCTACGGTGGCTATGTATGACTCATAACACAACTTGATAAGTTTCTTCGATCTGGCGCGAAGCAACTGAAACTCATCATAATCTCTAGGGTTGCCATACTTTTTGAATTTTTTGTGTAACCGAAGTTTCTCCTTGAGACATTTTTTTAGTGGCTCAGAGAACCAAGCCGGGTAGTTTGACTGACCAATTCGTTTTAAGGGCGTGTGCTTCCTTATAATACCATTCAGGACCTTGTAGAAGCAGTCGACATCCAAGTTAACGTCACTATTGTTAAGAATGTTAAACCAACTTGTGCTCTCAAGCTCTGCTATACACTTAGCTACGTGACACTTGCGATAGTTCAGAACTCGATCGGATTTTGTACCTATTGTATCTTGATCGAATTGAGTGTTAACGACGATTTCTATAGATGGGTGATGGCGATCAGGTGTACTTAGCGGGCAACATTCGGATACTGATACATGGGAGGTTTCAGCCAAGACGAGGTCCTGGGGGTCTAATTTGAAGTCACTTTGAGACTCAACCAAACGATTGAGAATGCCATTTCCTAATTTGAAGTGACCATTCTTTCGTTTGAGACCGATGGAAGTTGTTTTGACAGGACTTGTCTCAAACCCTAATTTGAAAGCTTAAAATGACATTCGTAAAATTGAATTTGACAGCTCAAGTCTCGGGGTTTTATGTCAAATTTTACGATAACTCGAAAGGTGTCGTACTTCGGTTGAAGTGTTGAACATTTCATACATAAGTACATCGGAAGATTAGAAATTATATTAAACTAGACATATAAAAGTTACGATAAGAGTTTACTAGCAAATTAGGTACATAACAAATACCTGTAAAGTTAGTTTAAAGGAAATAATAGGTAAATAAATAATAGTTTTTGTGTCTAGAAGAAAATGGTCATGATGTATCTATTACCTACTTAATAATTTGTGATTTTTTGCAGTGAAACGGCTGGTAGACTTGAGAGATTCCTTTTGCCATTGTGACGATATGGTGCCGTACTTAGTTGTGGTTGTGGGATGCATCTGGTCGAGGTATGTACTACCTTACCTACTTCTATTTCTACATAAATAGGTAACTTACCTAACTATTCCTTAATAAAGACAATATTTTACAGATCCATAAAGGACTCAACTACTATGCAAAAGTATTTTGTTTGTTGTTTGTTTGAAAGTTATGGAATAGAAAAATCTCCGGTAGTGCATTTTTTGGTTGATACTTATGTGTATTTATTTATGTTTACAGATTTTATGAGCGATGATGGCATCATGGCAGATAGATGTATTGATTACACCCACGCACGGGCGTGGGGTCCATGGGGACACACCTAACACCACCAGTGGTCAGTCACCAGTCACTACAATAGAAAATAAATAAAATAATAATTGTTGTATGAACATATTGTGATTGTCAATATTTTTTTTCTATTCTATGCTGAACACAAAGATTATGTACCTACATACCTAATTTGAGATTAATTTGAATAATTTTGATCTTATAGCTTGCATTAACTTGTTACTGTTAAACTTACTAATAAAATATCTTTAAATAATTAAATTGTTTTATTTTGCCAAGCCCGATGAGGCTGATACCTCAGCTTTTTTGTACCTAGTATTGGAATTCCTATATTTAAAACACCCCATTGGTTTAGTGGTTTAAGTACCGGGCCATAATCTTCGGGTCCCGGGTTCGATTCCCAGGTCAAGCATAGCACGGGTTTGTGATCACTAATCTGCATTAGGCAAGTGTGGTGATTAAGCCCAATCCCATCATAGTAGCGTAGACTTGATTTCTATGATAGAGCCCTTTGCCCTGCAGTGGGACAGTATATGGGCTGATACCTACTAAAGTATCAGTAGTAAAGAATTTTCAATTACTTAATTATAAATATTGTAAAATATAATTAGGTAATTAAAAATTTCTCAAAGCAATAGCATATCATAATGCATGAACACTAACATCACAAGACAAGAAGCTAACTTACTGCTCAAATGAAAAACAACATAAATAGATACTCTTTATTACACAAAGTTTACAAGTCTTCTTAAGCTGGGTAATAAATTTTGCTAATATACAATAGCTTGTAGTGACATCTTCCTGTGTTCAGTTTGTCGCAGGTTGTAGAGAGAGATCTGTAAGGAAGAACATTATGGTATTATTGATAAAATTATAATGATAATATCTACTCTACTCTGTAATAATAGGGCAGTGGTAGCTCAGTGTATAAGAATGGGAAGTTGTGGTTTGAATCGGACATAAATGAGAATACCAGCACATATTGGACAGTATCTGAAATGTTTAACAATAGATCAGTTTGTCTGGTACCTCTATTTAAGGGCAGCAAAGGTCAGATGGCAGTTGCTCGATGGTAATTATCAAACAATCCGAAATCATTCTCTAAGCATACCATGAGTTCTAGAGTTTTGTATGCATCTGGGATTCATACGCTAAGTATAAAAAGAGATCCCTATACCTACATACTCTATAACAATGGATCAAAAATTATATTGACCTACCAAATAATTTAGATAACTTTCTTTGCCTGCGGCTTAGGTGTGCTGTAGTATAGGTAATATCAGGCAGTAGTAGATAGTAGGTAGGTAGATTTCATCGGTGTACAAGCTCCAGTTTGGGACTGTATACTGGCAGATACATTAATTTCCTCTTCGCCTTTTATTTTTAGTCGACCCAGACCTAAAAGAGTAAGTAAGTACATTATTATAACATAAAATATAACCATGTAACATCTATTTTTATGCACCAAAAGAGTAGAAACTAAATTAGACAAAACTTTACATGCTCGGAACGATGGAAAATACTTAAACAATACATACCTTTTGATACAACAATCCAACAAGCACCAGTTAACCAACTCATTCCATAGCATGTAGGTTACGTAGGTACTAGATCTCCAAACCACCGAGGAATTTTTGCAATCCTTAAGTATCTTCACCTTTATGTACTTTTCAACAAATTTATCTAAAAATCCAAATAAATTTTAAGTTGCAAAGAAAACAAAATATTTTTCTTAAAATTGATCAGCTGTCATTTTTCGTTTCTTTCTCTTTACACTTACAGCTTTGTTGAGCAAAGAAAACAAACGCCAAACAGCCAAAAAAAACTAAATTCTAAAAATTATGACAAAATTTTATGTTTTCACTACATAAAATCCTTCTTTCAAACACATTAAACAACAATCTATTTATATAAACAGCCAAATATTTTTAATTTATTAAAAATTTCATCTATACTAATATAATAAAGCTGAAGAGTTTGTTTGTTTGTTTGTTTGTTTGAACGCGCTAATCTCCGAAACTACTGGTGCGATTTGAATAATTCTTTTTTTGTTGGATAGTCCATTTATCGAGGAAGGCTATAGGCTATCAACATAATAATATTAAGGGGGTTGTAAGGGGTTAAAAGGGGGGTAAAAAGTTACTTTTCCACGCGGACGAAGTCGCGGGCGGCCGCTAGTTGTTTATAAAATTCAATTGCTTCAATTGATCAAATGTGTGTAGCCGCCATAACATAATCTTTCGGCGGCACTTTCAATTGATTTCAAAACTCTATGGTCTCCGATCGTAAATGAGTGTCCGTCTCAAAGACATTTCGTTATCGCAAAACAAATTACGTTTGGTTGACTCTCAGCTCAACCGAACGAAAGTATTTGCCAACTTCAAATTAGACCCCCAGTATACGGTTATTTGAGTTACGCACATGATTATATTGGGAGAGATTTCCTATCTCCAGCAAGTCCAATAAGGAAGTGGATTTACTGTCATAACCGCTGCTAGGAAGCATCCGAGGGGAGTTATTACAATTATCAGGTGTCCAAGTTAAGCCTGGTATATTAAAGTCACCAATTATTATGGTTTTAGTGTTGGGGTTAAGATTAATTATTATATTGTGACAATGGTCGCAGAAGTACTGGTATGAAGCAACACTTAGGTCCGGAGGCAAGTACACTAGATGTATATTTAGTGAGTCATCATGGGAGCTGTTACCTATTTTCACGTTTACATACAAATCTTCGAGGTAGCTTTCCAGTTCAGTATGTCTCGTCGCATTAAAGTCCTTTTTTACGGCCAATAGCACTCCTCCTCCGGAAGTCTTAGCAGACTTAGTTGTTTCCCGATCCCTACGAAAAACAATGTACCTGCTATCCACGAATTCACCATCGGAAAAGGAACCGTCCAAGTTTGTCTCACACAAGCAAATAATATCGTAATTCTCATTCAATATGTTTAAATACAATTCTTTTAATTTACTTTTAATCCTATTCACATTTTGATAAAATATTAACATTAAATAAAATTATGAGATCCAAATATCTAAATTAGCAAATAAATCGATTAATAAAATATACTTAACTCTAAATGTAAGCGTAGTCACTAAACTATCTTATTTAATCCAGTCATATCTTTTATGTGTAAGGCAGGCGAGGTATCGTCTTTCCTGACGTATACTCTTCCGTACTTCACCCATACGAATTTGTATTTCTTTTCCTTGGCAAGCCTTCGTGCGGCTGCATGTAACTCTTTGCACTCCTTTGAAAGATGTTCTCCCACAAAGATGAAGCTTCTCTCGCCAGAGACACCCAAGTGCGTCGAACTAAGAAGATCCCTTGGGTTAGCTTTATTGTATCTCCTGACACTAGCTATGATTTCGTCGCGGTATCGCTCAGAGGGCAGAGTAATTAAGACTGTACGGGGCCTATCAGAAGAAGGATTTATCTTAGCGATGCGGCGACATGATCGTATCTCTCTGTCTGTGATAGGAAGCTTGATTATTTCGCACAACTTTTTGAACAATACAGCCAGATTCTCGCTGCGGCGCTCAGGGACGCATTGTATCTCAAGATTGCAGCTTCGTGAGGATTTTTCTGTCTGTTGTAGTCGTTGTTCAATCTTTGTCAGGTCGGCTTGCAGTTTAGCGTTCTCCTCCTGGAGCATCAGAATCCTCTCCTCAGCAGATTTGAGTTCGTTTTTGATATCGGACTGTTCACCACTCAGAAAATCCGTAGTAACTGTGAAATCTTGTTTAAGGGCGTCTGTGACAGATTTTAGCTCAGACTTGATTGTTTGCTGGATTTCAAGTGATAGTGTGGCTCTGATACTAGCCAGTTTGGAGTCTATCAGTTGGCTAAACTGCTGCATCGTTATAGTGAATTCGGCATTTTGCTCTCGTTCACTAGTGCAATTGATAGATGCCGAGGAGTTGTTGATTGTAGACTCATCACACGACATATTTATCTCATTGGAGAAACGGTTCAGCGTATTATCATTATTGGATTGCTTATGTGTCGACCTAACGGGAGTGTCATCATTTCTCGTTCGGCGAGTTATGTTTGTACACAAGTCGCAACGCCATGTACGGCGTAACTCATTGCAGTTAGTCTTATAATATGTCGCAGTTATATTCAGGCATTGATAGTGGTAGCAACCCTTGCAAGCAACGCATTTAAGCAGATCGCTCTGGCTAATCTGTTTATTACAACCCAAACAGATCATTATTGCAGCGATAGACAAAGCGGCGGGGCAGACAAAGCGGCGCGACAGGTAGGTATTGATTATTAAAATAACGGGTTCACCTGTTGACGAGTAGACGCACGCGCAGGTGTATGTGCGACCGGTACAGCCATATACGCTTGGGCGCTAGTAGAAGCGAGAGCGGCGGCACTGCAGGTTGATGCGAGGCAAGAACAGGACGCTGTGATGCGCACGCCGCTATAGTTAGAGCGAGCGCGGTAGCGTGGTTTGCAGACAGCGGGAGCAATGACCCGAGGCGAGACAAGGACGGTGAGATGCGCTCTTCGATGTGGTTGGAGCGAGCGCGGTAGCACGGCGGCAGTAACCGTTACCGCTTGGCGTTGAGACGAGCACGGAGTCGAAGAAACAGCTGATTTTTGTCAAGCGTCGAAGTAATCCACTGCACTATAATTTCACTTGTAGATCACCGTGCCGTAACAGTACAAAAAAAACAGTTACACACTCTCACAGCTTACATTCACAGCTACACATTGATATCAGTTTGATGCAGTAGAACAACAATTTACTGCGTAAACTAGCGATAAACACAGGAGCGACTTGTAAAAGATGTTACTTCGATGGCGTTCGGACGAATGAATGAATATTGAAAGATTTCATTCTACAATATTAGAGATTCACCGCATTGCTAAGTATGAACGCAAGATTACTGATGCATCATCCGTGATGACGTATGCAGTCATGTCATACAACCAAACAATCCATTCTACCACAGGTCTTACCCCCTTTGAAGTAGTGTTCGGCCACACCGACTCGTCAAGTAGTTTCCACGTAGATTTCTGTAAAAATTACACACAAAAATTAGTCAAAGAACATGCGAGAAAAACAAAATACTTATATAAATATTTGACAGATAAAATTATTAGCACTAAAGAAAATATTAGAGAAAAGCGGGGAGGAGAAAGCGATTTTAATATAAGCGAAGGGGATGAAATTTTCATAAAAGGTGTTAATACGCGCAGGTCTAAAGATAAACCGCGATATCAGAAAGCTAAAGCCACCGGTGAAATTACTAGAAACACTATTCCTATTAATGTTAAGGGTCGTGATACCAAGGTCACCATTAAAGATGTTAAACGTCCTTCACAGATGCATACTTCATCTGCTGGCTCAAGTCTTCGTGACCCTGGCCCTTCAACTTCAAAAGATTGATAAGAATCCCGGAATATTACCTATTCGGCAAGGTCGAGCAGTAGTGAGTAATGACAGATGGACTATACTTAAAGTAGTACACTTGGATAAAATATTTGAGGAACTGGAGTTCAACGCTAATCGCTATGCCAATTTAAATAATCATGTAAGGTCATATTTGGGTAAACAAGACCTCCATTATGAAATCGCTAATTTGAAATTACAGACTGACCATCTTCTCAATAACACGATAGAGAAATTCAAACAGATTATTCCCTTGAAAAGAATAAGGCGCGGCATTTTAAATCCTATTGGTACTTTAACAAAAGCTTTGACTGGAAATTTAGACAATGAAGATGCAATTAAATATGACAAATGGATAACTGCAGTCAATAATCGTGAAACTAAATTAGATAAAAAGGTTACTGTTATTACTGAAATAATTAAATCACTTGTGAACATTTCAAATCTGACCGGTAATAGCTATATTCAAATAGATAAAACACTATGGGAGATTCGAAAACAATTTAACGAAACTAAATCCGCATTAGTTTTCACAAAATTGATAAATGCATATAATCTATTTTTCCATAATTTTCAAACTATTTACATTAAATTGGATGAGATCGAAACTTCCATAGCTTTTAGCAAATTAAGAACTCTACATCAATCTGTTATAGATACGGAAGAATTGTTAGAAATATTAAAGAACATTGAATTATCAAATAAGCTTATGTATGAAGTGTGTATTGAGAATGTACCTAAATTAGAACAAAGCATAGAAATAAAGGCTTATTCTAAGGAAAAACAGATAACGTTTGTATTAGAGGTCCCACTTATTGAAAACGCTATATATACATATTTTAAACTTATGCCCTTACCCGTCACCAATATCCATAATCAGACCGTTTTCATTATACCTAAAAATCCTTACCTTATTGCGAAAGAGTTGATAACTATGTCATTGCCAAGGCCCTGCAAGGAAATAGAGAAAGCTATGTTCCTGTGTAAGCAAAAGGAGTTGCAGTTACGTGTCAAAGACAACTGCATAGACGCCCTTGTAACATTCTCGCCAAACATAACAACTGATACTTGTAACCCTGTCCTTGCTAAAATCAAGAAAATTAAAGTAGAGATGATAGATTACAATCAGTAGATTCTCTCTGCTAGTAGAGCAGAAACTGTTTTTGTGAAATCCTGCAACGATGAAGAATTCAGAGAAAAGATAAAAGGAACATATATACTTACCTTGGATGACGTATGTCAAGCAATTGTTGGTGGCCTGACCTTGAAACAGCATCAAACCATTGGAACACCGTTATTATTTCGGAAACTTCCTATAATTGACCTACCGGAATTACCTATGCTAAAGCCGCTATCTGAAAGAAAATCTATTAACCTGGACGAGACGGACCTGTCTAAGCTGCAGCATCTGGTAAACGACCTGGAAGAAAGAGAGTCAGTGAATAGTGATTTGGTGAATAGTGAGTTAGGTATCGTAAATGTGCGTAGTGTTAGTCTGGGTACTTTACTCTTATACATTATTTTGTTAGCATGTATTTGTATAATCCTAGTGTATAAGATCAAAAATGTAATTTTATCTTATCGGAGCCCTCAGACCGCGGATAATCCCCCTGCTGATGACTCCGATCTTGGTGAGGGAGGAGTTATGAACCCTCATCTAAGAGATCGTGTCATCTCTATAAACATTTAGTAGAGATAAGATGTACTCGCTTGGGCGGCGCCCGCAGCGTCAGCAGTCTCGCACCGGCACGGATGGCGTGGGCGCGACGTTGTTTGTGTCTTAGAATTAAGTCTAGATTAAGTTCAGTTCAATTGTAGAGCTCGGACCGAAATACACGGTTTCAAAAAATATTTGTATTTTTTAAAAAGCTCCCAAGGCTTTCGCGATTTTTAACTATGTACTCGCAACAGTAACCCGACTCCCGGTTGCTATCTGCCACATCATAGTGTTACACGCGCCGATTCTACGACGACTGCCCTGCGCGTCGTGTTCAATGATTCATCAAGGACGTCATCAGGCCTCAGTCTTAACGATGTTATGTACAGCGGGCCTAATCTGCAAGCAGATCTCCTATTACTGATTATCAAGTGGCGACAGTACGAAATCGCCTTCTCAGCCGACATTGAAAAAATGTTTCGAGCTATAATTTGCCATGAAGAGGACAGAATATATCAAAAAATTCTATGGCGTGAGTCATCTGAGCATTTGGTTCAAGAGTATGAACTAACAACTGTAACATACGGCACCAAGGCCGCGCCGTACTTAGCAATGAATACGTTGAAGCAATTGGCTTGCGACGAAGGTTACAGATACCCTGAAGCAGCAAAAATCCTGGAACAAGACTTTTATATGGACGATCTTCTAAGCGGAAGCCACAGCATAGTAGAAGCAAGGAAGATTCAAGCAGATCTTATCAACCTGCTTAAAGCAGGAGGATTTAATCTCCGGAAGTGGTGCTCAAACAGTGACGAGTTACTACAATCAACCAGCAGGAATGATCATCATGAAGCATTTGATTTTAAGCAAAAGGAGTCTAAGAAGACCTTGGGGCTAAGCTGGAATACACAAGCAGACGTCTTCAGCTTCCAACTTACGATTGATATGACAACCACAAAACCAGCCACGAAGCGATCGCTTCTACCAGATATATCAAAAATCTTTGATCCTTCGGGATGGCTGTGCCCCTTTACTACAAAATTGAAACTATTATTTCAATCAGTCTGGCAACAACAAGATCTACAGTGGGATGATCAGCTTCCTCATGATATTCAAGTCGAATGGAGTAAGGTCAGAGTTGATCTTGAATACATCAAAACTATCAAGATACAACGATGACTCCAATGTCAAGAGAGCAACACTGTCGAGCTCCACGGGTTCTGCGACGCGTCAGAACGTGCGTATGCATACAGCATAATCAAAAGCAAAGAAAAGCAAGAAAGCAATGTACAAGCAGAAGCAATAGTAGCAGCGAAATCGAAATTAGTTCCAACATCAAAAAGCGTATCATTACCAAAACTAGAGTTATGCGCCGCACATCTATTATCAAAACTGATGAAAACAGTACAGCAGAGTTTATCAGATAAGAAACTCAAGATTTATGGCTGGTCAGATTCGACTGCGGTGCTTGGCTGGATTTAAGGCGACATCAACCGCTGGAAGACATTTGTGGCTAACCGAGTACAGCAGATTAAAGACATAATACCACCAGAAAGTTGGCACTATGTTAAATCCGCGGACAATCCGGCTCGAAGGACCATAAAGATGTACGAGCTGATGGCCGTACGATCTTTAGAAGTTGATATGATGATAGAAGTTGATAGTTGATGATAGAGTAAAAGATAAATAGTTCGCTTGATGACGTTGATTTATTGATTAATTACTGATATGAGTACATACAGTGACGATCGAATAGGTACTGAAATGAAAAATGATACATTATGTGAAAATGCTGATGGTACATAATGTGCGGTAAGACCGTACAGCTTGCAAGGCGCGAGTGCGCATCATTGTGATTTATCTTCAAATAAACGGCGTTAAATCAAGAATCTGCTTTCTATAATTTGTTATCCCAGACAAAAGTGGCGACCGTGACAGGACAAGAAGGAATTCCGTGACCAAAAACAAGAATTTATCACGTCACGAAAAAAACGTGGCAGCTGTTGGCGGACCGCACGGAGTCAGGGGAGTAAATCTGTCCTTATTTACCTGTCTAATTTCCTCTTACCTCACTTTAATTTGTGTGTCTTAAGTTTGTTTTTGCTCCGAGAAGTAATTCTAGTGCAAGCATAAAGTAATGTTCATAATTTAATGCTTATAAATTACACATCTTAAATATTGTCCTACCTACTTCTTAATTACATAAGTAGGCAGACTAATGTAATCTACGTTATTTTCCTAAGTGTCTGACAAGATGTTTTGGAGGATTTGTGGGAGAGCGGCTTAGTAGATTGGATTGAAAGATTTAATATGACTTTATGTATTTATTCACTCACATAATATTACACATGCATGATAATAACATACATTATCATTATATTATATATTACATATTACACATATTAACAATACATTAACATTCGTAAAGGCTACTTACACCAAGTATTCCTCAACGTTACTGCTTCGACAGTCGATCATCAAGTGTGTCCGGGAACATGGCGACAGCCGCTTAAATACTAAGCTGCTGGCGCCAATGTCGCCGGAAACGCCCGATCTTTTAATTAAAATATTAGCACTTCCGTTTTATTAAAATAGTTTTTAAAATATCGACTTCCGTCTTACAGAAAAACGATTAACGGCGGAAACACTTGATTTAACAAAATAAAATATCAACTTCCGTTTTTTATAGAAAAAACGGTTGGCGGCAAATCATGTGGTTTAACTTCGCCGGAAATACCTTTGATTTTACAAAATAAAATATTAGCTACTTCCTTTTACATTTTAAAATGATTTTTAAACATCAACTTCCGTTTATACCGAAAATCGGTTGGCGGAAAAACGAATGGTATTAACTGTCACCGGAAAGACTAAAATTAAGCATCGACTTCCGCTTTTATATAAAAGCGGATGGCGCCCAAATGGATAAGGCTATGGTTGCCGGAAACACTTAGATTTTACAAAATGTATTTTTAAATTATTAAATATTATTAATTTCAATTATTAAATAACGCCCCGTTGGTCTAGTGGTTTAAGTACCGGGCCGTGATCTCGGGGTCCCGGGTTCGATTCCCGGGTCGAGCAAAAGTAGGTTTCGAATTTTCCAAACATAGCTCGGGTTTGTGATCACCAATCCGCATTAGGCAAGCGTGGTGATTAAGCCTAATCCCATCATAGTAGCGATAACTTGATTTCTATGATGGAGGCCTTTGCCCTGCAGTGGGACAGTATATAGGCTGATACTTTACTTTACTTTACTTTTTTAAATATTGGCGTCCGCTTTTATAGAAAAGCGCATGGCGGCAAGCGGATATTATTGCTGACGCCGGATCCATTTTTAATGATATGATTACATGAGACAGTACGTATATAACTGTACAGTTTAACTTACAAACAGACTACACAAGTGCAGTGATATACACGCATCAGCATTTTTGCTGCTAGTGTATTAATAAATAATAATAATAATAATTTTATGTTCGTCATGATCAAATATTGTTTGCAATTACATGTGATCGCTAACATTAATATGACCGTGGGAGAGCCACGCTTCGGCATGAATGGGTCGGCTCGACCAGAGTGATACCACGGCCTCACAGAAGACAGGCGTGAAACAGTTGTTGCTGTGTTTCGTCGCGTGAGTGAGGGCACCGGAGACCCAATACGAGGAAAAGAGGGGTTATAAAGGTTGGCAGTGCACTCGTGACTCCACTGGTGTTTCGAGTGTCAACGGGCGGCGGCAATCGGTTGCCATAAGGTTACTCGTCTTCTCGTCTGCCACCTATTATTTACTTACTTAAAATTCTAGTTTTTTTTTTCTCTCATCTTAATTTTTTAAGCGCTGCGTCCTTCAAGCTTCCGCATTATTTTCCTGATTTGCAAATGCCTAATTTAAGTTAATCTTACTTACCTTCTATTTCAGCAAACTTAAAATTCATTTTTTGCTAAGTGCGTCATAATTGCATTCTTCAACTTTTCATTAACTTAACTTTTAACAAATAACTTTACGCTCTCATTCGAATTAAATCGTAGTAACTGATTTTAATCCGTAAAATAAAAACATTTTCTTACCTACGTGAATTCATCTAATATTTATTTTCATGAAACTTCTCTTTACTACTACTTTTCAGTACTAGGTAGAATAGCTTTCATGCTGCATATTAGACTAAAATAAAAACGTGGGGCCCCTCTGAAATCCTACCTGTGGCAAAGTTTATCTTTATACTTTGGTAGATCTCGGCGTTCGCTGGTGAAGCCGCCAGCCGATTGTCAAAATCTCCAGTTACGATTATAGTAAGTCGATGCAATCCACACTTAGTATAGAAGAAAGTATTACAGCAATAGTTATGGGCCCCACGTTTTTATTTTAGTCTAATATGCATGAAAGCTATTCTACCTAGTACTAAAATATTTCTGTACTAGAAGTTCAGAATACCTAATTGTTATTATTATTTTCTAGTTTTCAGTGCACATAAGATAAAACCGTTTAACTTAAAAGGTTTTTTCACCCTTCTTAGCATCTTTAGCGTTCAATCTTTTCTTAGCCATATTCAAAAGTTCTTTATCAGCCTTTCGTCGAACGTTTAAATCGTTGTCGTTGTAAGCAATATCGTGATACATACAAGCTTTGTCTAACTTATTTATACCTCTGTCTCCCCTTTTCAAACGTTTCTGTAGCTTTGTTCCAGCAGGACCACAAAATTGATATCCAGGTAAATGTAGCTCGAACGGTAAATGGTTAATTACACTGTCTATAATACCACTTCCCTCCTTCATTGATATGGTTAGAATGAATGGATTTGGACTAAAATTATATTTATATGTATTATAAAACAATCTCATTCTTGTCTATCCAACTATTTTCTTCGTTGCTGAGGCCTAGCCATTTCACAAAATATTTATTACCTTTTCTTTTAATAATCTTCTCGATAAGGTAAATGTCAGGATACTTCGTTTTTTGTAATTCGTACTCATAAAAAGTCCCTATTATAACCTGCTTATGCTTATCTTCCAAATGATAAGTTGGTAGGTTCGTATCATTTACCTTTACTACTATAAATATTTCCGTTGACCAGTTGGGAGTATAACCTTTGTAAAAGTCTCCTTTAAATTTGCTAATACGTACATGATCACCAATATGAAATTTAGGCTTCAAGTGTTTTCGATTTCTATACGCTTTACCAATATTACACAATACAACCTTTTCATTTGTCTTATTAACATCTTTAGGCTCAAATTTTGTTATGCGATGAATAGTGCTGTTATAGTTGTCTACCACAGTATTTAATAATTTACCCACCCATCGATAGCAGCCATTGTAGCATGTGTAACAAGTCTGATCATCAGCAATTATATAAGTGTCCCGCATTTAAATCGCTTCCCGCCAAAGGTCGTTTCGATTTCATTAAATCCAAACGAGGATGCATAAATTGCCTTAGTTTATCTCATACCGCTTTATATTGTAACTCCACTTATACATGCAAGTCTTGTAAAAAGGCCCATCATACTTTGTTACATTTAGACAATAATAATAACGCACCATCAGTGCAACAACAAGCGACGACATCGAACCCGCGCGCGACCGCGCAGCTCGTGCGTTCGACTCCCGCTTCGGGCGCTGCCACGGCCTCCACTGCGACGTCGCCGTCTCGCTCGCACTCGCCGCCTTTCGCTCCCGCTAACCTGTCGCCAGCGCCACGGGTGTCGCTATGCGCTCGTTCCGACGAAACTCCGCCGCTTCGTACAATAGACTCGCCGCGTACTACTGTACTTCTTTCAACCGCTCAAGTAAATATTTTAAATAAGGATAAACATAATACTTCTGTTAGATGTTTAATTGATAACGCTTCGCAAAATAACTTGATTACTTCCGCATGTTGTGAACAGCTCCAATTAAAACCTATATCGCTTTCAAATTCCTTTATTAAGGGTATCGGATCTGCTTCACAGACTGTTCATGGTTACGTACAGCTGCTTGTGACCACGAAAGATAAAAAATGCTCGTATAGCATTACCGCTTTGGTCGTTGATAATATAACCGACCGTATGCCTTCCGAATATGTTGACACTTCGATAGTGCAACATTTGGTGGATTTACCGCTCGCTGATCCGTATTGGCACATTCCCGGTGAGGTTGAGTTGATACTCGGTGCACAGCTGTTCCCGCACTTGTTGTTGGGCGGCCGGGTTGTCGCGCCTCCCGCTCCATCCGCTATTGAAACCGTATTCGGTTATGTTCTAATGGGTGACGCTCCTATAAGTAATTTTAATAAAAATAACACCGCATGTAAATTACAGAACCCCGCTACTTTCTTCACGTGTTCTAGTGGCGTAGAGATGCGCGATCGATACGATGAACTTCATCTAAACAAAACATTGACTAAATTTTGGGAGATGGAGGAGTTGCCTCCCAAGGGGTTTCTTAGCCCAGAGGATAGCCAATGCGAAGACATTTACTCCGCTACTGTATCACGTGACGAGACAGGACGTTATTGTACCGCTTTACCTTTTTGCCGCGATCCGTCCGAACTAGGGGACTCCCGCTCCCTGGCGGTTCGCCGGCTGCTCTCATTAGAACGTAAACTTCAGGACCCTGAGTTAAGGGCCAGTTATAATGAAGTTATACAAGAACATATAGATAACGGCTACTTGTCCGAGGTCCCGCCGAACAGCGAGGATTATTCTCAGGGATACTTCATTGCGCATCACGCTGTCGTTCGCCACGATAAATCTTCTACGAAGGTTCGTGTTGTCCTTGACGCTAGTGCTAAATGTCATAACGACGTTTCACTAAATGATATTCTTCATACAGGGCCGAACCTGCAGGCTGATATTTTTGTTCTTTTGCTTAATTTCCGCTTGTTTGCTATCGCGTTGGTGGCAGACATAAAACAAATGTATCTCCGGATTCTTCTGCAACCGGAGCACCACAAATATCAAAAGATTTTATTCCGCTTTGACCCCGCGCAACCTATACTCGAGTTTCAGTTCAATCGAGTCGCGTTCGGTTTAAAGTGCAGTCCTTTTCTAGCTATGCGCACTGTGCGACAGCTTGCAATGGACGAGCGCGATCGCTTCCCGCGCGCCGCTGAGGTGGCGTCTCACGAACTGTACATGGACGATTTAACCACTTCTGTTCCTACAGTGGACGAGGGAAAATCTCTTTCACGCGAACTCATTGACTTATTTGAAACCGGTGGGTTTTGTTTGACCAAATGGGCCAGTAACTCACCTGAGTTATTAGAAGCTGTGCCTCCGTCCAAACGCGCCGCTATAGAGTTTTCGGATAACGAAAATATGAAGGTGTTAGGTCTTAAATGGTTACCCGCGCAGGATATATTTACCTTTTCAACGTCTCCTGTAAACGAAACGTTTACCAAAAGGACCATTCTATCATGCATCGCCCGCTTATGGGATATACTTGGATTCGCCGCTCCGGTAATATTATTTGCCAAGCTTCTCATTAAAGAGCTATGGTTGCTTAAAATTGGTTGGGACGATCCCTTACCCGCTTCTATATGCTCATCATTTCAAGGTTTTAATAACCAATTACCGCTTCTTTCTGCATGTAAAATTCCGCGTCATCTAGGTGTCACCACTGGTTGCACTACCAACGTTGTAGCGTTCGCAGACGCAAGCATGAAGGCATACGGTTGCGTTGTATACCTACACGTCACGGACGGCGACGGGAATGTTCAGGTTAACTTATGTTGCGCCAAATCTAAAGTGGCCCCCGTCAAGGTAGTCTCGTTAGCTAGATTGGAATTATGCGCCGCAGTCCTCATGTCAAAGCTCGTGCGTCTGGTTAAAGAAACGTATAGTGCTCGTATAAAGATTGATAATGTATTCGCGTTTTCAGATTCTAAAATAGCGCTGTCTTGGATTAATTCTTCTCCGCATAGATGGGACATTTACGTTAGCAACCGCGTTGCGAAATGTCAAGAAAATCTCGATCCGCGTCATTTTTATCATGTCAGCGGGGCAGAAAATCCCAGTGATTGTCTTTCACGAGGTCTGTTGCCAGAACAGTTACTCTCTCATCCGCTCTGGTGGCACGGCCCTCCGTGGCTCTGTGCTCCAGTATCAAACTGGCCGATCACAGCGTTCGTCCCAGAAGCTTGTGAGACGTTGCCTGAATATAAGAGCAAAACGTTTGTAAGCTCGACTGATAAAACCGCAGCTAATTTGCTTTATGATTTGTCGCAGAAGTTTTCATCCTGGAATAAAATTATCCGCATTATTGCATACATTCTGATGTTTGCTAAACTATTATCACGCAGTGACCGAATATTAGCGTCTCAGCTCATAATAGCTGAAAGATATTTGATTAAAGCAGTGCAGGCTTTTCATTTTTCTCAATTAATCCATGATATAAAAACTAATGAGGTTATTCCTTCACCGCTTAGAAAATTAGATTTGTTCATCGACGATCACGGAATTATAAGAGTAGGAGGTAGACTTTCTAATAGTAACTTACCATACGAAGCTCAACATCCCGCGTTGTTACCTAAACATGATCACGTTACTCATCTGTTGATCGACTATTATCACCGCATGCATTGCCACACCGGTGCCAATGTTTTAAGTTCCTTATTGCGCCAAAAATATTGGATCTTATCGTCAAGAAATGTAATTAGACAACGAATTCATGCATGCAATTCGTGTTTTAAAAATTCTCCATCGCATCTTAATACTAAAATGGCCGATCTTCCATCTTACCGCGTGAACGAAACCAAAGCATTCGTTCATACCGGTGTCGATTACGCCGGTCCAATAAATATTACCTTATGTAGACGCCGTGGTCAAAGAAGTCAGAAGGCTTATATCTGTTTGTTTATCTGCTTAGTCACCAAAGCAGTTCATATCGAACTAGCTTCCGACCTATCATCTGAAGCATTTATCTCAGCGTTCAAACGCTTTATTTCTAGACGTGGCCCTGTTACACACATATATTCAGATAATGGGACGAACTTTGTGGGCGCTAAGTCTCAGATAAACGAGTTGCTTACTGACCATCGTATCGAATGGCATATGATCCCGCCTCGTGCTCCACATTTTGGGGGAGCATGGGAGTCTAATATTAAAAGTATGAAACTTCATTTATACCGCGTTATTGGTTCTCAGTTGCTAACCTATGAAGAACTGTTAACTGTTTTGACACAAGTCGAAACAATTTTAAATTCTAGACCGCTTTGTATTTTATCAGAGGACCCGCATCCCGAGCCTCTTACTCCCGCGCATTTTATAATGGCTTCTCCATTGACATACCTACCTACCGCGCCTATCTCTGAGGAGACTAAGAATCTACGCTCTAGGAAAGAATTACTCGATCAAATGGTGCGTAGTTACTGGAAGAGATGGCGCTTAGAGTATCTTCACACTTTACAAGTAAGGCAGAAGTGGCTTACTGATACGGATAACATTAAAACAGGTACGGTCGTATTGATACATCAGGATGATGTTCCCCCGCTCCGCTGGCCTTTGGGCATTGTACAAGAGGTTTATCTGGGTAAAGATGGTAGAGTGCGCGTCGCTTTGATTAAAACTGCATCTAGTACGTTCAAACGACCTATTGTCAAATTGTGTCCATTGCCTTCGCAATAAAATAGTTCGTTATTAAGAATAATAATAATAAGTTAAGTAATTATAAGGAATAAGTGTCCTATAGTATGTTAATTATTTTCTTTTCTGTTTAACCGCTTTCTTTTGATAATACTACGTATTATCAAGGCCGGGAGGATGTTCGCGCCATTTCCGTTTCCGCAAGTCAAACATTCCTTCCCATATTTCTGTCCCCGTCCAATCCTATACTGCGAGACAGAGAAGCGAGACACGAATCATCACGTGACTCCAACGCCGAGGATCGCCTGTGATTGGACGACGAGTTCAAATCCTCCGCTAAACGATGGCGTCGCGCCCGCTATAAATTAATTCATAAAATAATGTTTTGAACGGTGCGATCTCAACAAACAACCGTGAAAAAGTGTCCTTAGTGCTACTACCAGGCTGTGTGGTATTATTCGCGGTCGGCCGACCACAAAACAGGACAATTGTGTGTGGTGCACCACGCGGGCTTGGATTGCTGCCCGCCATAACC
This sequence comes from Cnaphalocrocis medinalis, assembly GCA_014851415.1. Lineage (NCBI taxonomy): Eukaryota > Metazoa > Arthropoda > Insecta > Lepidoptera > Crambidae > Cnaphalocrocis > Cnaphalocrocis medinalis. Next base: position 11,506,174 of record CM026298.1, on the reverse strand, counting down.
GCCAGCTCGCCGCTTGGAGACCTATCCTGAGGCAGGATATTCAGCAGATCAGGGTGAGTCTCGCAGTTCTCGCAAATCTTCCCTTATACTTTTCTCCCGCAAAAAAAAATTCATTCCTATACAGTCCACTTATATATCGACATAACCGCATTACCACTTCCCGTCATCCGCTATTAGGGCGCGCTAGTAGGCTGTGACGTAGCGACCCCGGAAGTTGTTGATAACACTCGGCCATCCTGCATGAGTCGTGTCCCACGACGGTCACATTTAAAAGGAAAATTGAGAGGAGAGGCTGAGCGACTTATTCAGCATCTGCACATTTCGGCGGATAACTATGAGACTGCATGGGAGCTACTTACTCATAGATACAACAACCCCCAATTGTTGTTTACAAAGCAAATCGAAATATTTCTCAATCAACCTGTCGCCCACAAACAGTCGGCATTTGAAATAAGACGACTTTATGATACGTCTAGAGAATGCATCCACGCGATACAGAACCTAGGTATCGATACAAGCACCTGGGACCCGTTGCTGGTACATCTCATCGCAAAGAAGCTGGATAGGGAGACTTACAGTGACTATAAAGAGGCACGAAAGTCACCACGTGATTTACCTTCGCTTTCTGAGCTTATGGACTTCCTGGAAGGCAAATTTAACGCTTTGGAGCCTATACATATGAAGGAAAGAGACAACATGGCATCAAACAAGCCACATGTCCCGAAAACGGCTAGCAAGAAGCCACATTTCCAACAATTTAGTGGACACCGTTTTGAAAAATCTCAAAACAGGCATTTTCAAGCAATTGCAACATGCTCGTCATTTTGTCCACTTTGCAATAACAATCACCAGCTGTACAAATGTAGCAAATTCAACAAACTAACGCCGGACGAAAGGCTAATGACCGTCATAAAATTGAGCGTTTGCAATAATTGTCTATACACACACAATGGCAATCACTGCACATCAACAAGAAAGTGCAAAATTTGTCAAAAGAATCACAACACATTATTGCACGAAGCGTATGCAAATTTGAACCCTATGCAACAAACATCGAGCAGGCCGATCGAGACAGCAGAGTCATCGTTTACGCCATCCGCTCCAGTTACTCAGAAGGCGCAAATTGCGTCATCACAACAAAAATTGAACAGAGAACATAGCGTTAATCACGTTGCTACAAATGAAGAGGAAATTTTATTGACGACTTTATCAATCAAGGTTAAGGCTGTTGATGGTACTTATATCACCTTGAGAGCTCTCTTAGACCAAGGCTCGCAAATATCCCTCGTTTCGGAAAACGCCGCTCAGATGCTAGGGTTGCCTCGACAACGGTACCACGCGTCTGTCTCGGGAATCGGGAATGGCTCGAAGCAGGGAAAAGGAGTAATCACACTCGATTGTCAGTCGATCTATGAGGATTATCAATTCAGTACTCGAGCATTAGTCATACAACATGTCATCAATAATTTGCCGAACACCTCCTTCAATAAGCAGTCCTGGGCGCATCTGCAGCACATACAATTAGCTGATTTTTTATTTATTTATTTTTATTTATTTATTTAGACCAACCAACATCTGTTTACAATAATACTTATATAATAATACATACAATTTATATTTTCAAACTAATTGCAACAGATACTTAAAGGCTAGTTCCGCATGCAATTTAGCACATAACATATTATTTAAAACTAAAATTAACTACTTTTATACATACGAGATTATTTTGCCTACTTATCCTATTCTATTTTGACCGGACCGATGCAGAAGATCGGTAACAGTCTTATAGAACATCCCCCTTGAGTCAAAGTTTAAGTCTATGGATTGACTCAATCGGTTTACCATCTTACTCAGTCTCGATACTGGAGAGTTGACCCCTAGGACTGTTCTACGCAAAGGTGGACAAAAAGGTGGAATACTGCTGCGCGGCATTCTAGATGGAGCACGGAATCTAAGGTGTTGGAGTAGTGTTGGGCTATCTATATTACCTCTTAAGAGTTTGTATATAAAAACTACGTCATAGCGGTCCATACGCATTACCAGCGGGTCAATGTTAAAATAACAAAGTCTGGCGTTATATGACTGTAGCTCTTTGTTTTTCCTGAGTGAAAAAGAAAGATGCCATAGAAAGCGTTTTTGCACTCGCTCCAGACGCAGTGTGTGAGTCGCATAATGCGGTCTCCATACCACGCAACAATATTCTAGGATACTTCGCACAAAACTGTTATAAAGTAATATTTTTGTTGGCGTATTTTTAAAATCCTTTGTATTTCTAATAACAAATCCTAAGGTTTTTGAAGCTTTACATGTAACCGCTTCGATATGTGGTATGAATGTAACCTTATTGTCAAATACTACACCCAAGTCTTTAATAGTTTCTACTTCTTGAATCTTGTCACCCCCTATATAGTAATCAGCGTTTATTAAACGTTTTTTTCTAGAAAATTTTACATGAAAACATTTTTTGGAATTTAGAATCATTTTGTTATCCTTACACCATCCAGTTAAGGCGTTAAGATCTTCTTGTAAGTGCCTAGTATCCTCAACTTTGTCAATAATGCGTGCAAACTTAAAATCATCCGCATACATGAAGACATCAGAGTACCGAAGACAATCTGGTGCATCATTTATATAAAGATTAAACAGAATGGGTCCCAAATGCGATCCCTGGGGAACGCCAGATGTTATATCGCGACTAGAAGATTGGGATCCATTTATAACGACACTGAAAGAGCGGTCCTTTAGGTATGAGTCAAACCATGATAACAAAGGTCCATGAATACCATAAACACTAAGTTTGCGCATTAATATCCCATGTGAGACCTTGTCAAATGCCTTAGTGAAATCAGTATATATGACGTCATACTGCTTGCCAGAATCCACTGCTTGTATGAGGGACTCAGTAAAAGTCATCAGATTCGTCGCTGTAGATCTCGAACCAACAAAACCGTGCTGTTGGTCTTTGAGATACAGTCTAAGGTGTCGTTGGATGTAAGGACAAAGCAATGACTCAAAGATTTTTGCAAAGGATGCAAGGATTGAGATGGGTCTATAATTGGAAATTACATCTTCCTTCCCAGACTTAAATACAGGTACGACTCTAGCATTTTTCCATGATTTAGGGAATATTCCAGAGGACAAGGATTTATTATAAATAATCAATAGAGGCTTTAACAGAGCTGATGCACATGATACAATAAATGCTGGAGGTATACCATCTGGTCCTGACCCCTTCCTGTAATCAATACCTTGTAATTTTTTTCTCAGGGTTTCCTTATCAATTACAGGTATTGTAAGTGAAAGGCTGTTGATTTCTAGTGAGTCTAGAAAATTATTGAGGACAAAGTTTTTAACATTCTCGGTGGTATACACCGAGGAGAAATAGTCTGCAAATAAGTTTGATATTTCTGAGCAGTTGGTCGTAGTTACATGTCCGTCGGTCATAGTCAAAGGATAAGCGCTAGTGCCACCACGCTTATTTTTTACATGATTCCAAAATAATTTCGGGTTTTCTCTGATATTGTTTTCAGTTTTACATAAATAACTTTTATATAGTATGCGGGAAAGTTTTTTGCAACGTTTGTTTAATAATTTTAGTTGTAGTTCATCCATTGGATTTCTATATGTTTTAAAACGACATCTCACATTATTTTTTTCTTTAAGTAACATAATTATTTCCTTATTGAACCATGGAGGGAAGTGTTTGGACTTAGGAGTGCATAAAGGTACATAATTTTTTATGGCGAATTGCAATGTTTCGTAGAACACTTCGACCATCTCATTGACATTCGTCATATTACCAATTAGATGATCCCAGTCCTGCGAATTAATATATTCTTGAATTTTATTATAATCTGCCTTGAAGAAATTTGGTCTTAAATTGTTAGTTACGTAGGGTAACCTTGTTTTAAACGGCAGATTTACATCTATATTTAAGGGTGGATGATGTCGATCTATGTTTACCAGATTGTTAGTAGATGCACTTACATCACATGACGTCAAAGAAGATAGCACTAGGTCAAGTATTCTGTGCGAACAGTTTTTTATATGATTTAGTTGAGTAAGTTTACAAACATTAATAAAATCCATAAAATGTTTACAGGTCGCCGGAAGATTACAATTAATAGTATGTTGATCAATCCTTTCCCAATCTATTTTACTTAAATTAAAGTCGCCTATTATTAAAATGTCCATGTTATTCTTGCAACTTTCAAAAACAATATTACAACTATTTATAAAATGTTCAAGAGTGGATAGTTGTATCGGTGGAGGAAGATAAGTGGCACAAAGAGCAATCTGGCGAGAGGCAGGCAGGTTACCAGAACTGATAACAATCCAAAGATCTTCGCACTTGCTTTCCCATTGGGTGACACGTTTAGAGTTGATTTTTTTCAACACGGCAATTAGCACCCCTCCCCCCTCCTTACCCTGCACCAGTCCCGAAGATTCCCTATCCCTCCGATATACCACATACCTCCCATCAAATAGCTCACTGCTTAAGACAGAACTATTCAACCACGTCTCCGTTAAAACAATTATGTCGTAATTATTGCAACAGAGATTTTTATAGAATTCGTTTGTTTTAGTTCTTAGGCCTCTGGTGTTTTGATAGTAAACTTTTAAGGTATCCATTTTACACATTTTAAATTAATTATATCATGCACTTTACATTTATTTTAAACTATACTAATTTACTAAGTATGTCCATATTTTTTACAAAAATAAATTCAGATGTTTCATTTTTTCTTACAAAGATTCTACCATTCCTAACCCAAACAAATTTAAAACCCACTTCCTTAGCTTTGCGCCTAGCGGCAGCATGAAGCGCCTTATTTGCTGGCGACAGATGCTCCACGACATACACTGGACAGCTTGGGCCCGTGATACCTAGATGGTTACTCTGTAACCTATCCTTTGGATGCGACTTATTGTATTTAATCACGGACGCAAGAAGCTGGTCGCGAGTTTTTGGGGATGCCAGTTGTACTACAATAGACCGTGGACGATTACTCGATTGGTTAACTTTGGCAACTCGTGTACAGTGGAGTACATCAGTATTTTTCAAGTCGCAGCTTACATTTTTGCTTAGTTGCATAACGATACTATACAATTCCTCATTCTTGTTTTCGGGTACGCACTGCAATTCTAAGTTGGAAGCTCGGGATTGCTGTTCTAAGTAATTTAATCGAGTGTTGAGATCTCCTACTGTTTCCTTCAGGGTAGTATTTTCCTCACGCAAGACTTTCAGTTCCTTGTAGGTGGCAGCCTGTTCCTTCTGAATAGTTTCAAATTTATCGTTGATAAATGATACAGATTCATTTAATTCCTTTAATTCGTTTTTAATAGGCATCAGTTCTCTGCTTATAGCGGTACACAATTTCTCATTGAATTGTTTCAGTAAGTTCTCGATTTCGGTTTTAACGATATCCTGAATAGTTTTTGCGAGATCACTTGTATCCTTAGCCGGCGATGATGAGGGCGACGGGGAACCTATCGCAATTCTCTTATTTCCTCTGTTGGTTGCAACGTTGCGCAACGGTGTGGAGTCACTAATGGAGCTTTTAGAAGCTTGTGTCGTGTCCTCCTGACAGGAAACCGGTAATGACTCCGACTCTAGTTGAGAACATACAGACTGTTTAGCCGGGGAAGCAGGCGGTGTACGTTGGACCTTAGGCATTTTTCAGTACCTAATATCTAAAACACTGTGTTGTAGCAGTACTTAGCACCGTGCGCAAAACACGGGTTCGTGAGATGAGAACCGTAGCAGCGATGTACACGTCACGATCTTAGAACGTAAAGGTAGGTACTTAATTTCGCCACTGCCGCACACTGACGATTTGGAAGAATGGTATAAGCGTCGCGTCGCACGCAAGTCACCCCTGGTTCGAATCCGGGCCGCAACCAAAAAGTTCAGTTTGCACTCACGGGTCCTTCGCGAAGTGATGGGGCTCCAAAGACTAAGGGCGCAGCTCCGAGAACACAATCGAGACGATGGTCGATGAGGGCGTAGCACCGGCAATTTAAATATTTAAATTAAAATAGTTAATTAATACAGCAGCGACACGTCTGCGCAGTACCAAAGTCGACGACGAAAAAAAAAGATCCAGAGTATAACATTTCGAAGCCTATCGACTTGCTACTAGACGCTAGCATATACTCTGACATAATTATGAATGGTCTGATCAAGGGTCCAAACATGGCACCCATAGCCCAACAGACGAGATTGGGCTGGATACTCTCGGGCAACGTGAAAACCTTCAAATGTCACGTTGTTGTAAACAACTTATCTGAGTTATCTCAGTATTGAGAGCTTGAAGAAGTGAATGACTCAACGTCTGAGCTGACACGAGATGAACAATATTGTGAAGAATTGTACCAGTCTACAACGAGACGATTGCCAGCAGGTAGATACGAGGTTGCGATCCCGATGAATCCTGGATTCGAGCAATATCTAGGAAAATCTAAGTCCAAGGCGATCGCACAATTCTACAACTTGGAAAACAAGATGGCAAAAAACGAAGAATTTGCCAAATCGTATCATGATTTCATGGATGAGTACGAAAAACAGGGTTACATGGTACCAGTTACCCAACATAGCGAACCCTCGTGCTATCTCCCTCACCACGGTGTACTGAAACTTGATTCTACAACCACGAAAATGAGAACAGTATTCAATTCATCATCAAAACATCAACCGGTTACAGTCTGAATGACTTGATGCAACGTGGTCCCAATCTTCAAAAAGATCTGCAGCATCTCATCTTAGTATGGCGTCAACACAAATACGTCATAACTGCCGACGTAGAACGCATGTTTTGCCGAATATTCGTAAGAAAATCAGATCAGAATCTACAACGGATCGTATGGAGAAACTCTTGTAACGAGCCCCTGGTCGAATACCAGCTTACTACAGTCAGTTTTGGAAGCAAAGCAGCCCCTTTCCTTGCTATGCGCACCTTGAAGCAGTTAGCTATGGATGACGCGCACAAGTTCCCCGTAGCTGCTGCGGCATTGATGACGTCATTTTATATGGATGACCTCCTAGAAGGCTGTGACGTCATCTCGGATGCGAAAAGGTTACAACAAGAAATAATCGAGATACTAAGAGGAGCGGGCATGAACATACGCAAGTGGTCCAGTAACTCAGACGAACTTATAAAAGATTTATCAGCTGATCAACGGGATACGCCACTCGATTTCAAGAACTCTGAGAACCGCAAAACATTAGGTATTCAGTGGAATCCCTCCTCTGACACCTTTTCATTCCAAAATAAATTCCAAGGAGACACGAGCGACACCACTATTACCAAACGCCAGCTATTATCAAACATATCAACGCACTTGTGACTCCAGTGGTGTTGCAGGTGACCATGGGCGGCAGCATTGCTTAATATATATGATGTGCAGTCAAAACACGCATCACTTGATGGTAAGCGAATGACAACGCACATACCTACTCATTACCAGTGGGTCACAAGTATGCTGCCAATGTTTTAACCCCCCACTCCCCTCACCCCCCATTGGGCCTCCGACAGCCTCAAAACTGTATCTACCTTTTGTAAAATTGGTACTTTCCATTTATTCGCTGAGATAACGAGAAACCAGATAGAACAATTTTACTACATTTTGAAATTAAACGGGTTTTCTTAGTCAATGGTATCTTATTTGGATGATGTTACTGATTTCAATAGCTTAGAAATATATCTTAAACGCATAAAAACTTACGAAAGATCTAAAATTTTAAGTATTTAATAATATTTTTATGGAATTACAACGTAACAGTTATTGCCAACTATACCAGTTGGCAATAACTGTCTCATTTGGTTGGCAATCACTGTGTCAAGTGGGCAATCACTGTGTTTTTAGGAGATATTTTTGTTATACGTTATAATTATAAAATATTCTTTAGATGTTTTAATTATTGCTAACTTATCTCAATGCTAAACTATTAATGTTGTCAAATAATTACACTCTGATTCCTAATTGTTAAAGTAAAGTATTATATTGAAATAAAACTAGTGTCAATTTCTTAAGTGGGCAATCACTGTCTCGATCACCCTATATGATGTTAGGAAGTATTTATATTATTTTTTTTAATCAGAGCCGAAATTTTTGCTTGTTTCCTTTTCTACTCCTACCGCCGAAAAAAAAAGTAAAGTATGTCACAGCCACTTTAATAAATTTGTAAGGAAAGTCCAATTTTCAAGACTCTAGCTTTCAAAATGAAAGTGTGACTTTTAACCCCCTTTCACCCCTCTGCAGGTTGATGAAAAAAAAAACCATTATTACTTTCATGAAATTTGTATGCCAAGCCCAAATACCAATTTTCAAGACTCTTGCTTCAAAAATGTCAATACGACGATTTAACCCCCTTTCACCCCTTCATATATTGAAGAAAGTAAAATGTCACAACCATTTTCATTCAAGTTGTATGGACAGCCCAATTTTTAAGACTCTAGCTTTAAAAATGACAATACGACGTCTTAACCCCCTTTCACCCCTTTTTGAGTTGAAGAAAAAGTATGTCACAGCCACTTTAATAAATTTGTATGGAAAGTCCAATTTTCAAGACTCTAGATTTCAAAATGAAAGTGTGACTTTTAACCCCCTTTCACCCCTCTGCAGGTTGATGAAAAAAAAAAACATTATTACTTTCACTAAATTTGTATGCCAAGCCCAAATACCAATTTTCAAAACTCTAGCTTCAAAAATTTTCTATACGACGTTTTAACCCCCTTTCACCCCTTTGTAAGTGGAAGAAAAAAAAATGTTGAAATATTTTCCATTTAATTTGTATGGAAAGCTCAAATACCCATTTTCGAGACTCTAGCTTTAAAAATTACAAGTCTTCCATACATCCTTTTAACCCCCATTTCACCCCTTTAAAGACTGAATTTTAAAAAACTGAAACAGGTAAATTTTTTTTTGATCATTAACCGTAATCCAAATTTTCAAATCTCTAACATCTAAATTGAGAGACTTTCATACTAACGTAAACCCCCTCTTTCACCCCTTTAGGGGGTGAATTTCGCAAAACCCCCTCTTAGTGCGCGCTTACATAGTAAGAACTACCCATGTTTCAAATTTCATGATTTTAGGTCCAGTAGTTTTGGCTGTGCGTTGATAGATCAGTCATTCAGTCAGTCACAGGCCGAGGCGTTACCTCTTTATTAATAGTATAGAAAATATAGAAGAAGAAGATAGATATAGAAGATATACATTTTGAGGAACTATGGCCTTGTTTACGGCAAATTGAACATGATTTAGGGATTAAAGGACGTTGAGATATTCTAGTAGTTAAATTTATTAATTTTTCTTCCTCGACGGCTAAGTTAATAGCTGAATTAAGATCAGTAGGATTTCGACATCTGACTATCATGGAGAGACTGGGATTAAGACCCATGATAAAAGTGTTGAGAGCGAGATCTTCCATAGCGGCTACTCTGCCTATAAGTTGGGATTAGTCCGTAGACAGGCTTCGATGCGGAGAGAAAATTGCGTAACAGTTTCGTTATGAAGCTGCCTACAATTTTGAAGATCGACTAGTAAATGAGAGGAGTGTTTCTTTTCTCCGAAGGTTGATCTTAAAAATAACTTTAATTCTGACCAATCTTTAAACGTTTTGAAACTACATGCCATTTGAGCTTTGCCATCTAACTGGGAAATAATATATTTGCAAAGAATGTTCTGCTGTTCCGGCATTATCACAATTTGTGAGAAAAGCGGCGAGAGTATCGCGATAAGGACGGATAAATTTGGTTATGACGTTGATGGTGATCTTTTTGGGACGAGATTGGACTTCGTCTTTTACAGACCTGGTCAAGAATTAGGTAGGTAGTAACACAGAGAATAGAAATAGTAAAATAGTTATATGTAAGTTATGAAATAGTAAAATTTATATAAGTTATGCAATAGAAAAAATTATGTCAGTTATGAATCAGTAAGAATTAGTAGTTTTAAGTAATAGAAATTAGGATTAGAAAATAATTTAGTTTTAGAAAAGAAATGTAAAACTTTGAGATAAAATTAAGATATTGAAAAAGAGATAGATATTTGTAGATAGTACTCACATGAATATCAGCAGGTGCAGCATCACAATTTTAGTTAAGTTCATTTAAATCTAAGAGACGTGAAACGCGTAGATTGAGATGAGAAATTTGGGAGGAATTTGAGACGATTGAGACGAGGATTGAGACGAGGGATTGAGACGAGATACGGAGATGAGTTGCAGGGCGAGTTGCAGAGACGAGTTGCTGAGGCAAGTCGCAGTATTGGGTAGTCCGGCCCGGTGAATCCAATGATGATGTGGTAATGACGTGCAGGGCTCAAGGTTGTTACCTAAGGCTATCTGTCCACCATGATGTGAAGATTTGATGATGCGGCGCAGGCTCAGAGCAGTAGGCCTGAGGCTGACTGTCGATCACGAGAGAGGGAGGTGCGGCGCAGGCACGGAGCGGTAGGCCCGAGGCTTACTGTCGGCCACGAAGTGTAGAAGGTGCGGCGCAGGCTCAGAGCACTAGGCCTGAGGCTGACTGTCGACCACGATGTTGGAGGTGTGGCGCAGGCTCAGTGCAGTGTGAGTTGCCTGAGACTAATTGTCGGCCACGTTGACAGGAACTGGTGCGGCGCAGACTCAAGGCTCGTAGAGCCCAAGACGTTCTGCAGCCACTGGTGCTGACGCGGGCTCGGCAGCGCGGGGTCGAGGGTAACCGTCGGTCAAGTTGACGAGACGCGGGGGTGTCGCAAGGATGGATGCCAGGGCTTATCGGAAGCCACTTACAGCATCCCACTTCTGACACCAATGTTATGCGGCACCCAGCGAATGTCTTTTAAAAAAGAAACACCAAATGTTCCTAACTGAATTTATTGAATCCTTACACTTCCTATATTACATCACTTTTCTAATATGATTGATGAAAAACTATCGGGAATACGCGGGACGCGGAACTTGGGCAACTGTCGGGCAACTGCTCGGAGGTTGGAGGGCAACTGGCCGACCGCATGGCGCAAAAGAGTTTTAATGGAAATAGAAATGTCGACCTATGCATTTTTAAAGAACTAATGTTGGATATAACAGTACGACGATGTTATCCCAACAGGCTTGTAGAGAGTATTGTGCTCGTCATCCGGGAAAATGTCACTGTGTTTTTGTGTGCGTTTGACTCTGGCTGTAGGGTTATAGGACACTGGTTTGTACACACTGGTGTCAGATAACAAGTTCCCCATTTTGTTAACATAGTCTTCAGTATTCATTACCACAGTGGCGTTTCCCTTGTCGGCCTTGAGCACTTAAATGTTGTCGTTATTACGTAACTGTTTAAGTGTGTGTGCAGTAAGTGCTAGAATGTACTTATTAAATTTCTTCGCGTTTAGTCCCGTTTATATGATGTCGTGTAGATTTAATTTTTCACTGTCACCGAATTCAAAAAATATTACATTTGATAAGGAGCAGGAAATAGTTCTTACATTATTGCATTGTTTGCAAAGTTTCACATGATATTATATTCTATCATTATTTCAGCCGATTCGTTGAGTGCCTGTACAATTTTTTTCTCTATAATATTTAAGTCAAGAGACAAAAATCAAAATTTTTTTTAGTGTTATTAAAAATAAAATTTTCAGAGCATGACTTTGTAAATTCCGCACTGTATATATTATTATTATAATATCTGACAAAACATTTTCAACTATATAAGCAATATTGTATTCACATCGCTGGAACTTTTACTTTTCGAATCTTTGGAGCACATTTGAGTTTACTTTATTTACCGCGCTAATTCTCAATAAATGAAGAATTATTTGAAAAAATTGAATCAATATCAATGTCAAGTTTTGTTGTTTATTTTTTCTTAGTACTGGAAACTTTTTTTTTCTTCTTTAGTTTCTTCAACTCGACAAATTAATTTGATTGTGAATTATCTTAATGACTTAAAGCTGTTTTGATTTATCCAGAAATAAATGTATAATACAATTTTTCGGTGCCATTCAAGTCTTTGTGTTCAAGTTTGGCTATTAATTTTTCGGACCTGACATGATCCATTAACCACTTTACTCTCGAACTACTTGTATTTTCATGCAAATGTTTTACTTCTGTATTTATTCGTATTTAAATTTCTTCATCAGGTATATCTTTTTCAGTTTTTGTTTCATCAACTTCAATATTATCATATTGTATTTATTATTTATTTTAAAAGCAGATAAACTTTTCAAACGAAAAAAATTCTTGCATCCTCGCTTCTTTGAACTTTGACTATTTGTTTAACTAATTCATAATCCTGTCAAATTTTGATCTCTTTTAGACAATTTACATAAAAATGTTTTATACTCGAATCTTTATTCTTGAAACAAGAAATGTAATGCAGTATTTTAATAAAATGGCTCGTATCAATCCTAATGAAACATTGTGAGGACGTGAAATCTGGTGTATTTAGTAATTTAAACGATTCATCTAAATATTCTTTAGTTGTTTTTACATTTTGTAAACGCCCGTAATTTGTAATGTAATGTAAAATGGATAAAGATAAAGATAAAGATAACTTTATTTGCGTAAAACATGGTATGTAACAGCTGTAGTTGGTTTTAAATAATTGATCACATGTTTTGCAATATATCTATTGCATGCAAATATATGACATATTGTAAATTATTATATTTTAAACTATATCATGCTTGCTTAACTAATAGAAAACATTAAAATATCTACAATAAATAATTTCATTATAAAAATTCAGTTTTAAATATAACAATGTCGCTTCAAATACACAGAATTATTTATAAATTAGTAAATATCAATATCTAGTCAATCGTTTAAAAAGTCATCTATTTTATAAAAAATATGCTGAAAAAGCCAGTCATATAAAACCTTTTTAAATCTGACTATAGGCAGATGTTTTATTTCAAGTGGCAACCTATTAAATATTTTTATGCCCATTACGTAACAATTATTTTTATAAAGTGAAGTTCGAGGGGTCCTTTCAAGAACCAGCCTATCAGGATTTCTTGTATTCCTGGTATATACTTCGGATGCCTTCTTAAATAAGTATGTGTGCTGCTTTACGAAACAAGACATTTCAAAAATATAAAGAGATGGCAGTGGTAGAATATTTAATTGAGCAAACAAGGGTTTGCAGCTCTGCAATGGATGCGCCATACATATAGCTCTTATGCACTTTTTTTGGGTTATAAAAAGTCTGTGAAACTCAGTGCTATAACCCCATAGAACAATACCATATCTTAATACTGAACCTACATATCCGTGGTAAGCCAGTAACGCCGTATGTTGGGATGTTGTTCTCCTAAGTTGACTAAGAGCATAAACGAATTTATTTAATTTTTTACACAATTCTTGTATATGCTCCTTCCAATTTAAGTCAATATCTATTGTAACACCTAAAAATTTCACACTTTTTAGATTTTCTATAACATTATCGCAAAAAGTTATTTTTATGTCGTGTGATTTATTGAAGTTTATTAATTTCGTTTTAGTCAAGTTTACGTTTAAATTATTTTAATTAAGCCATGTCACTATTAAATTTATTGTATTATGTATGTCAGTTAAATGATGCTCGGGAGAATGTATTTCGGATTTAACTATTATTGATATGTCGTCTGCATATAAAATTGATTGATGTGATGTTACTTCAGTGATGTCGTTGATATATATTAGAAACAATAAAGGGCCTAATACGCTTCCCTGGGGTACACCGTATTCATTGATCAAGTATCTAGATTGATACCTTGTAGCTACGTGTTGAGTGTTTAACCTGGTAACCTCTACGCATTGTTGCCTGTTTAGTAGATAAGATTTGATCCAATATAAAGCTCGTCCTCTAATTCCATTGTTTTCCAGTTTGCGGAGTAATATGTCATGACACACAAAATCGAATGCCTTAGTCATGTCGAAGTATAGAACTGAAGTTAAATATTCTGTGGACTCCTGTTTTCGCACTTAGACTCCTATTTGGTCCAGTGTACGTGTGGTATCCTGGCTATTCTAGCCAGCCTAACTCCGCCCAGAAGCGCAGAAGCTTCCTGGGATCTTCACAGGCTTCGCGGAGTGACGTCGCAGATCCGAAGATTTCGTTTCGTTGTCTTGTCACAGCATCGCATTCCAGCCGGGCTAAGATGCGCACCACGAGAAATTTTGTCGACACTCGTATTGCGTCAGCGCAAATTGCTTCTCACTGACCTAACTGAGCGATGAGCGAGATAGAAGGATGCGCTCTCGCGAACGAGAGTCGACAAAATTTTGTCGCGGTGCGCATCTTAGCCCGACAGGACTACGTGCGTGACTGATTCTTTGGTGTTAAAACACCCCCTACGTAGAGGGCTGTCGGTCGCGCTGTCACGTTATCCTCAAGTGGAAGGGTTGCCCGTTAAGGACAAGGAGATTTAAAACTAAAACTAGCTCACCAGCATGGACCGTTTAGCAAAGAGGTTCTAACTTAATCTAGGGCACTTCTTTTGGTTAACACGGTTACTGAGATACCTTTTAATGACTAAAATACTATAAATACCACCAAAGGTTTTACATCAAAGATTTTGCGATCGAGAAATAACGGAGACACTATATGAATATCGGAACGCACCAACCTGTATCTGAAGTAACCTTAATGGGCACAATCCATAAAGCAGCAGCTTGTGTAAAAGGCAGGCAGCTTTGTATAGGCCTCTTTAGTCTTGTGCGCTCAAAACTTGTGTGTTCAAACTCTTTTTGCAAGCGTACAAAGTTCAATAATCAATATCCAATATATCAATTCAATTTAATATTCAATTTTCAATATAATTCCCAAAGCTGGAAAATAGAAAATGCGACAGGTTAGAAAACATTCCATGTGCTTGATAGGTACTACAAGGCAAAGGTGACGATTACGTAACACAACGTGGTCAATGTGAAATGTAAGTAGCGATCTGGCGTTCTATCGACACGTCAACTTACCAGGATCAGTAGCCTTACCATGAGTTTAAAATACTATCCTCGCTATCGAAAACTATTGCTTTGTCTCTTTCATTGTGATGCATTTGAAAGAGACAGAGCAAAATTTACGTTATGTCAGTTTCAGATGTCAACTCATGGTAGCGCTACTGTAGTACGAACGTATGTAACACGTTAGAAGATCGCTGCACCCTCCACAAACCCGTGTATTCGCAAAACTATGCGACGAAGATAAATTTCCAAAGCTGGAACAAAATTCACGGTAAGCACTAGGAATCTCCATACAACATTGCGAATCAAACTGCACGAAATACTCAATTTTAGTGTCTCCGAAACAATAAATGTTAAAATTCCAATAGATCGCGGTTTGGTTTCGCACTGTTGCGAGTAAGGTGCGGTTCACACTGGTGGTGAGATGATGACGAAACGGAACGATCTAATATTTTTACTTGACTCTTAATGAAGTCAATTAAATCCTTATAAGAAGGAATTTCCTTATCTCTGATAAAAGTTTCAAAGGCATGAGCGGTAGCAGAATCGAGTTTACGCATTGCAATATTTAACAAAATAAAATCTTTTGAATCTTCAAGTTTTAACTGCTCTAAAGCGGAAACAGCGGCGTCAAAATTTTCAACAAAAGTATTTAATGACGAAGAACTATTAGTCGCGGGTTTGATATTAAAAAGTATAGACATGTAATGAGATCCTAAAGCTCTTTTATCTTGGTACTTTTTGACTAAACTTTCCCAAATAGATGAGTAATTGTCGCCTGATGGAATGATACCCGCGATTATTTTTAATGCGGGACCCGTCAACTTTCCTATCAAATATTGGATCCTTTGAGAATCAGTTAAGGATTCGTTCAAATGAATATTTACTTTAAAAGACTCATAAAATATGGGCCAATTTTCCATCTTTCCATCAAAAGACGGAATGTTTATTGGCGGTAACTTAATTTGTGTAGACGCGCCTTTATTTTCGCAAGCGCGGTTTTGTTGAGACGAATTATTCTCAAGAATACGGGAACGCGCTCTTTGAATCCTTGCGTACACATCCTCAAACGCATTAAGCGGCTCGTAATTAATCACAAACTTAGGGTTCTTATCGTATTCTAGTTCGTTAATGAAGTCTAGATTCGACATGAATTCCTGACGGATGACCGGTAACGTTTCGGTTTCCGCCATGAATGATTCCGTGGAACGGAGATCGGCGGTAGATAATGATATTTTCTTTGCTAAATCATTGAGACTAGTCAAGCGAGCGAATATTGCATTATTTTTAGCTTGTAATATTGCTATTTTAGCTGCCATTTTGAACAAATAATGCGTAGGTACAAGAGAAAAATGGGTTATTTAGCGGTTATAATAGATACGTAGGTACTACACGACAAGTTATAGTATACCCACTAATACTGATAATCACAAAATCGATGTAGGTTATCTTTATTTTTGCGTTAATACCAGAGGTTTGATGCGGTTTAAATATGGTAGAATGCGGTGTGAAAAAAGGTAAATAAATGCCCTTATTTACGCGGTAAACTATATTTTATCACGATTAGCGTGTGAAAATAATAGTATAAGTATGTAATTATTCGGAAATAAGTGAATACCTAGATAAATAGGAAACACAAGCGGTACGAAAATACGGGATTTGAAAACAAAACACAATCTGTGCGTGCGGTAACAAGATGGCGATTGGAAAATTTTACGTGCCAAAATATCTGAGTTTTACACTAAATTGGTATGAAATAAGCGGGTTGAATACGTGTTGAAACTATTAGAGTTTAACAACAAAATACGGTAACAATTATCCGGAACGAAGTCAGACCAAAATAGTGGTAAGGCGGTTATGTCGATATATAAGTGGACTGTATAGGAATGATTTTTTTTTGCGGGAGAAAAGTATAAGGGAAGATTTGCGAGAACTGCGAGACTCACCCTGATCTGCTGAATATCCTGCCTCAGGATAGGTCTCCAAGCGGCGAGCTGGCGGTTATGGCGGGCAGCAATCCAAGCCCGCGTGGTGCACCACACACAATTGTCCTGTTTTGTGGTCGGCCGACCGCGAATAATACCACACAGCCTGGTAGTAGCACTAAGGACACTTTTTCACGGTTGTTTGTTGAGAACGCACCGTTCAAAACATTATTTTATGAATTAATTTATAGCGGGCGCGACGCCATCGTTTAGCGGAGGATTTGAACTCGTCGTCCAATCACAGGCGATCCTCGGCGTTGGAGTCACGTGATGATTCGTGTCTCGCTTCTCTGTCTCGCAGTATAGGATTGGACGGGGACAGAAATATGGGAAGGAATGTTTGACTTGCGGAAACGGAAATGGCGCGAACAGGAAGTCTGCCAGCGCCAACATATTTATATCGCGTTTAATTATCAGTTATATAATATAGATCTAAATAATAAATACTAAATATATATGTTTTATATTTATAGTTAATTTATATTGAATGAGAAATATTTATGTCTAATTTTATTGCTAAAGTCTAAAATGGAAAGTTACTGTTTTGACTATTTTAGTACAACGAATTTTTGTATAAAAGTGCGGTGTCAGTTAAACTATTCGTTTATTTAATGTGAAATTATTACGTAGGGCGAAGCTCTGCCCGAATAAATCGTGATTAAGTACCAACGACTACGTTATTTGGCCACCCTGACTCACTCTCTGCAACACTTCCTAGGTTCAATTGATTGGAGGGAAAAGTTAGGTCACTGTGATAGTGTAAATGAGATGCTGTCTGTCTTCTATAACGACATATATGAATGTATGAAAAGCCATATACCTGAAACAAAGAGCTGTAAAGGATCTTACCCTATTTGGTTTTCACCACAGTTAATTTATATGCTAAAGCAGAAATCTAAACGTCACAAAAAATATAAAAAATTTGGAAACCTCCTGGACAAAATAGAATTTTAATACTTTCGGAATGATATTAGCAAAATGATCAAAGAATGTTACAAGAACTATATAGACTATTGAACGCAAAATCAAAGAAAATTCTAAATAAATTTTGGACTCATGTTAACCATTAACCAGGCTATGTACCATATGAGACCACCAGATTTTGAACCTTATCATACCTGCATAAAGTTCAAAATCTGGTGGTTCTGGTCTGGTTCTGGTCTGGTTCTGGTCTGGTTCTGGTCTGGTTCTGGTCCTACGAACATTCTTACAAAAAGGTCAAGAGGGCCCTTAATATGAAACTAGCATCTACTGCTCATCTTCAACAAACGACACCTCATATTGATATCCCGATCTTCACAGGGCGGTACACTCAGTGGCCGACTTTCTTCGACCTCTACGTAGAAACGATTCATAACAACAACTTACTTACAAATGCGCAGAAAATGCAACATTTAAAAGGAAAATTGAGAGGAGAGGCTGAGCGACTTATTCAGCATCTGCACATTTCGGCGGATAACTATGAGACTGCATGGGAGCTACTTACTCATAGATACAACAACCCCCAATTGTTGTTTACAAAGCAAATCGAAATATTTCTCAATCAACCTGTCGCCCACAAACAGTCGGCATTTGAAATAAGACGACTTTATGATACGTCTAGAGAATGCATCCACGCGATACAGAACCTAGGTATCGATACAAGCACCTGGGACCCGTTGCTGGTACATCTCATCGCAAAGAAGCTGGATAGGGAGACTTACAGTGACTATAAAGAGGCACGAAAGTCACCACGTGATTTACCTTCGCTTTCTGAGCTTATGGACTTCCTGGAAGGCAAATTTAACGCTTTGGAGCCTATACATATGAAGGAAAGAGACAACATGGCATCTAACAAGCCACATGTCCCGAAAACGGCTAGCAAGAAGCCACATTTCCAACAATTTAGTGGACACCGTTTTGAAAAATCTCAAAACAGGCATTTTTAAGCAATTGCAACATGCTCGTCATTTTGTCCACTTTGCAATAACAATCACCAGCTGTACAAATGTAGCAAATTCAACAAACTAACGCCGGACGAAAGGCTAATGACCGTCATAAAATTGAGCGTATGCAATAATTGTCTATACACACACAATGGCAATCACTGCACATCAACAAGAAAGTGCAAAATTTGTCAAAAGAATCACAACACATTATTGCACGAAGCGTATGCAAATTTGAACCCTATGCAACAAACATCGAGCAGGCCGATCGAGACAGCAGAGTCATTGTTTACGCCATCCGCTCCAGTTACTCAGAAGGCGCAAATTGCGTCATCACAACAAAAATTGAACAGAGAACATAGCGTTAATCACGTTGCTACAAATGAAGAGGAAATTTTATTGACGACTTTATCAATCAAGGTTAAGGCTGTTGATGGTACTTATATCACCTTGAGAGCTCTCTTAGACCAAGGCTCGCAAATATCCCTCGTTTCGGAAAACGCCGCTCAGATGCTAGGGTTGCCTCGACAACGGTACCACGCGTCTGTCTCGGGAATCGGGAATGGCTCGAAGCAGGGAAAAGGAGTAATCACACTCGATTGTCAGTCGATCTATGAGGATTATCAATTCAGTACTCGAGCATTAGTCATACAACATGTCATCAATAATTTGCCGAACACCTCCTTCAATAAGCAGTCCTGGACGCATCTGCAGCACATACAATTAGCTGATCCAGAGTATAACATTTCGAAGCCTATCGACTTGCTACTAGACGCTAGCATATACTCTGACATAATTATGAATGGTCTGATCAAGGGTCCAAACATGGCACCCATAGCCCAACAGACGAGATTGGGCTGGATACTCTCGGGCAACGTGAAAACCTTCAAATGTCACGTTGTTGTAAACAACTTATCTGAGTTATCTCAGTATTGAGAGCTTGAAGAAGTGAATGACTCAACGTCTGAGCTGACACGAGATGAACAATATTGTGAAGAATTGTACCAGTCTACAACGAGACGATTGCCAGCAGGTAGATACGAGGTTGCGATCCCGATGAATCCTGGATTCGAGCAATATCTAGGAAAATCTAAGTCCAAGGCGATCGCACAATTCTACAACTTGGAAAACAAGATGGCAAAAAACGAAGAATTTGCCAAATCGTATCATGATTTCATGGATGAGTACGAAAAACAGGGTTACATGGTACCAGTTACCCAACATAGCGAACCCTCGTGCTATCTCCCTCACCACGGTGTACTGAAACTTGATTCTACAACCACGAAAATGAGAACAGTATTCAATTCATCATCAAAAACATCAACCGGTTACAGTCTGAATGACTTGATGCAACGTGGTCCCAATCTTCAAAAAGATCTGCAGCATCTCAACACATTCACACACACAACAAATACAAACAAACATTGACATACCTTATATTTTTTAAAATTCTTACAGTCAACAAAGTTGATATAACCCCTTGCTTTGCTTTGAAATGTCAAACCTTGTTTATATTTTTCAGTCTGAGTCGAAAATATACCTACCTCGTGTGCGAAACACTAGTTAAACTATATCAATCCAAATATGAATGATCACCATACACAAATAACAATGGAAATTGATAATGTTTCTGTTGGTTCATCATATGTGTGCTCCCCCGAAAATGTTACCATGTATATTACCAATCCGAACCACTGTCCTAAAGTGTTCCACCTAAACATAAGAAGTATTGGTAACAGTGCAAATTTTGAAAATCTTGTTCTTCTTTTAGATAGAATTAAACTTGACTTTGATATTGTAGTACTGTCCGAGTGTTGGCTGAGTAAATGTCCGTATCTCCCCAAACTACCAGGCTACCTATCTCACAACTCTAAGCACTACAGTCAAAATGATGGTGTAGTGGTTTATGTCAGGGAAAATATATTATGTCAAGTAAATGAGCCAGCCGTAGAAGACGCAAATTGTCTGACAGTAACGCTTTCAAATGGTGTAGTTATTGTTGCCGTATATCGTTCTCCATCATTTAAAAATACTGATAACTTTATAAATACACTTGATAGTCTATTACAGTCTTTGAGATCCTACAACACTATCATTATTATTGGCGACCTAAATATAAACATTGCCTTAGATAATGCGGATCAAAATAGCTCAAGTTCATATCTTAATATGACAGCGTCTCACGCTATGTTGCCAGCTCATGTTATTCCAACTCGCAATAATAACTGCCTTGATCATGTCATTGTAAAATGCCCTAACAATTCAGTAAC
Source organism: Cnaphalocrocis medinalis (assembly GCA_014851415.1). Classification (NCBI taxonomy): domain Eukaryota; kingdom Metazoa; phylum Arthropoda; class Insecta; order Lepidoptera; family Crambidae; genus Cnaphalocrocis; species Cnaphalocrocis medinalis. Next base: position 11,485,068 of record CM026298.1, on the reverse strand, counting down.
GTTGGTGTTAGACTCAAGTTTTACGGATCACTCACCTGTAGTTTTTTGTTGTGATTCTAATTATAAAAAAACTCATTCTATATCGGCTCTTGCTCTGAGACGTGTTGATATACAGGCTTGTATACTGAGAGTGGAAAGCATGGACTTCTCTGATGTGTTTGACTGTATAAATGCTGAAACTGCTGCAAATTTGCTTATAAATAAGTTAGTGTCTTTAATGTCCGAATATACACAAAATTTCAATGTTCCTAGTAGAAAAAGAATATCAAAACCATGGGTGACTCCCGGATTACTACGCTGCATTAGGCATCGAGACAAACTTTTTCGTAAAACCAAAAAGCATCCTAATAATGAAGTCTTAAATATCACATACAAGCGTTATAGGAATTTTTGTAATAATCTTCTTAAAAAAGTCAAAAGGCAGTATCAACGTTCTGAATTTGAAAAGTACAGAAAAAATCCTAGGCAACTTTGGAATCTAATTAAAAACGTTTCTAACATGGATCAAAGATCTTCTTCTTCAGATAAACTTTTATTATGTTCTCATGATCCTCAAAGCTCAGTTAACTTGGTGAATAACTATTTTGCCAGTGTGGGTGAAAAATTAGCATCAAAAATAATGACAAGTTCTCAATATTCATCACTATTACATAATTCGAAAGAATTAGATGATTATGAGATGAACTCCATGGTCATTTCTAATACTGATGACGCAGAGATAGAAGATATAATACTAGGGTTAAAACAAAACTCTGCTCCGGGATGGGATGGTATTCCAACCTCTCTGATTACGAATGCTAGACATGTCCTGGTTCCCGTACTGAAACATGTTTACAACCTATGTTTGTCTTCAGGCATATTTCCAACAGTGTTCAAGAAAGCATTGGTTCACCCCATCTACAAGAGTGGAGACAGATGCAGTGTTAGCAACTATAGGCCTATTTCTGTTTTACCTGTTTTAGCTAAAGTTCTGGAAAAAATAATAAATAAAAGATTAATAAACTATTTAAACTCTAAAAATCTGATAGCTCCAAACCAGTTTGGCTTTAAGGCAGGTAAATCCACTGAAGACGCTGTTTTGGAGCTTACAGGTGCATTAGTCGACAACCTAAACAGTAAACTAAATTCAATTTGCATATTTCTTGACCTTTCTAAAGCCTTTGACACTGTATCTGTCTCAATTCTTCTAGATAAGCTTTATCGGATCGGCGTTCGAGGCATAGGGTTTGATATTTTCAAAAGTTATTTAAATAATCGAACTCAGTGCGTCAAAATTGGACAAACTACGAGTGGAAGTGAAAGTCTTACATATGGCGTGCCCCAGGGTAGCGTTCTTGGACCAACCTTGTTTTCCATCTATTTAAATGACTTGTGTCAACTTTCACATCTAAACTGTAAAATTATTACGTATGCAGATGACACAGCCATTGTTGCTTATGGACGGAATTGGGAAGAGGCTCGATTCTTTGCAGAATTGGCACTGAAAAAAGTCATGACATGGCTGTCCCGTAACCTACTCACCCTGAACCTGAGTAAGACAAACTTTATTACTTTCGCTCCTAAGCTGTCTTCACAACCAGACTCAACGTTCTTATTAAAAGCTCATGTATGTGATACAGCTCCTAATTCTAATTCATGTTCTTGTGTATCTATATCTCGCACAAATTCAGTTAAATACTTGGGCGTAATCGTTGATAGTCTTTTGTCTTGGAATGAGCATATCAAATCCATCACAGCGAGAATTAGAAAACTGATTTTTGTTTTTAGTAAACTAAGACATGGAGCAGACTCACAAATACTAAGAACTGTGTATTTTGCATTGGCACAGTCAATTATACAGTACTGTATTATAATTTGGGGAGCCTCTGGTAAAACAAACATGTTGCAGCTAGAAAGGGCACAAAGGGCAGTGTTGAAGGTCATGGCCTTCAAACCTATTAGATACCCCACAAAGTTAGTATACGAATTTTGGGAAGTCCTCTCGGTTCGCAAACTGTATATACTTAATGCTACGCTGCGCAAACATGGTTGTCTGCCATACGACCCTAATACTCTCAAAAACAAGAGAAGAAAGGATAAGGTTTGTCAAATTTCAAAGTGTAGGATTGCCTTAGTAAAACATCATTTTAATTATATAGCCCCTTGTCTTTATAACAAGATTAATAAGCATCTGAATATTTATCCCCTCCCATTGTATAAATGCAAAGCAATGTTAAGTGAATGGCTACTAAGCCTTGATTATGATAAAATAGAATCTCTTATAAAGTAATAATATAATAAAATATCTTTGTATAATACACTTTACACACACGCACACACACACACTCATATACACTTCACACACATAAAAACACACACACATACACAAATATATACATAAGTCTGTTTTGTTTATTTATTTAATCTTTACAATTAGTGTCTTAATTATAAACGTAGTATGTATTATGTATAATCATGATTGTACTTATTAAATTGTTACTAATGATGTTTGAAACGCTTCGTCAAACGTGAGGTGGGCGCTAATAGCTGCGACACAGTCTCTGACTACTGCAGATATTAACGCAAATAATGTTTTTGTAAAACTGTTTATTGTTTCAAATAAAGATTATTATTATTATTATTATCTATTGGTACAGAGTGGAACTTATTATAGAAATTGAGTATACAAAATCAGTATGGCGTCAACACAAATACGTCATAACTGCCGACGTAGAACGCATGTTTTGCCGAATATTCGTAAGAAAATCAGATCAGAATCTACAACGGATCGTATGGAGAAACTCTTGTAACGAGCCCCTGGTCGAATACCAGCTTACTACAGTCAGTTTTGGAAGCAAAGCAGCCCCTTTCCTTGCTATGCGCACCTTGAAGCAGTTAGCTATGGATGACGCGCACAAGTTCCCCGTAGCTGCTGCGGCATTGATGACGTCATTTTATATGGATGACCTCCTAGAAGGCTGTGACGTCATCTCGGATGCGAAAAGGTTACAACAAGAAATAATCGAGATACTAAGAGGAGCGGGCATGAACATACGCAAGTGGTCCAGTAACTCAGACGAACTTATAAAAGATTTATCAGCTGATCAACGGGATACGCCACTCGATTTCAAGAACTCTGAGAACCGCAAAACATTAGGTATTCAGTGGAATCCCTCCTCTGACACCTTTTCATTCCAAAATAAATTCCAAGGAGACACGAGCGACACCACTATTACCAAACGCCAGCTATTATCAAACATATCAAAGATATTCGACCCGTTGGGATGGTTATCTCCACTCACTATAAGAGCGAAGTTATTATTCCAATTAACATAGACGGAAGAAACAGCTGATTGGGATATCCCACTAACAGAAAGGGTTAAAAAAGAATGGATAAGCCTAAGAGATGATTTCCAAAACATAGAATCATACAAGATACCTAGATACCTGGGAAAAGGAAGTTACAAAATACATGGATTCTGTGACGCATCAGAAAAGGCGTATGCTTGCGCTATCTATGTTTCTACGCAAAATGATAACACATCGACACTTGTGATCGCCAAGACAAAATTAGCACCTTTGAAAAATAAATTGACGGTACCAAGGTTAGAACTTTGTTCAGCGCTTCTTCTGTCTCGATTGATGAAGAAAGTCATGGAGACTTTAAAAGAGAAAACGCAGATCTACGCATGGACAGACTCCATGGTGGTGCTTGGTTGGCTCCACGAAGATGTCAATAGATGGAAGCAGTTTGTCGCCAATCGAGTACGCACAATACTCAGCGTCATCCCGCCATCATCATGGCATCATGTACGATTTGAAGAAAACGCAGCGGATTGCGCTACTAGAGGTCTGACATCGTTACAATTGTCAGAACATCGCTTGTGGTGGCAAGGACCGCAGTGGTTGTCAACGTTTGATCCCATCAGAATCACAAGCAACACTTACCAACCACCGGTAATAGAAACCAAGAAGCCCAATGTGAGCGCAGCCTTACGTTATAATAATGAGCTCGTTATAAAATTGCTGAATGAATGCAGTTCGATACATCGCATAACAACAAACATTGGCTGGCTATTGCGTTTCGTGCAGTGGTTGCGAAATAAACAAATACCTCGACAAAATTACCTATCGACACAGGAAATGCAACTTGCCCTCAATTTGATCATCAAAACTACGCAATCGATTGAGTTTGAAGATGACATTCATCATTTACAACAACGAGGCAAAGTCAAGAGAGATAGTAAATTGGCGAGTTTGAACGCTTACATAGACGCTAGTGATGGACTACTGAAAGTTGGCGGAAGATTGAATAATTCTCTGCTAAGTCAATCGGCTAAACATCCTATTATACTAGCAAGTCACAGCAAACTTACTGAGCTCATCACTCACCAAGCTCACTCCGCCACGCTACACGGTGGACCAAGCTTGACGCTGTCATACATCCGAGAAAAATACTGGATTATCAGTGGCCTACGCACAGTGAAGAGAGAACTTCGCAAGTGTGTGAGGTGTCGACGCTTCAGAGAAGAGAAGAAAACACAGATTATGGCAGACCTTTTTTTTTTTTTTTTCTTTGCTCACTCGGGGATAAATGCATGACCTGGCGGGGTGTGCAATACCAGGCCAACTTTAGGCATCTCCGTGGGCCGGGGGACCCACAGGAGTATCTGGGGCTCTCCACCTGGGAATGGTACCCAGAGGCATACCCAGTAAAACCTCCCCGGCGTGTCAGTCTTTTTTCACTCTCTTCTGTGACAATATCTTATGGCCATTTGGCGAGGCCGATATGGGGATCGATTTTATGTCATCCACGTCGACACCCACCCGCCCATTTATCCTTTCTGGATGTACGCTAAAAGAGGGGCGCCCTGACACAAGCGACGCCCCCCAGACGTGTGTGAGATTATGGCAGACCTACCAGAACCTCGTGTTACCCCTTCGCGTCCATTTACTCACACCGGAGTCGATTTCACCGGGCACTTCGACATCAGAGCAAATAAGGGTCGCGGCGTACGAACACACAAGGCGTACGTTGCTGTATTTGTTTGTCTATCAACCAAAGCTGTGCACCTCGAGCTGGTCTCCGACCTCACTACACCTGGGTTTCTGGCTGCATTTCGTCGGTTTTGCGCTAGAAGAGCTGTACCCAATCATATGTACAGCGATCAGGGAAGAAACTTCATCGGAGCCAACAAGGCACTAAAGAAAGAATACGCCGAGATCCTTCAAACCATCGATGGTGAACTGCTGAACAAAGTCGGAGACTACGACATACACTGGCATTTTAACGCCCCAGCCTACCCTTCAGCTGGCGGGTTGTGGGAAGCATCTGTCAAAAGCCTGAAACACCACTTGAAAAGAGTAATAGGTGAGCAAAAACTCACGTATGAGGAGTTCATCACCTTACTCCATCAAATCGAGGCCTGTCTAAACTCTCGTCCGCTGATCGCCTTGAGTGAAAGCCCAGATGATGAATACCTTTCTCCGGGGCACTTCCTGGTAGGGGGTTCACTATTGTCAAGACCGCAAACAGATCCTGATAATATGAGTTTGACCACTAGATGGCAAATGATACAAGCCATGAACAAACAATTTTGGAAGAAGTGGTCTACGGATTACTTACAACAATTGCAAATTCGCGCCAAGTGGAGGACACCTTCGAAAAACATCGAAGTTGACGACATCGTCTTAATCAAAGACGAACACTTACTACCGGGCAAATGGGTGATGGGTAGAGTAATTGACGTGCATCCTGGTAAAGACGGCTACGTGCGAGTCGTGTCCGTCAAAACCAAAGGAGGGATTATGCAAAGGCCAATATTGAAGCTATCAACCCTACCCGTGAGGAGCGAATGCCCAGAACAGCCGACTCGTGACGTATCATCATCGATAAGTGACAACGGCACACCGGCAGCGGCAGAACAAACAATGCATGACGTAGACTCATCGACAAGTGAGGACGTCACCCCAGCCCCACAAAAATACAACCAACGGTCAAGGCGCATGACGAAGAAGCCCTTTGGAGCCCTTGCCTTGGCAATGATGCTATTTTTATGTTTCTTCACGCCTGGACATTGCTCATACAACATTTCAACATTCAATGATGACCAAAACATCTATTTCGATAAGATGTACGAAATGAATCTTATTCGAGACGACTGGAAATTAATCATATATTATAATATGAGTACCTACTGGTCAGCATTACACTACGTTGAGCAGTACGTCGGACACTTAAAGGATTCCCTGCACTCCATGCCGCTCCCGATGCAATATGCGAGTATCGTCTATCAACTAGAACATGAGTTATCGGAAATTGAGCATTATAACCGAATACTCAAGAGCCAAGCCAATAAACGTCAAAAAAGAGGCTTGTTTGACGGTGTGGGCTACGCAGCGCGTGAACTATTTGAATGAATGAATGAATGAATGAATGAATGAATGAATGAATGAATGAATGAATGAATGAATGAATATTTTTTATTTTCAGATTAAAGCATCCATATACATAGAATACAATTAAATAAAATTTAACAAAAATCACACACACACATAATTATTGTTGACACAATCCGGTTACAATCCCCAACCACATTCCTTCATAGGAAATTGTAGTGATTTGGAGTCCTTGATGAGCGATTTGCGAGAAAATATGAGAAGGATATAGAAAAAATATCGCTTAATGAAAACCACTTGCAAATGTTATGAAAAAATCAGACAAGTGTTACTGAAGCTCAGTATAATATCTTACAAAGAAACAAAGCCATTATGAATAAACAGTTTGGAATGGTGCAGAGATATCTGCAAAACGTTACTCTTGCTACAAATCGATTGAAAGCAGAGAGCACAAACGAGCTACATATCCTGTCAGCATGCCTCTCAGCAATGATAATCATTACTAACATCCAAAACATGCAAGAAAACGTGATCAATACTGTGACTGATCTGGCAAATGGTCACATGGATGCACATCTATTACCACCAGAGCAGTTAGAAGAGCAAATAAATATTGTGTACAGCCACATACCAAATGACCTGACCTTGCCTGCCGACAAACAGGATTATAAGGAGCTGTACAAGTTAATGAAGGTATGTGGTGATGTTGGTTCATCTTATCTGATAATTGAGGTGAAGATTCCTCTCGTGAACAAGGAAACTTTCGAGTTGGACAAAGTTATAAGTCTACCGCAACAATCCTTTACCGTGGAATTCAAGTCCCCATACATAGCATACAACCTACAGAAGGACTTGCTACTCACTCTATCAGACACAGATGTTCAGAGCTGTATACACACCCAAACAAACAAAATATTATGCTCTATTGATAAACCCATTTATGAAATACAAATTACAAAGTCTATTTGTAACATGAGTATTCATAACAAAGCCATGTGTAGCACAAAGGCGGCGCCGTGCCACGAGCGATGGATCAAGTTACACTGCGATAACAGGTGGCTATTCGCTTGCTGTGGGAAATGCTCTATGCGCATATTTTGCCCTGACACTGGAATGACTGTAAGGATGGGTGTTGATGTCGAAAGAAAAGATGTTATTTGCTAGACGTCCTGATTTATTGTGTCTTTAAAATATACATGAACTAGTGGCCCGCCCTCGCTTCGCTTCGGTATTTTAATTTTTTGAACGAAGTAGAATTCACAACAATCAAAGTAAGGGGCCGTTCAAGTATTACGTAAGCAGATTTTTTGGGAAATTTAACCCCCCTCCCCCCCTTGTCAGCAAAAATTGGCGATAAAATATACTTTCTCTTCCTGAATTTATCAAAAGTAAGCAGAGCCAAGACCCCCCTCCCCCCCATCGATGCTTACGTAATAATTGAACGGTCCCTAATTAGCAAAAAGAAATTTTACTGATACTTATAGGATTGATAATTTTGGTGATCGTAAACCTTAATGAAGGAATCTCAAAAAGATTTGATTTAAAAAATGCTGGAAACTCTATAACTTTACTTTGTCAAATTTAATCAATTCCCCCGTTCACCCCTATAGGGGGGGACTTTTATAAAATTTCTATGCAAAGCCTAAATACCAATTTTCAAGATTCTAGCTTCAAAAAATTACAATACTTCGTTTCAACCCCCTTTTCCCCCCTTTTTAGGTTGAAGAAAAAAATAACGAATTCACTTTCATTACATTTGTTTGCAAAGCCCAAATACCAAGTTTCAAGAATCTAGCTTTAAAATTGACAATACGGCGTTTTATCCCCCTTTCTCCCCTTTTTAGGTAGAAGAAAAAATGCTGAATTCAATTTCTTTACATTTGCATGCAAAGCCCAAATACCAATTTTCAAAGCTCTAGCTTTAAAAATGACGAATTTTCCATACGATGTTTTAACCCCCTTTCACCCCTTTGTAAGCTGAAGAAAAAAAAATGCTGAAATTACTTTGATTTAATTTGTATGGAAAACTCAAATACCAATTTTCAAGACTCTAGCTTTAAAAATAATAAATCTCCCATACATTGTTTTAACCCCCATTTCACCCCTTTATGGCTTGAATTAAAAAAAAACTAAAACAGGTCAATTTTTATTTTTGATAAACAACCATAATCCAAATTTTCAAATCTCTAACATCAAAATTGAAAGACTTTCATACTAACGTAAACCCCCCCTTTCACCCCTTTAGGGGGTGAATTTCGCAAAACCCCTTCTTAGTGCGCGCCTACATAGTAAGAACTACCTATGTTTCAAATTTCATGATTTTAGGTCCAGTAGTTTTGGCTGTGCGTTGATAGATCAGTCAGTCAGTCAGTCAGTCAGTCAGTCACAGGCCGAGGCGTTACCTCTTTATTAATAGTATAGATAAGCCTTAAGTACTACAGATATATCGCTTACATCTCTACACCACATCACCCACCATAGAGAAAAAAAAATTGGAACATACAGTTCATAATTTTTTTTTTTCAATTTATAAATGTTACATAAATTATTTATTAGTATTTTAATTGATTTATAACTTAAACAATAATTAGGGAGGTTCCAAGATTACATTAAATATATTCTTACAAACTTGTTAACATAATAATTAGACAAAATCAAATTAATCATTGTACAATTTGGTTCTATTTTTGTGGACAGTTTCAATCTTATTGTCTTTAAAAATACGTACATTTGGTGATACATCCTCGATTACCTTATATGGACCATTGTAAACATTCTCCATTTTAGTACAATTTTCGTTTTTTAATAATACAAAATCATTAGGTTTATAAAAAATAGGATTAATTCTCTTATCATAATTACATTTACGTATTTCCTTTGATTTAATTAAATTTTCTCTCGCTTGTTCATGCGATTTTTGTAGTCTATATTTTAAAGTTAATGGATAGTTATCACAATTGTACAATGGTTCAACTTTTTGCTGTAAATTACTAGGTAGTGTGCAATTTTTTCCAAAAACTAACTCGTAAGGTGTAAATTTTGTAGATGTATGTACAGTTGTATTATATGCGAAACACCAATACGGAACCCAAGTGCTCCAATTTTTAGAATCATTATTAGTTTGAATACGAAGGTAACTGTTTAAATTTTTATGAGTATTTTCGAGACTACCTACTGTTTCATGATGATACGCTGTGGAAAAAAGCTGTTTAATATTTAGTAATTTACACACTTCACTCATCGTTGATGCAATAAATTCGGCTCCCTTATCCGTTGCGATTTCTCGCGGAACCCCATAACGAAGAATGAAATTTTCTACAAATGCTTTTGCTACAGATACGGCGTCCTTGCGTTCCAAGGGATACGCTTCCACGAATTTTGATAATTCGCACTGAATAGTTAAAATATATGCCTTATTAAAATAATCCTTATCTATGGGCCCAACTAAGTCTAAAAATATTTTATCAAAAGAACCCATGGCTGTTGTTGTCACGACCATTGGTTCTCTGGTTTTTACAGAATGCTTTTGCATCTGGCACTTCTTACATTTATTTACATAATCCGTAATGTCACGCTCCAAGCCTGGCCAATAATAAGACTTTTTTATATTGTTTACCATTCGTCTTATCCCGGCATGACCGCTAGTTGGTAAAATGTGGTAATCGTTAATGATTACTCTTTTGTCGTCATCTAATATAATTTTTTCAACTCCTTTTAAAATATAAATACGAGGCCCGGACCACGTTTCGCTTTTATTTATCTCTTTGGTTAACCATGTTATATATTCAATATTAGTCGCATGCTTTATTATATAAAATTCGTGAATATTCATTTTACTACAAAACTGCTCCAGTTGACTCACGTAGGCGACTCGCGCCGTACATGATCGTAAATCTGGGCATACAGTATATAATGTACATTCCTTGGAATTATACAAAAATAACTTAGAGCCATTTCCATTCATATTTTTCATTTGACGTTCAGAAATTAATTTTAATTCAACAGAATTAATCGGCTTTTTAAGCATTTCAACGATTTTCGGGTGATCAGTCCGACTATCGGTGGAATGGCTGTCAGACGACAATTCTGGTAAATTAGTTTCTGTACTCTCCATTCTCCTCCTTTGGTTTCTAGTCATCACATTTATAACCTTTTCGTTCATCTCCTTCAATTCATCTGACGTAATTCTTACTCTCGATAATGCATCAGCACATACATTATTGATACCTTTTATATACTCAATCACAAAGTCATATTCTTCTAAAGTTAAGCGGAATTTTGTTAACCTGCTTGAGGGGTTGCTCATATTAAATAGATATACTAAGGGTCGATGATCAGAAAAAATTTTGAAAGATTTGCCAAATAAATACGGTCTAAAATATTTAATGGACCAAACGATTGCGAGCATTTCCTTTTCGATTGTCGGATAGTTCAATTCTGCTTTGTTCAAGCTTCGACTAGCGTAAGCTACTGGACGCCCGTCTTTGTTACACAACATCGAACCTATCGCGATACCGGATGCGTCTGTATAAAGATGGAATTCACTATTTTCAGAAAAATCTGGATATTGCAGTACTGGTGGCGAAGTCAATTTATTTTTTAACAATTGAAACGACTCTTCACACTCTTTCGTCCAATTAAATTCCTGATTTTTCCGAGATAGCTTATTTAATGGAATTACTATTTCTGCAAATTTTGGAATAAAACGTCGATAGTAATTTGAGAACGCGACAAATCGTTTAACTTCATCTTTCGAAGAGGGTGTAGGGTATTTTTGTAAAGCTTGTATTTTACCTGGATCGGGTTGTACACCTTTTGCGCTCACGACATGACCCAAATATAACAATTCCTTCTTTAAAAACTGACACTTTTTAGGGTTAAGTTTTAAATTAACTTTACGGAGTCTAGTAAATATGTCAATTAGATTTTTGTTGTGGCTAGCTAAATTTCTCCCATAGCAAACAAGATCATCTAAGTATATTAAACATTTTTCATAATTTAAACCCGATAAGGCAACTGTCATAGCTCTGGAAAATGCGCTAGGGCTGGTCTTTAATCCTGTGGGCATACGTTTCATTTGATATTGTTTGTCAAACGTGAATGCCGTACATTTTCTACTTTCTGGATCTAACTCTATCTGATTATAGCCATTTTGAAGGTCACAATGTGAAAAATACATCGATCCTGAGAGGGCATCGAGTATCTCTATGATATTGGGAAGAGGAAACCGATCGTCACAAACATTTTCATTCAATTTTCGATAGTCAATGACAAGTCGGAATTGTTTCTCACTTGTTTCTGACTTTTTCGGAACTAAAAGTATAGGACTCGACCATTCACTCGTAGTTTCCTCAATGATGTCATCGTCCAACATGTTTTTAATTTGCTTTAGTAATTCAGCTTTTTGAAATTTTGGAAGTCGATATTGTTTTCTGTAAACAGGAATAGTGTCAGGTTTTAAATGAATTGATTGTTGATAAATATTACACTTAGTCAATTTATCACCCTTTAAATGAAAAATGTCTGAAAATTTGGCACAAATCTTTTGAATTTCTAATTGTTCTTCGTTGTTTAAATGATCTAATTTTAATTCTGAGAATAATTTTTTAACTCTTTCTCCGTTAACTAAGGGTTTATCAAAAGAAAGTAAGTCGTAATTCGATAAAATATCTATTTCCTGATTAAAGAAACTCAAACTGACTTCGTCTTCTCGCGTATTCAAAATCTGAATCGGGATTTTTCCCGTTAACCGGTCGTGAAATACCTGCTGCTAAAAACACTCCCTTGCATAACTCTTTCGGAAAAACCACGCAATCCTCTTTTAAATGAGTCTCTACAAAATGGAAAGATTCGGATCTGGGTGTTAAGTGAATATATTTCTTATTCCCATATTTACCCGGTTGTAATGGTAAACATATTTCGTTGTCATTATTGGTCAATTTTAAAGTGTCAAATTCCAAGTCTAAATTGCCCTTAAACTTTCTTAAAAAATCCATTCCTAATATTCCGTCACTCGAACAACATAAGTTTTTAAACACGTGAAAACGATGTACAAAGTCCACATCCATAAATGTCAACTTAAGATCAACATAACCCACCGAACAAAGTTCACCACACACTCCGTTTACCTTTACTTCCCCTATATGGAAAGGAATGTTATACTGTCTCAATTTCTCGTACTTCACTGCGCAAAGAGTGGCGCCTGTATCAACTAACCAATTAAATGAATTGTTATTAAGAGTTAAATGAACTGAGTTATAACTATTATAATAACAAATATGATTTGTCGAAGTGTCCTTGTTATTCACGAAAAAACTGAAAGTCTGTTTCCGTGGGATTTGCGGTACCGACGGTACTCTGCTGTTGTTCTTCCGAACTTAAAAATTGAACCCGTGGGTTGTTAAAATTAGTACGTCCGCGATTATAGGTACGAGTACTGTACGTACCTCTGTTGGGTCTCCGGTGACCTTGACTCGTCGAATGCTCATAGTTTCGAGACCTAGAAAACCCTTGATTCGAACCATGGATTCGCACTCGTAGTAGGGTGACCACGCTGGTTTTCAAAGCGAATTTCACGTGGACTGTAGCCACCACGGCCACGACTACGCTGACCTCGTGACGTGTAAGACCTATTAGGGAATTGTTTGTGATAACGACGCTGTAGGTGCATGATACCTTCTTCTGAAGACGCAGAAGTCTGCCCGTCTTGTGCACCCCGAATAGCATCTTTCAAAGTCGCGTAGTTCCTAGCTGTTATTATCGTACTTAGGTGACCATTTCGCAACCCGGTGGCAAACCTATTTATGGCGGTTTTTTCATTTATCGGTTTCAAAATCTCGTACTTGCTTGAGCTCCCATCGGCCTGCGATATGGTCAATTCTACAAACAACTGTTCAATTTCCTTACCGTAGTCCTCGATACTCTTCTGATTTTGTGTACACCGCAGTAATTGTGACTGTAGTGCTGTGAAAGACTTTTTAGTAAGTAAGTGTTTTTTCATGTCATTAATTAAAAGGTCAACTGAGGCATAGCTCTGTGATAATCTTAGTTTTGCACTCTCTGAGAGTCTAGTTTTCAGAACAAATTGCACCAAAAATTGTTTAGTTGAGTCATCAAGCATAGAGTTGTACATTTCTATAGAAGAAATTAACTGTTTAGTTACATTTTCTGTATCGTCCATAACCGGCAGTAATGAAACGGCGGTCTTTAAATCGAAAGTCTCGGCCATGTTGACACTTGAAACCTCTTTTGTCACAGTACACAAATTTTTAATTTCTACAAATAGTAATTTAATTTTTTCTGTATAGTTATTAATAATACCTAAATCTTTGCTACATAATAGTTTTACTTCGTCATCTAAAAAGTCCTTTTCAAAATTTCTTAAAATAACATTCGCCTCTTCTAACTTTACATTCGTAATTTGAGAACTTGTACGCCTTTTCGGTCCAATCTTTATCAAATATGTTCTTATTTCCTTTAAACTAGTATAATAATGCTTTAGAACCTCCTCCATATAGTATAATTGACATTAAGAAATATATATTTAGTTCTCATTATTTTGTATATAATTAATTAATTAGAATAATATTTTGTAAGATATATATAGATTATACATGATCCTATAACATACGAGTACATAAGCAAATTATTTTATAAGTTCATATTACCATATTCGTCGCTTGCCTGTACTTCCGTCACTGTACGCACGCACTCACTATATTCACTCACTTTAATGATGCCGCAAAGTCTTTTCCACTTTGACGTCCACCGGGCCCTGCTGGACTCCTCCTAATTCCCTTCGGCGGAACCAGCTGCTATTCCTCCTCAATGCTTGTTCATTGATAGCGCGTTGAATCCACTCTCCGTGGCATTTTCTGTATGCTCTATATCCCAAATAGAGCAGAGCCAGCAGCATCAGTGTACAGATGACACCAAGCATGTAGTTAGTAAAGCTGCTTTGGTATTTTATTTGCTCCAAATGTATGGAATTATTGTTTTCACTGCCCCCAAAAGTAGTTTGGGCCACTATGACGTTTTCGTCTTGTTTTGAATGTGGCTTGCCCATTTTTTCACAAACTTGTTAGGCGCGATGAACTCAATGACACGACGAATAGTATTAGACAACATGATGAAATTTTTTATTCACTCTCGCGATCGGTGACGACGATTCCGTGTATGGTCACGGAATTTCAGCGCGAACCCGATCGCTTACTGGCAGGGTCGCCATGTAAGGATGGGTGTTGATGTCGAAAGAAAAGATGTTATTTGCTAGACGTCCTGATTTATTGTGTCTTTAAAATATACATGAATAAGCCTTAAGTACTACAGATATATCGCTTACATCTCTACACCACATGACGATGAAGTCGTTGACTGGAAATGGCCTTCTAGAAATAGGTCAAGGATGTACGATAAAGAGTGATACATTCTCTATACTTGGTCACAATAATTACTTGAGCCACACCAAAGTTCAAAAGGATATTGCTCTATTGTCAGAGACTTCAGTGTTAAATTCCATTTTGAATACTTCTAATACTAATTACGAGCCATTGTCATTCACCCCAGAAAATCATGATGTTAAATGGCGTCGCTTGAAGAACCAGATAGATGATATTGTTACGACCATGGGGGTACCGTGCAATCGGAATTAGAACTTATCTCTATCAAAGATAAGGTTTTTATATTCCCTTGCACTACGTCACATACGCACGGTCGGCCGAACGCACGCGTCGAACGAAATGGAGACTTATCGAACATTCGAGAATGTTCGACAGACATCCAGAACTGTGTAGAAGTATCTCGAAGCCCTAATCTGTTGCTAACATGCCCCCGAAGACTCTGGAACATTCTGGTAGGACTTACTAGAACGTTGTGGAAGTTACGAGAAAGGTCTCGCCCGCGCCTGTACTAGTATAAAAGCGGGACGGGCGAGCCGACGAGTCAGTTCTGATTTGAACAGCGAAGGAGTGAGTTCTGATTTGAACAGCAAAGGAGTGAGTTCTGATTTGAACCGCGAAGAAGTGAGTTCTGATTTGGAAAGCGAAGAAGTGAGTTCCAATTTGGAAAACGGATTATTCTCCTGCGAACTAGGAGTGATCAAGTGTATTACCTGCAAAGTATTTCAGGAAGATTTTAGTGTTTTAGTGCGTCTAAGTGTGATTTAGTGTTTTAATTGTGTTTTTTGTTACTCGTCGAATAAATTAATTGTCTTTTTGTGACTTTGGCATTTTACTTGAATCTTACGTACCCCGTACCCGCAACAATATAAAAGACCAAGAAAGCGTGACTCTGAGTGTACACGACGTACATCAATACTCAGTTCTATACGTTAAACTGGGACTGATCATTGTCACGGGAGCCGTCTACCTGATCAGGCGATGGCGAAAAAACAAGGGAACCTTAGAAATGAGAGGATCATCAATGACCGACCCACTAGTTCAGCTGGCGGCGGTCGTGGGAGACGAGCAGATGACGATTCCTCCCCCAAGAACCCAACCGCGCACAGTGAGATTGGATATTCCGGTCACAACATTGTAGTGCAGTGATGAAATATTTAAAGTTTATTATTGTATTTGGAATATTTCAGGACTATTTTAATTTATCACTTAACTAGACGCGCCGCCGCGACTCGTCCGCGTGTTGGAAAAAGTTTTTACCCCCCTTTTAACCACTTACAACCCTTTCCGCAAAAAAGTAGCCTATGTTCTTCTCGGCGTTAGATTATCTGTA
>CM026298.1:11426461-11466461 GCA_014851415.1 Cnaphalocrocis medinalis | reverse complement strand
AGACCAGACAGGACAGACAGACTAGACAGACAGACAGACAGACAGACAGACAGACAGACAGACAGACCAGACAGACAGACAGACAGACAGCAGAGTTACTTTCGCATTTATAATATTAGTATAGTATATGGATTTTACTAACAAATTTATTTACAATCCATTGGTGATCTTGTTTAACATTCCTTAGCATTTGTGATTTATTGTATTATTAGTAAATTGTTTCTTATTCTTTACTTTTGGCCGGGCAGAATGTACGGGTTAGTAACCGCACAATAGGTATAATGTCGATGACTCAGAATTTAGGTCAACAACGCGGTTATAATTATTGTTTACCTACGTCTGTCTAGTTAGCTTTTAATATCTACTTATGAATAAAATCAGTGTTTGATCGACTATCATTGGGTTTGTTTCGCACATTAACTTTCCCTCATCTCTCACTCATCTTATAACTGTAAACACACTACACAACTTCTAATGAAAGTGACCCCCAAATTATTTTTTATTCCATTAGGGGATGTAAGTATTCTATTAAAGTTTGAATCTTATATTTTATCCATCAATTCTGTCAAAGAATGTGTATGCAAAAGTTGGAGTAGTTTGGGCCAAGGAATCACGTAGTCCCATGAACAAACTTGGAACCCCCTTTTCGCTCCATTAGGGGTTTAAGTTCGGAATATCCTTCCTTATAGGATCTCATCCAAAAATTCTCATCACATTTGACAATTTTCCATTCCATTTCATTCCATATTTGTTATAGTGGAGCTGGGCTCTTGGAGTGCCACACCAGATGTTCCATGATCTTTGATTTTTTTCATGGCATCATAAAATGCTCATCAATCTGAACAACTTTTGTTAAAGTGCCATTGACCTACCTCTTATAGTTTAGCTGGGCTGTTGTGGTTCTATATCAAGCAGCATGGTCTTCAAAATATAATATATCCTATAAGTTGCCCTGATGTCAAAGCTATACAATGAAAAAAGTTTCATTCGAATCGGTTCAGTAGTTTCCGAGATTAGCGCGAACAAACAGACAAACAGACAGACAAAAATTTTAAAAATCATTGATTTATGTTCTGTTACTGTTTTTTAGTCGTCCTAAGTTATTTTGAGATAAATATCTTCAATGTACAGACACAGCTTTTTTACATTTTTATTATATGTATATAGATGATGTTTATAACTGTAAGACTCGATCACACAGCAGTCTTATAATCCGTAAATATTTATAACTTTAAGACTTGATCACACAGCTGTCTTTATGCCATATATGATGTTTATAACTTTAAGACTTGATCACACAGCCGTCTTTATACCATAATGATGTTTATAACTTTAAGACTTGATCACACAGCCGTCTTTATACCATATATGATGTTTATAACTTTAAGACTTGATCACACAGCCGTCTTTATACCATAATGATGTTTATAACTTTAAGACTTGATCACACAGCCGTCTTTATACCATATATGATGTTTATAACTTTAAGACTTGATCACACAGCCGTCTTTATACCATAATGATATTTATAACTTTAAGACTTGATCACACAGCCGTCTTTATACCATATATCGTATTTATAATTGTAAGACTATTACACAGCATAATGCATAGACATTCTATGAAACTCATGATTTAACATTAGGCAGTATCCCCATAATTGCTATGTTCTTACGTACCACACAGTAATGAGTTTTATTACGAGTATTAGCGGCGTTATTACTTTATAAATGGAACTATTTAAATAAAATGGGATTGTTATTTATATGTAGATAAATTATTTAATGTGTTTGCATCAATAGCCATAATCTTAAAGAACCTAAGCCTAATAATGTTAAAGAACATTAATATGTTATTAATATGTTATAAAGTATTTCCCATCAACTATTAATCATTATATACTTATATTTGAGCATATGCCATATAAAAGAACTACATAGCGTAGTTCAATTATACTACTAATGACTGTATGCTGCCGGTAGGTATATAGTAGTTTCAGGAATCAATCATATTATACCTATTCTAAAGATTAGTATAGTAATTAGATTGCTTGCTTATTTATTACTATACACGTACATAGAGTCCATCGGACTTTGCTGCTATTTAACGCACCTCGTAGAAGTGGTTACTATTATTTACTGTAGGTACTGATTACATCTGATATATTCACACAACGACATGGTTTTAGTCCTTATTGTGGTGTCCTGTCGGATATTCAATAAAACACAGATACACCTTTCACCAAGCTGTGCACGCGCGTCCGTTCGGGTCGGCGGCTGGCCGGATAATGCCCCCTCCGCTCCGTGCGCCCGCGCGTCACAACTTGCCCTTTATTATACGTCACACCTCTTCCTTTTCAACAAAACTGAGTCGAAACTCATAACAATCATTATTGATTCTTAATCAATATTTTATAGTCACAATTTTTGTATTATCTATGATTCTAGCAAAATTTATTTTATAAACTGTTTATCACGTTACTCGATCAGAATGGATAATATCCTCCTCATCTTTTAAAAATAATTAAAATAAATAAATATACTTGTATTAAGAACAGAAAGCTTTTTTAGGAAACAACAATGCCAATAACTCATTATTAAGAAAACAACGTATAGACTTACATGATACTCTAGGATTATATATTAAAAGTTAGATGAGAGTTTGTAGGTTTAAATACGAAACCGACACGCAGGAGCTGCCAGGTGACATCTCGCGGCTGCACCGGTCGTTACAGCGTATGACCGATAAATACAACTCGGCCCCAGGACAAATAAGCTAAGCTCTCGCTGCGAACCGCTTTATTTGTCACAGTGTAATTGTCATCCAGCGACAGGGCCCGGCCTCGCTGACCAGGTAGAAGATGAGCCTCAGCCCTCGGATACTATCAACTTAGTAAATAAGAATAATAATGTTACAAAATTACAATTTCCTAACAGTATAGGAGTTGGTTATGAGCCTCTTCTAAATAAACAATGTAAATGTACTGTTACCAATTTTATTGTATGCCTAATGCGTCGTTAGAGCAAATTATTGACAAGATGACAAGGTGTACATTTGGTAACTTCCGGTTCCGTACTCGAAAGAGAAAGTTGTTGTTAACTGGCTCCGTAAATAAATATTTGTTTCAAGAAAAATACTGAATAATTACCACCACAAGTCATCACAACATCAGCACATAACCTCAACATCACAGGCGAACATCACAAATCCCATATTGGTGCACTACAATTGAAGATTTTTCAAGAAATCCTTAGCGGTAAGACTTTTACATAAGTCGTTATTGTTTAAAATCGAAATTACTGATTGTTTACATTACAAACACTTCGAATATCCGCTAATTAAAAGTCAGCTGATTGGACTACGCCGATGACATTTTCGAACTAAACTTGACACTCCGTACTACCAACTGTACGACAGAAAACCATAGACTACGGATGCGTTCTGAAGAAAAATATTTATTTGACATTTAAACTAATCGACTGCGTTCTTAAGAAAATAAATTACCTGACATTGCCATATTATATTGACCTGAATTTAATTTTGTTTTTTATTATTGATTTTTATACATTATTGGATTGACATGGATTTTGTAACAAGTCGCAATAAACTTAAGTCACAATCAAATTTTGATCTTTCAAGAAACTTGTCCGACGATGACCATAATAGTACAATTTATTTATTTATTTATTTATTTAATCATGCAATTTGTAACATACTGGCTTACAGTTTCCCAAAACGCCAGGCTGCTTAGTTTACAAAAAAAAGTAACAAGAACTTAATACTAAATTAAGTTTGTCAAAGATACAAGAATATAAATGTCAAAATTCATAACTTAATGTCAAAATAATACATAACAATATTAAACAAAATTCATGTGTCAAGAGTAGATTAAAATAATGTCAAATAATGATGTCAAATAATGAGTCTTAATAATACAATATTTGGCGTAACAACCGGTTCACATTTTATAAGTACAGTCAACGTATTTGTGGGCTTTCGTTAATAACAATGCAAAGTGATCAGCATATAGGTCAATACTATAGTCACGAGCGAGCATGTCCCCAATGAGATTGAGTGCCCGGGCAGTAGGGGCATGTGCAGCGTACGCGGTGCGCGTCTGCGGCCGTCGCAGCAGGCGCGGGTGCCGCCGTGGCGCGACAGTCCCTCTCTCGTCCCATCCCAGACGTTTAGGAGCCAATAGACCAACTTGAGCCAATATCGTTGGGCAATCTACTTTATTACGTATAATGGCCAAATAGTACGTCAAGAGTTGTAAAACTCTTCTAAACTCGAGACTATTCATATCCACCATACCCAAAACAAATAGAGATGGGTACAGATATGGATAGTGTCCGAACCTTTTCTTGTAGAGCCAACGAGCATACTTCCTCTGCACCCTTTCCAGTATTAAACGGTACTTGTCTTCATGAGGGGCCCAAACAATCGCACCGAATTCGAGTTTGCTGCGAACATAGGCATTGTATAGTACGGTGGCAACTCCTGGATTGTCAAATTGTGCAGAGGTTCTTATTACAAAGCCTAAAGTTTTGCTTGCAGCTTTGCAGGCTGTGAAAACATGTTCGTGAAAGTCCAAATGTGAGTCCAATATTAGTCCTAAATCCCTAATACTACTTACCCTTCCCAAGGGTACGTCATGCAGAATATAATCATTGTCAAAGATATCTCGTTTCCGTGAATACGTTATTATTTTACATTTTTCACTGTTAAAAGGAAGTCGATTTATTCTGCTCCATTCATCTACAGCACAAATATCAGCTTGTAAAGCTTCAGTGTCGGACACAGTATTAATTCCCAGACTCAGCTTAAGGTCGTCCGCAAACAGGAGACATCTAGATGAGCCAACACAATCAGGTAGATCGTTGATAAAGATCACAAACAGTATTGGACCCAAAGTACTACCTTGGCTAACACCCGATCTTGTGTAGTAGGTTTTTGAACTAAAACCGTCGACCCTCACAAATTGACACCGATTTCGCAAATAACTGGAGAAAAATTCCAAAAGATTTGATGTAAATCCTATCTTTGCCAACTTTTGCAGTAGGATATCATTGTCTACTAAGTCAAATGCCTTTTTAAAATCAAAATAGGCAGTGTCCACCTGCCTACCAGCATCCATTTCGGTGTACGCGTAATCTACTTGGGCTATTAAGTTGGAAACAACAGATCGAGCCTTACGGAAGCCGTGCTGAGCATCATTCAAGGAATCACGAATCTGCTTGTTGATGTGGCAGCACATGATAACCTCGAAGATCTTGGCGAATACTGGTAGTACTGCTATTGGTCTGAAGCCAGATACATTGTTTCCCGCATCACCCTTAGGAATTGGGGTCACCCTGGTCAATTTCCAAGCATCCGGATACTCCGAACGACTCAACGCCATATTATAAATAAATAACAGTGGCGTCACGAGAGCCGTACTGCAATCCTTAACAAGAAATACAGGGATGCTGTCCGGTCCTGTCGACGATCTCGTCTTTAGCCGTCTTACTGCTAGTCTCCAGTCGGCTTGACTGATCTCACCAATGGAAATACTATTGCAGCCGGAATCTCCTGCATAGGTAGCTTCAGTTGGACTTAAACGAGGTTCCTCATTCAGGAACACCGAACTGAAGTACTCTGCGAAGGCGTCTGCCGCGGCTTGACCCTCTACCTGCTCTCCACGATGTAAATAGGTACCAACAGGTCTCCGGTCCCTCTTTTTGTCTTTTATATACGTCCAGAATTGAGCTGGGTCGTCAATAATATTTTTTTGCGTCACGTTCAGATGCTGCTTATATGCATTGTCAATCAAACATTTGACATGCCATCTATAATATTTATACATTTCTCTATTATATACCTTATTTTCTTTCCTAATTAATTTTAAATGTAAATATTTCAACTTAATAAAATGTATTATTTCTTTAGTGTACCAATTTGGATAGTTGTATTTGTTCAGTTTACGAGGACTTTTAAGTGGCACAAACTGGTTGATACAATAATATAACTTGTTATAAAATATTTCAACTGCCGTGCTGACGTTGCTTGCTGCAAGAACATCGGACCAATCTAGTACTTCTATAGCTGCATACAGGCCTGGATAGTCAGCTTTACGCCAGTTCCAGTCATGGTTCGACTCAGAGTCTAAGGCAGCCTGAGGTAAGGGCTGCGGCCGCACTTGTGGCACCCCTCGCGAAAACTTAACTATTACCTCCAGAGGGGGGTGGTATGTATCTATAGGGACCAGCGGCTCAGCACCAGCAGACACTTCTATCCGATCTGGGCTGAAGTTACTCAGTACGAGGTCTAACATGCTCCCATGACTATTGTGTACATTGCTATGCTGTTTGAGACCGGAAGCGTCGCAAAACAATTCAAAATTAAATCTGACATTTGTACTACACGAGTTAAGATTAAAATCGCCAACTACTAAGACATGCGAGTTCCCATGAGTCAAAATTGCATTTTCAATATTAGTCAGTACATTCAAATACTGGTCGTCATTATAGCTTGGCGGCAAATAAACGACACAACAAAGCAGCTTAAAATGTTTACAACTTATAATAGCACAAACCAATTCCATATCAGACGTCAAAGTATCGTAATCTGTGATTTTACGCACCGAATAAATATCTTTCACAGCAAGTAAAACCCCTCCCCACCCACGGTCACCCGGACGATCCCTCCGTACCACCACGTAGTTCGGGGGGAAGAGTTCGCCGTCTGATATAGAACTCGTCAAAAACGTTTCTGTTAACATAATCACATCGAAACTGTTCAGAGTGACACTTTTATAAAAGGTATTTGTTTTTGAACGCAACCCCCTGACATTTTGGTAACATATGTTTACAGTTTTCAGTCGTTCAGGTCGGTTATGTCTCCTTGGCCTTGCCTGTTTCCCTGCCTCTACGAAAGTTTTGTCGCCAGGGTTTGATGCATATGTCGGCTGCCCAATTCTGGGTGTCAAGGACTACATCAGCTAACCTTGATGGGGCCCCAATCTTAAAAGATGCGTAATTTCCCCGTGACTTAAGCACCTCCACAGTACAGCTATTGTCCTCTTCAGTAATTTTGTTAAGGTGATCGAGTACCTGTCTGTCGGACGTCCCTTCCTTAACGTAGTACAGGTGCAAAAACCGACGTCTCTCCGAAGCCTCGAGTGTCGTAGTTCCAGGGGCAGCCGTACCTCGCCTAATGGAAGTATTACGCGAGCGCCGATTTCTTACCTCCGTCCATTCACCCTCTCCAGCGCCCCCAGCGCTCTCGTTGTTTACGGACACCAATGTGTCCCGGTTTTGCGTCGGTTGGAGAATGCGACTGCTGGAGGATTCCTTATTCGGGGCTGGAGGGCGCGGCTCACTAACACGCTGCTTACGCTGCAAACCAGAAGTAGTTGCGGGACCCCCGGCCTGGATCGGACTTGCACCCGGAACCAATGGTGTAGGCTGATCTAGAGTACTCAGTTTTATTGCTGAGTCCATTTTGGTCTCCATATCAGCAATTTTTTTTGAAAGTTCGCTGACTTTAGTCAATACTTCTGATTTTAAGTTTGCGAAGTGTTCTAAGAGCAACTTGCTTATCCTGGCCATCAGACGCGACTCCAGATCGCTTTGCATATCTTTCAGCTCCTGAGCAACTGAAGTACGAATGGTATCCAGCATGCCATCCATAGTATCATTCGCATTGTTTAGAGTAGGTTGGCTATAACGCGCTCCTACTCGAACAGTGACATGGTCCATACTGCACATAGATATGTCGGCACAATCGCTCGCAATGCTCATGTCGTGAACTGATGGCACCTGACGGACTGGGGTGCCTGAGTTATCACCCTTGGGTATTTTACTACGGCATTCCACGCATATCCAATTTTTGCGAAATTCAGTTGACATGGACAAATAATTATCGTTCGTGAAATTAGCACACAACAGGTCGTAAAATTTCTTACATCTGACGCACTGCATAAATGCGCCTCCATCTCCAATAGCGCCGCGGCACCCGGCGCAGAGCAACGCTCGTGACGTCATCGTAAACTTGTCCGTCCGGTCCGACGACGATGCGTAAGCGACCGCGGTTGTAGGCACGGTGATTCACAGACGCCAGCGAGCGCGAGTTGTCGTAGGTCAGGATCCGTAACGGTTTTTGAGGTATTATCACTTATATCTCGTGCAATTCACAACTGATTTCAATTTAAGTTTCACCACTAGAAAGCTTGTCAAAATAGCTTTAAGGTGGTATAAAGTTTATATTCAAAACTTGAAAATCTACCACTGCTAACAGCAAATATGTACGGAGCAAAATAAAACAGATGTTGCCTCTAGAACGGTAGCGGGCGAAAAAGACAATGATGGATAGCAGTATGCGGAGCTTACCGAACCTCAGCGTTGACTGTGAAGAAATAACAGAGTTAAAATTAAAATTGGAACAAATGGTACTAGAACTAGATGGGGCGCATCTAGAAATAGAAAACCTTAATATTGAAAACAGTCGATTAAAACAAGAGGTAGAAAATAATAAAAAAACAAATTGAAACTTTAAAAAAGATAACTGAAGAAGGAAATACAGGAAGCACAGGAAAGAGTAAAACAAAGAAAAAGAGACAAAAACGCGATTCTTTAATGTCAGACTCACTAAGAAAAGAAAATAAAAAAGAAAAATGTTCTAAAAAGTTAAACTATGAAGAGGAGAGCAAAGAAGAATTTTGCACGTTAGTAACAGATGAAAACACTAGCGCATGTGATGATAGCATAATAAAAGAAAATGATAAAAATGATAACAGTGATACCAGCAATGTACAAAAACAAGACATACACACAGATAAAATAATCAATGATACAAATATTTACATTAAAAATTCAGATAATTATACAGAAAATAAAATAAATCAAGACAACTACAGTAACACTGATGAACCAAAGCACAAAGTAATAATACTGGCGGATGAACAAGGCAGGGGATTGCAAGCTTCCCTTCAAAAATTGCTTGGAACCAATTATAAAGTGTTCTCATACTTCAAGCCAGGAGCAAGTTCAGGAGATATTTTAGATGATGTTAATGTTCTCACCAAGGAATTCACAAAAGAAGATTATTTAATTATACTAGCGGGAAAAAATGATCGCAATCCAAGAGAATCCTCATCAATTCTATTTTATAATTTGTCGAAAACTAAACATACAAACGTAATTGTGAGCGAAATTCCATACAACCGGATTGTTAATGAATACAAACTAAACAATGAAATAAAATGTACTTGTTCTATTTTTAAGCATAGCGAGTTTGTCGATATGGGATTCTCTACATTTATTCCCAACAGATCTAGATTTCTAAATCATATTACTAGACGACTACTTAAAGAAATTCTTCGATTAGGCTATAGAAACAACTATCACAACTACTTAACTAATTTGCGTTACATTCAGAATATACAAAAAACTAAGCAATTTAATGACGCCAATACACAAACTGACGACATAATACTGAATGAAAACACTGACACGGAGAAAATCCACGATATAATTAATAAAGTGCCACTTGATGACTCAAATGAAAATAATTTATTTCGTGAAAAAACCGAATAAACTTAGCATTTTTCATCACAATATTCATAACTTAGTGACTAAAGTTGCAGAATTAGAAATACTCTTAAATGATCTTGTATCTAGGCCCGAAATACTATGTTTCACAGAGACTTTCGTTCCAGCAGGGGCTGAATCTGTTATCAAAATCAAAGAATATCTTGTTGCTGCACAATTCTGCAGGAAAAACCAGCGTAGAGGAGGATCTGTAATTTTGGTTCATAAAAATTTGGAATTCAGGAAACTGTCTTGGGTAACTGAACTCGCAATGGCAACACATTTCGAATGCTGCGGAGTGTATATCCCCTTGCTGAAGTGCACTGTTGTATGTGTATATAGGACTCCGGATAGTAATTTGGACATATTTATAAACAAACTGGACATTATATTGAATAAATTGACCACACTTGACAAAAAATCTTGCAAACACATAATTATCATAGGGGACTTTAATATTGACATACTTAAACAATCAAAAAACACCACTAAATTCACAGAGCTTGTTGACATTTATAATATGCGGTTGGCAATTAATGAACCTACACGCATTACAAACAAATCTAAAACATGTATAGATAACGTGATCACCAATATCAAGAATAGTACATCTTCTGTCATTCACACAGGGCTCTCGGATCACAGTGGGCAAATTTTTGAAACGAATTTAAATTGCAACCTAAAACACTATGACAAAAATTTCCATTATGTTAGAGATAAGCACCCGGACAACATCAAAAAATTTATAGACTGCATTTCAAAATTGACATTCTCCAATGTATATGACGAGGAAAATCCGAGCAAAGCCTATGACAATTTTATTGAACATTTTAAATTATTCTATGATTTGTGTTTTCCAATCATTAGGAAAAAAAGGAAATCATATATTATTAACTGGATAACGAAAGGAATTAGCATTGCTTGCAAAAATAAACGGAAATTATATTATAAAACTCTTAAATCTAATAAAGGAAACATAAAAGACTATTATAAAGAATACAATAAAATGTTGAAAAAGATTATAAATAAGAGACAAAGATATGTTAATATTAAATCTATACTAATATAATAAAGCTGAAGAGTTTGTTTGTTTGTTTGTTTGTTTGAACGCGCTAATCTCCGAAACTACTGGTGCGATTTGAATAACTCTTTTTTTGTTGGATAGTCCATTTATCGAGGAAGGCTATAGGCTAAATAACATTACGCTATGACCAATAGGAGCAAAGACAGAGCGGTAAATGTGTAAAAAACGGGGAAAATTATTCATTTTTGAAGGCTTTCTTTGCGTGCGCTGCGAAAACGGTTCAAGATACACAAAAAATATGTATGAAAGAATTATTCCTCTATACATGATCTAAAAAAAAGTCCGCGACGGCATATGTCTATCTTTTAAGGTTTAGTCACAATGACCGTTTTTATGGTACCAAATTTGGTCGAAATAATTTGTTTAAGTTGTATCAACATAATAATATTAAGGGGGTTGTAAGGGGTTAAAAGGGGGGTAAAAAGTTACTTTTCCACGCGGACGAAGTCGCGGGCGGCCGCTAGTACATTGATAATGCAACAAATAAAAGCAAGGGCGCATGGCAATTAATAAATAATACAGTGAATGAATCAAGCAAAAATAGACTAATTAGTAAAATTGTAGAAAATAATAACACTATAACGAAACCTCAAACTATCGCTGAAACTTTCAATAAATCGTACGTGAACAAAAATCGAGATAACACACCACAGACCTCGGTTTACAAACCCCTTGCCAATATGTTTAACAAATCTATCTTTTTAGATCCCGTATCACAAGAGGATCTAGTTAAGCATATTATGCTATTAAAGAATAAAAGGAGCAGTGGCTATGACGGAATTACAATTGACATAGTCAAAGCTGTAGCATGCAAAATATCTGGACCGTTAACCCACATAGCAAATGAAATGCTGAGCTGTGGAATATTCCCAGAGGTTTTAAAAAAGGCCATCATTAAACCTTTATACAAAAAGGGTCCGAAAGACAATATCGACAACTACAGACCAGTGGCCTTATTGCCGGTCTTCTCTAAAATATTGGAATCAATAATACACACAAGACTAGTAAACTTTCTTGAAAATAATAATCTTTTAAATGACGCGCAATGTGGGTTTCGCAAAAATCGGTCTACGATCCTTGCTATCTTTAAAATGATAAAAGATGTACTAGACTCTATTAATAGGAAAACTCCTGCCACAGCCATACTTTTGGACATGTCCAGAGCGTTTGATTGTGTTAGTCATTCCATATTGCTAACACAGCTAGAATGCATGGGTGTGCGGGGAACAGCTTTGAATCTTATCAAATCATATTTACAACACAGAGTACAAGCAACAGAAGTAGACTATATCGACACTAAAACCAAAACATTAATGACGACGCAGTCAAATTATGCAGAAATTAAGCTTGGGGTGCCACAAGGGAGTGTTTTAGGTCCATTATTATTTCTTGTATATATTAATGACTTTCCTAAATTAATAAATGACAATTGTGTATTATTTGCTGACGATGCTTCATTATTAATTACATGTAAAAATATGACATTTAATGAGTATAATAATTTAATTAATAAAAACCTGACAATAGTAATTAACTGGCTCAAGACATTAAATTTGAATATTAATATAGGTAAGACAAAATATATACAATTTAGACCCTACCAAGCCCAACACAGGACATCAAATATAAAATATCATGACGCTGAAATAGAAGAAGTTGACCATTCCAAATTCTTAGGTATAATGCTTGACAATCACCTTACGTGGAAACATCATATTGACATGATTAACAATAAAATTAGACCATTCTGTTATGTTCTGCAGACTTTGGCCAATAAAACAAACATAGAGACTGCTAAAATAGCATATTATGCCAAAATATTTTCAATTTTAAATTACGGTGTAATATATTGGGGAAATTGCACAGAAATAATCACAACCTTTAGACTACAAAAAAGGTGCATTCGAGCGATTCACAACTTAAAAAGTGACGATACTTGTAGGATTGTATTCAAGGAGCACCACTACCTCACACTAACATGCATATACATCTACAGCATTGCACTTTTTATAAAACAAAATAGCAGTTACTACCCTGAAAAAAATACTATTCCTTATAACAGCAACAGGCGCAACAAAGATAAAGTGATTTTACCCGGCGCTAGGAATGAATTATTCCGGAGGAACATGCATTTCATGGGCATTAAAATTTATAATCATTTGCCGTATTCAATCCGAACACTTCCACTTAATAAATTTAAGAGTGAATTAAAAAAGTGGCTGATTGATAGTTGTTTTTATGACTTAAAAGAGTATTTTGGGACAAATAAAATTTAATAATGTATACTACCCGGACATCATTACAATACTACTTATCAATTTATTACAATTATTATTTGACATCTTAAATTTTTGACATTACCATAACATTTTTGACAAATTTTATTCGGACATTATTTAAATTAAACATTATTTTAATAAATCAAAATAGAATTGAAATGCATGTCAAGTATTGTATAGAATCATAAAAAATTGACTATTGTATGCCTATTTAGGTAATTGCGAGATCAATTTCATATTTTGTAACATCTTCAATAATTTATTGTAACACCGCAATTGAACAATAAAGATTTTATTATTATTATTATTATAAGGAATCGTACTTAAGTACGATTGGAAGTGCATTAGAAATTAGTCAAAAAGAATTTGTTCATGGATTCCCAACCATATTGAGTTGAATGTACAAAGAAAATATATTTTTGTGTGTCTTCCCTTTTCCTAGGTAGGTACTACCCACTTAGCCACATTAACAGTATTCATTTGTTGAATATGTACATTTTACAACCTGACACAATAATCATTACATAGTTTGTCACTATTTGTGTGTTTTTTTTTTTTTTTTGACACTATCCAATTTATTGACAATACGTTTTTGTTTACTGGCCAAATTTTCCCTTTGTCGAATAAAGTTAAATGAGTATTAGCTACTTTGTTAGCGAATAATCTTAATAAACTGTTTATTCCGACTTTGGAGGTACTTCCAAAAATAAATTTAATTTACAATCTGAGACCATAGAGGAATCCTCTAGCGAACCAATATACACCCTAATTATCCAAGCCTTATTCATCAGAATATAGAGGATTTGTCTGGATGTCCGTATTATGTATTACCGAACATCGGTTTAGGCAGTATGAATTAATCTATACTATTTATAAAAATGTAGATACATTTTAGAGACACGGCAATACAACCGGAAATACGTAGCACCAGCGCGATGCAATCAGCTCCCAACTCCACCCACCGGTAGACAGTGTCGCTACTGTCCCGAAACCAAGTGAGCCACTAGTTATTAATATAGATAACTATAGCGTCAGTACTTTTTATGAGAAAATCGGCAATCAGAGGTGGGACACTGATTCAAAGAGACTGTTTCACTTCCACTTAAGCGAATAACTTATTTAGCTTGCTTGTGTTGAGCTTGAACGACATGTCATTGTCCGTATGGACAGGCCCCCGCCTGGGAATTTTGTTTCATTTGAATACATTATGGAAGAAATATTTTAGATAATTTGCAGAATTCTATGCGTTTTCTGAATCTTATCAAATCGTTTAACTTACGTCATCTTTTAACGACCTGACGCGGATTACCCCCGCCAAAGCTACTTGTTTGGATAACATAGTCTGTAATTATGACATATTAGACAAGTGCATAATCCTAACTATCCTAACTAGTCCTAATCCTAACTAATATTATAAATGCGAAAGTAACTCTGTCTGTCTGTCTGTCTGTCTGTCTGTCTGTCTGTCTGTCTGTTACTCTTTCACGCCCAAACCACTGAACGGATTTAAATGAAATTTGGTATACAGGTGATCTAGACCCTGAGAAAGAACATAGGCTACTTTTTATTGCGGAAAAGGGGGTTGTAAGGGGTTAAAAGGGGGGTAAAACCTTTTCCACGCGGACGAAGTCGCGGGCGGCCGCTAGTAAACTTTATAAATTCAGATCATAGTGGACAGATAACACAGTTGGAATATGTATCCTCTTCGTGTAGGTAGTTTTTGTTTGCCGACCAGTTACAGTAAACCGTAAGGAAAATTTAAAAAGATAGAAAGATGCCTGTATTATTCTATAATGATGGAAATGCTAATACACTTTATGATGAAATGAATAGAAATTTAATGAGATTTCCACAAAGGAAACAATTAAATTATATACTTCAAAAATTAAATTCAGTGACTGGGCCACTTAAGGCACTCTAAAGTAACAGAAACATTTCAGTTTTTCTTTTCTAGTATAGCAGTCACCACCACCAACAACTGAACTCAAGCGCGCATCTTGCTGCTTCTCTGCTCGAATCACATGTTGATGAATGTAAAACTACTTTTAAATTTACTCATATCAGTGCTGATATTTTTAAAACAATTTAAACTTGAAACCAACTGAGGATTTATGGGTCTCTCCGTAGATAAACTGAAAATATAATACAGCATGTATCGCACCCCATGTAGCATTGATATTCAATTCCAATATATGTGTTGACGACGGTGTATTTCCCGATATGATGCAGTATAGTATAATTATACCATTATAAATCGGAATAGAAAGTGATCCATCTTACTTCAGACAAATTTATAATATACATCCTTGATTTTTGAGGTTGATAGACAAAAGAAAATGTTGACGACGTAAATAACACACTCTCCCAAGTGCTATACTGGTTCATTTTTAGGGTTCCGTAGCCAAAATGGCAAAAACGGAACCCTTATAGTTTCGTCATGTCCGTCTGTCCGTCTGTCCGTCTGTCCGTCTGTCCGTCTGTCACAGCCGATTTACTCGGAAACTATAAGTACTACAGTGATGAAATTTGATGGGAATATGTGTTGTATGAACCGCTACAAAAATATGATACTAAATAGTAAAAAAAAGAATTGGGGGTGGGGCCCCCCATACATGTAACTGAGGGATGAAATTTTTTTTTTCGATGTACATACCCGTGTGGGGTATCAATGGAAAGGTCTTTTAAAATGATATAAAGTTTTCTAAAAAACATTTTTCTTAAAGTGAACGGTTTTTGAGATATCAGCTCTCAAAGTCGTAAAAAGTATGTCCCCCCCCCTCTATTTTTATAACTACGGGGTATAAAATTCTAAAAAAAATAGAGGTGATGCATGCTAATTAACTCTTTCAACGATTTTTGGTTTGATCAAAGTATCTCTTATAGTTTTTGAGATAGGTTGATTTAACTGTAATTTTGGTTAAGTTATATTTGCTGCTACGGAACCCTTTGTGCGCGAGCCCGACTCGCACTTGGCCGGTTTTTAATAACTTAGTTTTTAATTCGGACCAACTAGATGTGTGAAATTCACAATTATACCCAATGTAAGGCAGGTCAATATTAATATACCTAGTCATAAATAACGAGCCTATTGAAATTATGAACTTCTAGGCATCACTCTGGATTCAAAATTGCAGTGGAGCCCCCCTTTTTCTGCCTTGGTAGGAAGAGTTAGCTCAGCTGCCTACGCAGTAAGGAAAATAAGGATTCTGTCTGATATTTGAGACTGCAGACTGGTTTATTTTAGTTGTTTTTATAGTCTGATGTCATATTATGGTCTATTGCTGTGGGGGTCCGGTGCCGATTTACAAGTTATTTTCATATTGCAGGAAAAGGCAATCCGAGCCATCTATGGCCTTAGATCACGTAACTTATTTAGAGTATTCTTCAAGGATTTTAACGGTAGCATCTCAATACCCTTTTGATTGTATTATGTTTGTACGTAAAAACTTGCACCTTTACTCGCAAAAATTTGATTTTCATAGCTTTGTAGCGGTAGCTTACATAACATTTGACATCCATAAATGTTCCATAAGGACCCCAATTGCATAAAGAATATTTCTATTTCTTTCTATTGTTATATATTTATTTCTAGGGTTAGCACTTATATATTTCTAGGCCTCACGGCCACTTGTCCCATCGCGATCCTATTGACATGGGATCGCCGTCACAGTGTAAGGGCTCTATAGGTCGGACATTTTGGTTGGACATTCTCAAACAACGACAGTACGCCTTTGCGTTTATTGCACCCTTGGTGTTATTAAGGTATTTTTACCACTTATGTAAACTGGTTATGTAAACTAGTTAAATCCTTAAATGTCTTAATTATAAAAGGATAACTGAACACAGTGTAGTCCGTTTAGAAGGATAGAATTTGTTCCCATAACTGTTTAATGAAGCATGCGTTCTCTTCCCGTTTTTATGTATTTTTAGGGCCTCTTCTATATAACCAACTTAACGCCATAGTGGCTATTTACCCCCTAACTTATACCTGCGTTAAAAAAAACAACTTCAGGAAGCGCTCCTGAAATTGTCCTATGATGTACAGAGAACTTACTCATTGTTCCAAAATAACTAACTCTTAATATAATTTACAGCATAAAGTAATGTATAGTCATTAGAGTATTAATAATATTGTAATAATGTATGTTATATAATAGGACGTAAGGGGGCCCACACAACATCTTTCGGGCCCCAAGTCAACCTCTCCTGCCCGTGGCGCGTCCTGCTGAATAACGAAAGAGGCCCTGACGAACCACCCACCAACCCGCACTGGACCAGCGTGGTGGGGTATGGTCCAATCCCCCTAAAATGATACGACACTGCCCCGGCCCCCAGTTCCCGGCAGCTCTGCTATTCCGGGCCAAGGCGGCGGTCTCGGTAAGGGCAGAGCAGGGGTTGCTAAGAATCTCCGGGTTACGGAAGGCCGCCACACCACACTGACCTTGGCGACGTATAACGGACGCACGCTACGGCTCGACTCACATCTGGCTCAACTCGAGGAGGAGTTGAAGCACATAAGATGGCATGTTCTCGGGCTGTGCGAAGTCCGTAGAGAGGGTGAGGACACACTGACCCTAGAGTCTGGCCATCTTATGTACTTCAGGGAAGGAGGTAATCCGTCACATGGCGGCGTCGGGTTCCTAGTCAACAAAGTCCTCACTGACAACGTTATTGAAATCTCCAGTGTGTCGGCGAGGGTTGCGTACCTCGTAATTAAATTAGCCAACAGATACAACCTAAAGGTTATTCAAGTGTACGCTCCAACGTCGACATACTCGGATGATGTCGTAGAAGAGATGTATGAGGACATTTCTCGAGCCTTACACAACACCACTAAGGCTCACTATAACGTTGTCATGGGGGATTTTAACGCAAAAGTGGGTGTACAGACTTACAGCGAATCGATGCTGGGACCATGCGGCTTTGGAAGTAGAAATCATAGGGGGCAAATGCTCGTCAATTTCTTAGAGCGCGAGGGGCTTTTCTTAATGAACTCGTTCTTTAAGAAACAGCCCCAGAGGAAATGGACGTGGCAGAGCCCCGATACTATGACTAAAAATGAGATCGACATCATATCGGACAAAAAGCGAATATTCAGAGATGTCTCAGTGATCAATAGGTTTAAAACCGGAAGTGATCACCGACTTCTCAGAGGCACTCTGAATATCGATTTCAAGCTTGAACGCTCTCGATTGATGAAGTCCACGCTCCGGCCAAATCTACTCCAATCGCTCGCTGGTTCCGACGTTTTCCAACTCAAATTGGAAAATCGATTCGCTGCCTTGGGATCCACAATTGACGTAGATATCGACGAAGAACTCGACCAAGTTGTGGAAATTCTTCGGGACGAGGGTGCAAAGTTCTGTGAGTTGCGACGTACGGGCAAACGGTCTAAGCTTTCGAAAGAGACTCTGGACCTAATGGACAAGAGGCGGAACGATCCATCAGTCACTTCGGCAGAGCAACGGGCTCTGAACAAGTCCATCTCCAAGCTGTTAAGACGTGACCTCCGAAGCTCCAATACACTCTTAATACAGAGAACAATTGAGCAGAACCGGGGGTCCAAAGTCTTCTTACAACAGCTTGGAAGGAGCCACCTGTCGAAGTTGACCAAAACAAATGGAGAAGTCGTCACGTCAAAGCCAGAGATTCTTTCGGAAGTTTACACGTTCTATAGCCAGTTATACGCGTCGCACTCACCCTACCCTACGCCGAGTGAGAAGGATTCAAGAGCCACATTAACCCGCCATGCGACGGAGGATCTACCCGACATCAGCTTGGAGGAGATCGAGGCAGCTCTTGGGCAACTTAAAAATGGAAAAGCCCCGGGAGAAGACGGAGTCACAACCGAGCTTCTAAAAGCTGCCGGCAAGCCGGTGCTGAAGGAACTTTGGCGTATATATAACTCGGTTCTTTTCTCCGGGAGAACTCCTAGGGCGTGGCAGCGGAGCTTGGTTGTGTTGTTCTTTAAGAAAGGCGACAAGACCTTACTGAAGAACTATCGACCAATTTCACTCTTAAGTCACGTCTATAAATTGTTCTCAAGAGCCATTTCGAATCGCCTTACACGAAGACTTGACGAAGCTCAACCTGCAGAGCAGGCCGGGTTCCGACGGAGTTATAGCACCATAGACCATATTCACACAGTGAGACAGGTTATACAGAAGACCAAAGAGTATAACCAGCCCCTGTGCATGGCGTTTGTAGACAATGAAAAAGCTTTTGACTCCGTCGAGACCTGGGCTGTTCTCGAGGCCTTGCAGAGGTGCCAAGTCGATTGGCGATATATCGAGGTGTTGAAGTGTCTATATGACGCCGCTAATATGTCCGTAGTAATCCAGAATGTCCAAACCGAGCCTGTCCTGCTGCGACGTGGTGTGAGACAAGGAGATGTTATATCTCCGAAACTCTTCTCCGCTGCGCTGCAGGACATGTTCGAAACGTTAAACTGGAAAGAGCGCGGAATCAATATTAATGGCGAGTACATGTCACACCTACGATTCGCAGACGACATCGTCATCTTGGCGGAAACCTTACAGGACCTACAGGAGATGGTGAGCAGCCTGGCTGAATCTTCTAAACACATCGGTCTTCGGATGAACTTGGATAAAACCAAGGTCATGTTCAACGAGCTCGTTGATCCGGGTCCGCTCGCTGTTAATGGAGTACCTCTCGAAGTTGTCCAGGAATATGTCTATCTAGTGTTACATATAAAATTCATAGGAATTTTATTTATCATTATTTTGTAGGAATCTATCGATTTGATTTTTCAATTGATTCGATTCATAGATTTTCGACTTAGCGTGTCACATCTCTAATTCAACCTCATCACTAGACCGTGGGGCTGTCATGGTAGGACATTCGTAAATTCGTCTGCTTTTCCGATTTGACTCTCCGGCCGACTGGTTGGTCTCGGCAACAGAGGAGAAGCACTTGTGAGCCCTACCAATGGCTTTTTGGCCCATTCATTGATGTCCGTTTGAGAGACCTCCGTGGGGTTGGCAGTTAGAGACGGACCTCATGCAGCCCTAAATTTCCCCCATCGGAGGTCTTTGATTTTCCCACCACAACGCAGTGATGCCTAGGCGTTAGAGAGGTCGTGCAGCCGGGTGACTACCCGGGGATTGGACCGTACCTCCACTCCACACTGAATTATGTCCGCGGACTTGCCCGGACATGTCAAGTACTCATTTTCTTAATTTACGGCGCCCAACATAATTCGTTATTTTAACCGAGAAAACAAACGTCAGTTCCCAACTCGCCCAACTCCCTGAGATTGTAGAAAGCTAGCCGGCACTTTATAATTGTAATTTTAAAATATAAATCCTAGAATACTTGCATAATTTAATTAACAAATTAATTAACAGAAATCAAACTTACATTTGGCAAAACAATCTTTTATTTATTCCGAACCTTTAACATTCACATCCACTCTCTTTTGATTTTTTTTTTTATAATTTTTATTATGTAACACTAGGACAAACGCTCCAATTAGGCAAAAAGAACTTCGAGAGAGAAGCCAATAGAAGAATTCAGCTAGGCTGGGCAGCATTTGGTAGGCTTCGTCAAGTCTTCTCGTCACCCATCCTTCAAAGTCTTAAGTCGAAAGTCTTCGACCAGTGCGTCCTTCCGGTCATGACTTACGGTGCCGAGACGTGGACACTCACGGCTGGACTAATCCAGCGGTTCAAAGTCGCTCAAAGAGCTATGGAAAGGGCTATGCTCGGAGTATCTTTGAAGGACCACATCAGAAATGATGTAATCCGACAAAGAACCAGAGTCACCGACATAGCCCACCAAATTAGCAAACTGAAGTGGCAGTGGGCTGGTCACATTAGCCGCAGAACTGACAACCGTTCGAGCCATAAGGTCCTTGAGTGGAGACCGCGACTCGGCAAACGTAGTGTTGGACGCCCTGAAGATGGGATGACGACATTCGAAGGCTGGCTGGAGTGAGCTGGATGAGAGTGGCCGAAATTCGGGAGCGGTGGCGTGCATTAGGGGAGACCTATGTCCAGCAGTGGACGAACGTGGGTTGCTGATGATGATGATGATGATGATGAATGTATGTTATTGTTATAATGGTAATTATTGTTTATAATAGTAAAATTATTCTAAGACTCTCGCTTAGCCTGGAACACAGGCATCCTAGTTCAGGTAAATATAAACACTGATTGTAAGACTATTTTTTGATCATAAGTTTGTGCTAGATTTAAGTTATCTCGCAATAAATACATATTTTATCGATCTATTCTTTATTAGCACGACTTTCGGTTAGTACGACGTAATGTCGCCGCCCCTTAGCCGTCGTTAATATAACGGATTCTACTAGAATATTGTTGTAATCGGGTTGATGGTACATGTTCAAATAGTACTACTTATGTTTGAATCTTTGCTATTAACAATACATTACCATGGTAAGTAATTTATTACTTATATTTATGGTACCTATATTAGTTTATTACTTATTACTAGATTAATACCAGTTACGTTCAGAGTTGTTTGCCTAATTCTCGTTATTTGCACCTTGGCAAAACTTAACCTTTTACAATTAATGCTCCTTGGCATAATTCTGTCGATTTGTATTGTTTGTAGGTACTCAAGTTCAGAGTTTTTTTCCTAACTCTCGTTATATGCTCCTTGGCAAAATTGTACCATTAACAATTCATGCTCCTTGGCATAATTTGTCCATTTGTATTGTTTTTTGGTAGGTACTTAAGTTCAGAGTTTTTTTTTTAACTCTCGTTATATGCTCCTTGGCAAAATTGTACCTTTAACAATTCATGCTCCTTGGCATAATTTGTCCATTTGTATTGTTTTTAGGTAGGTACTTAAGTTCAGAGCTGTTTACCTAACTCTCGTTATATGCTCCTTGGAAAAATTGTAGGTACCTTTAACAATTAATGCTCCTTGGCACCATTCTGTCCACTTGTATTGTTTGTACCATTAGTACCTAATGTTCAAGCTAATTTTTGAACGTATTCGTTCTGTTTGATTTATCTGAGCCAATATCTGACTCCCGAGGAATGGAGACTAGATGGAACCTCGGCTTGTTGTTGTACTAGGTATATAATAATTATCATGACAACTCGGTAGGTACGTAATCTTGATTATGCGTAACGACTTAAAATATATATGTAACTTAAAATATATGTGTACAGGAACGTAACTTTTAACTCATAAAGTAAATAAAGTAAAGTATCAGCCTATATACCGTCCCACTGCAGGGCAAAAGCCTCCATCGCAGTAATCAAATCATCGCTACTATGATGGGACCAGGCTCGATCACCACGCTTGCCCAATGCGGATCGGCAATCACCACCTCGAGCCATTTTCGAAAAATACGAAACATATTTTTGCTCGACCCGGGACCCCGAGACCGCGGCCGGCACTTAAACCACTAGACCAACGGGGCGTTACTTATAAATCAATATTAAATAAATAAATGCCCAGACAATTTCACCAATCAACCCGGTCTCAAACCAGGGCAACCGATGTACCTAATACTAAACTTATGAGTACCAAATGACGATTATTAACTGAGGGCTGACCCAGAACACACAGACCCACGAAAACTAAATAAAAAATATAGTTTCTTAAATTTACTTTACCGGGAATCGAACCCGGGACCTTCCGCGCTTTGGCAAACACCTTAGGCACTGCGCCATCGAGGTCGTCGTATTACTTCGAACAAGGTATACAGTAAAAGTTACAATCACGGTAGCTTTTAACGTTTGTTGCAATAAGCTATGAAGGTAGGTGTCTGCTAATCGAAGGATGCTTGGCATTAGTTGAAACATGTACTTACATAATTATTATTGTGTCAACTGATGACACGGAATATTGGTTTATTCCTAATAGCCTATGATAGCATCCTTTGTTGCAAGGTTATATTAAAATACACATTAGTAGCTCACAAATATGGTATTGTAAAATTTAAGTAGGTACATGTAAATTTTTTTTGATGCAGTTAGGTCAGTGACGATTTATCTACGTACGTACCTGCATATTATTATGTAGGGTAGGACAAATAGTGAAAATAATATTTACGTACCTACGAGCATACCTTGTACGTACGAGTATAATGGTTATTGGTATTTGCAACTCAATAGTTGTTTGTTTATGCTTGAACATTTACGGGTAATTTTATGCACGACATGGGTTCGTTATTTCCCTCCTTTTTTTTTTTTTTGAACACTTTTGCGTTTCTATATATTTTAACCACTTACTTGAGGCTCGTCGCCACGTGTGGTGTCCTGTCGGATATTCAATAAAACACAGATACACGTTTCACCAAGCTGTGCACGCGCGTCCGTACGGGTCGGCGGCTGGCCGGGTAATGCCCCCTCCGCTCCGTGCGCCCGCGCGTCACAACTTGCCCTTTATTATACGTCACACTTATCGTTATCAATTTTATTCTCATAGTCACACAGTTCATGTGGTCACACAGCTCACGTGGTCACACAGCTCACGTGGTCACACAGCTCACGTGGTCACACAGCTCACGTGGTCACACAGCTCACGTAGTCACACAGATCACGCAGTGACACAGATCACGTAGTGACACAGATCACGTAGTCACACAGATCACGTATTCACACAGTTCACGTATTCACACAGTTCACGTAGTCACACAGTTCACGTAGTCACACAGTTCACGTAGTGACACAGCTCACGTAGTCACACAGCTCACGTAGTCACACAGTTCACGTAGTCACACAGTTCATACATCATCATAGCCAACAGTCACACCGTCATACAATCTATTACTTACCTATTATTATTGTATTAACTGTGATACGACCACAAGTTATTCTGTGTCTTGATAACTACTCGTTTTATCACATAGGCTAGCAATTTATTCCTGTCGTTATAATCTTATATCTTTGTTTCAAAATATAATATGGTATATGCTTTATGGTACTTAGGCTGGTGTTATTTTCCACGCAAGTAAATTAAATAATATTTATAATATAATCTTCCATACATACTAACCATATACGACTTTGCATAGTACAGATGTACCTAGTCAACAAATAAGTGATTAATAATACCGTAACTTTATATCATCATCATCATTTCCCTGCCCTGGTCCCAGGTTATCTGGGGCCGGCGCTGTATGTTTTCTTCTTCCATCCAATACCGTAACTTTATATGTCAATATGTTAATCTATATACATAATTATTATATGCCTAAATAGGTTCATCCTGCTGTACGAGCTGACCTACACTGTATTTTAAACATTTTTTTTTTTTGTGTTTGCGATCAAACCTACTTTTCATAAGACTCATATTCTTATCAATGCGCATCTTTGCCTTATCCCTTCTAATTTGCAAGTCCTGTTGCCGAGAGTCAGGATCCTGAGGTTCACCAGATGGATACCCTGGGAAGCGTGTGTTTCAGTGACCAAACATAAGGCTAAAAGGCGAAGTCCCCGTGGTGGCATTGGAAGTATTATTGATTCCCCAGATAACATTAGGTAATTAGGTATCCCAACTACACTCGCGATTCACTCGTACGACTTGCCCGTTAGAGCGAGGACTGGCTATTGCATTCATCACATGCTTAAACTGCATTTTTTCCGCAAATTGCTTAAAGTATCGGCTAGTAAAAGCTTTGCCCCTATCTGTGATCACTCTTACTGGATTCCCAAACTGATTGAAAATATCTTTGAGTAAACCTATTGCTTCTACCGAGCTACAGCTCTTCGCCGCCTCGGCAAATACAAATTTCGTAAAAGAATCGATGACGACTAGAATATACGCATGTCTACTCCGACTCTTGACAAAAGGCCCCCAGTGATCCGCATGCAACGTATGCATAGGGACTGCCACCTTTTCAGTAGGATGTAATTCTCCTTCTATTCTACCATAACTACCCTTACTAAATGCACATCGCAAACGGGTGCGCTCCATTTGGCCGAAACTCAAATGAACTAATTTTCTTCGATATAAGGCTCATTTAATAGAATTTTTTCTTGAACTAATTTCGGTTTCTCTAATTTCATTTCGTATAATTATTGTTTGATATAATGTTACAGGTGCCATAATCACATTTTATATACCACTCTTTTGATATAAAAATCATTTTATATAATGCTTAAGTAATATAAAAATCATTTGGTATAATGCTTTAATGTTATAAAGTATTCTAATCATATTACTTACAAACATTAGGGCGAACCCAACTCAGCCTACTTCGACTTTCACGTGGTACTTGTCTGCCCTACCCCTAGAGTGTAATTTAATAAGGCGGAGGCGCGGAGGGAAGCAGCCCCCACTCGCTGTAATAAGGTTCAGGCACTCGGGCTCTCCGTAGCGGCTGAGGCTGGTCGCCGAAGGAGCATGGGTGCCTGAAGCTCATTACGCTAGGGTGGAGGGGCTGGCTTCCCGCAGCGCCTAAGCACACGAAAAACGAATGAATGCTGCATGCCTGCCTGGATGCTGCATATCTGCCTGCATGCCTGCAGCATGCTGCATGTTTGTATAATGAAATGAAATGAAATGAAATATTCTTTATTCAATTTAAGTCCATACAGAACGTTTATGAATGTCAAATATTATGTAAGCTACCACTGGTTCGGAAAGTAGATTTCTACCGAGAAGAACCAGCAAGAAACTCAGTAGTTACTCTTTTCAAATGTGTGATCATTACAATTGTTATTGTGATACTAATAAAAAACATTATTATGATTAAAGTAACAGTATGTTATACAATGCGTATAGTCTGTATCGTTTAGATAATCGTCAAATAAAATTATACATAAAAAATATAATGAGAGAATTGATTAACATGTCCAGGAATTCTTATCATTTAAATAATCTTCTACATTATAGTAGCCTTTCTGCATCAAGCAGTTTTTAATATGAAATTTAAATTTATGTAGCGGTAAGTCAATAACTTTTTGTGGTAACTTATTAAAAAGTTTTATGCTTAATCCCACATATGAATTGCCAATTTTATGAAGTCTCAGATTTGGGATCGCAAGCCTATGTTTATTTCGTGTGTTAAAGCTATGAAAATCAGATTTTCGCGAGTAAAGGTGCAAGTTTTTACGCACAAACATAATACAATCAAAAATGTATTGAGATGCTACGGTTAAAATATTAATTTCTTTGAATAATTCTCTAAGTGAGTCACGTGATCTAAGGCCATAAATGGCACGGATTGCCCTCTTCTGCAATATGAAAATGGCTTGCAAATCGGCACCGGACCCCCACAGCAATAGACCATATGACATCAGACTATGAAAATAGCTAAAATAAACCAGTCTTGCAGTCCCAATATCAGTCAGATTCCTTATCTTTCTTACTGCGTATGCAGCTGAACTAAGTCTCCCTGCCAAGGCAGCAATATGGGGGCTCCACTGCAATCTTGAATCCAGAGTGATGCCTAGAA
This sequence comes from Cnaphalocrocis medinalis, assembly GCA_014851415.1. Classification (NCBI taxonomy): domain Eukaryota; kingdom Metazoa; phylum Arthropoda; class Insecta; order Lepidoptera; family Crambidae; genus Cnaphalocrocis; species Cnaphalocrocis medinalis. The sequence goes on along the minus strand of CM026298.1, from coordinate 11,440,130 downwards.
AAACAGTGGAGTTAATGATTTCGATGGGTTCGTTATTCAAGACTATATTGATATTGACCTGCCTTACATTAGGCATTGTGAACTTTACACATTTAGTTTTCTTTGAATTAAGAACTAAGTTATTAGAAGTGAACCAGTGAAGTACTTGGGACAGAGTGTTATTTACATCGTCAACATTTTCTTTTTGTCTATCAACCTCAAAAATCAAGGATGTATCGTCAGCAAATAACACTACATCACATAGATCTTTAGTATAATAAGGAAGGTCATTTATGTAGATTATAAACAACAACGGCCCCAATATAGAGCCTTGGGGCACACCCATAATAAGAGGGGCGCCCGAAGAGTCAGTTCCATTGACATTCACCTTCTGAATCCTATCAGATAAATAAGATTTGATTAGACTAAGTGAATTGTCTAAGACACCGTAATGGCGTAACTTCATGAGCAACGTTTCATGATTGACGCAATCGAAGGCTTTAGATAAATCACAGAATATTCCAATAGCATCCCGCTTTTTTTCCCAGGCATCAAAAACATGCTTGACAAGCGCCACTCCAGCATCAGCAGTGGATTTACCTTTTGTAAATCCAAATTGCTTACTGTGCAATATTTTATTCAAATTTAAATGAGATAATAACTGTGTGAATATTACTTTTTCATATATCTTGCTAAGAGCTGGCAGTATAGAAATAGGTCTGAAGTTAGACGGGTCACTTTTCTCTCCCGATTTATATAATGGTATTATTTTACTGTATTTCATCATATCGGGAAATTCACCGTCGTCAACACATTTATTGAATATTATTGCCAAGTGGGGTGCGATAGCATGTATTATATTTTTTAGTATATCTACCGATATGCCCCATAAATCCTCAGTTGGTTTCATATTTAATTCTTTGAACGTTTTTAAAATTATATCAGTGTTAACATGAGTAAATCTAAAAACAGTGTTGCATTCATCAACATGTGATTTCAGTAGAGAAGCAGCCAGAAGTGGGCTTGAATTCAGTTTGTTGGTGGTTGTGACTGCTATATTAGAAAAGAAAGACTGAAATGTTTCTGCTACTCCAGAGTCAGAAACAACTGCTTTTCCATCAATTTTGAGAGAGAGCTTGTTGTCTTTTGTTTTATTTTTACAAGTCTCCTTATTTATTATCCTCCATGAGATTTTACTTTTATTAGTGGCTTTTATTATTTTGTCTTTGTAATAGTTCGACTTTGCCATTGCACATACTTTTTTGAATAACTTGGAGTATGTTCTGACATATTCAATTAAATCAGGGTCATTAGAATTTGCTTTAATATCATACAATTCAAATAGCCTTTTTCTGCTTTTATAGATGCCTGTAGTGGCCCAGTCACTGAATTTAGTTTTGGAAGTATCTAGTTTGATGGTTTTTTTGGTAAAAATCTCGTTAAATTCTTTTTCAACTACATTAAAAAGCTTATCATAAAGTTGGTTTGCATTTCCATCTGTACAAGATAATGCCGGCACCTTCCTAGAGATATTATCTTTAAATCTTTCTTTACGGTTCGCCGTGATCGGTCTGCACACAAAACTACAGGAAGAGGGTGCATGACGGTACTCAAATACTGCAATCTGTCCACAATGATCTGAATTTATAAAATTTATAATGGATTTATCTAATACATCACAGTTACAAAATATGTTATCTAAACAAGTCGCTGTGGTGGGGGTAACTCGTGTGGGTTCGTTAAAAAGATGATGTAAATTAAATGACTTGAAAAGATTCAGAAACCGCATCGAGTTCTGTGAAGTATCTAAAATATTTATATTAAAATCCCCACAAACAACTACTCTTTTGTTAGATGAACATAATTTCCTTAACACATCTTCCATAATAGATTCAAATGAAGTAAAATTCCCAGATGGAGGTCTGTACACACAGACAATGACATGTCGTTCAAGCTCAACACATGCTAGCTCAATAGTTCGCTCAAGTGAAAGTGAAACAATATCTTTACGTTCTTTATATTTAATGCAGTTATTTAATAAAATTAGTGACCCGCCTCTGATTGCCGACCTTCTCATGAACGAACTACCGACGCTATAGTTATCTATATTAATAATTAATTCATACTGTCTTAACCAGTGTTCCGTAATACATAATATATGGACATTCATATCATTTAAAAATAATTCAAGTTCAAGTAATTTGCCAGACAAACCCTGTATATTCTGATGAATAAGGTTTAGGTAATTAGGGTTTCCTTTTGTCACTGGTTTGCAAGAGGATTTCTCTATTGTCGCAAATTGTAATTTAAATTATTATCAATCATAACATCAAATGTCGGGGTAATAATCTTATTAATATTAAACGCTAACAGAGTAGCTATTTCCTTTTTAGGGTTCCGTAGCCAAAATGGCAAAAACGGAACCCTTATAGTTTCGTCATGTCCGTCTGTCCGTCTGTCCGTCTGTCCGTCTGTCCGTCTGTCCGTCTGTCACAGCCGATTTACTCGGAAACTATAAGTACTACAGTGATGAAATTTGATGGGAATATGTGTTGTATGAACCGCTACAAAAATATGACACTAAATAGTAAAAAAAAGAATTGGGGGTGGGGCCCCCCATACATGTAACTGAGGGATGAAATTTTTTTTTTCGATGTACATACCCGTGTGGGGTATCAATGGAAAGGTCTTTTAAAATGATATAAAGTTTTCTAAAAAACATTTTTCTTAAAGTGAACGGTTTTTGAGATATCAGCTCTCAAAGTCGTAAAAAGTATGTCCCCCCCCCTCTATTTTTATAACTACGGGGTATAAAATTCTAAAAAAAATAGAGGTGATGCATGCTAATTAACTCTTTCAACGATTTTTGGTTTGATCAAAGTATCTCTTATAGTTTTTGAGATAGGTTGATTTAAATATTTGCTGCTACGGAACCCTTTGTGCGCGAGCCCGACTCGCACTTGGCCGGTTTTTAATCTTATGAGGCAAATAAAAAGTTTTGCCAGTCAACAAAAACTTATTGTCTATAAATTTGTTTGTGTCAAAAAACACAAACTTGTCACTATGACTATATGTCAAGTTGTATATTAATGTATTCAACAAATGAATACTGTTATTTTGGCTAGGTGTGTAGTACCTAGAAAAGGGGAAGGCACACAAAAAAATTTTTTTTACATTCAAATCACATAAGGTTGAGAATCCCTGAAGAAAGTCTTTTTTACTAGTTTCTAAGGCATTTCCAATCATAAGTACGATTATAGATTCCTTACTAAATTTACACTTTCGAATCTTGTCAATAATTTGCTCTAATGAAGCATTAGGCATACAATAATTTGTAACACTACATTTACATTTTTCATTTAGAAGTGGTCCATAACTAATTCCAATACTATCAGAGAAAATTGAAACATTTTTATTCACTAAGTTGACAGCATCCACAAGCTGAGGTTTATCTTCCACCTGGTCAGCAAGGCTGGGTTCTGTCCCTGAATGACAATAACATTGTTCAATAAAGCGGCTCGCAGCGAGAATGTGTTCGCTTATTTGTCCTTGGGCCGAGTTGTATTTATCGGTCATTCGCTCTAATGACCGGTGCAGCCGCGAGATGTCAGCCTGCAGCTCCTGTGTGTCAGTTTCATATTTATACCTACTTTCATCCAACTTCTTACTATATAGTTCTAAACTATCAAGTAGGTCTATTCGTTTTTTTCCTTAATAATAAATTATTCTGATGGCATTTTTGCCTTCTAACTAATTTCTCAGTTTTCTTAATATAATTATTTAATTTTATATATTTCTTAAATCTATTTTTCCTGCCTTTCCTAGCCGTATCATTCTTCGAACATAAGTTAGTTCTCTGGTTTGCCCTCTGCTCAGCCGGAGACCCGATCAACTCTTCATATAGGCTGTGGGTATGTAATGCCTCTTGACACCGCTTGTCTTCCTCATACTGTTGTATAAGTTGGTTGGCGTCCCGTAGCTCCACCTCGAGGTCTTGGATACGTTGCAGGGCCCGCTCATAGGTCTCACTACACTGGTCAAATCTGGTCACTGTGTCAAGTAGTTGATCTCGTTCAGCCAAGACATCCATAAGCTGAGCATGCAGGTCGGCCAGTTCACACTTTAGTTGGGTGTTGTTGTTAATAATTTTGAGAGATTCTTGTTCATTCTCATCCCGTTCGTTGAGGATTTGGGTGTTGTCCTCCCTGAGTTCTTTTATTTCCTCTAGGGCCCTTTTTAACTTAAGCTCTAATTCCTGGGAAGTGGTCTTCCGAGTCATCTTCTTGGGGTAAGCTCCACTACCAGACATACCTGGAATATACCGACTTTATAATTTTAGTCCAAGTCCTAGTCTTAAAGATTATAGTACGCAAAAGTTTGTCGGAGGGCAGTGGGAGCTGCTCCGGGGGCTTTAAGCCCCGGGCGTTGGTAAGGCCGTGCTGGCGTGCCTCGCTGTCCATGGGTGGGACGCGGCGCCAAGGTTTGTTTAGCCCGTATCCCACCCCGTAACCGTGGATAAGCCGGGAACAGCCCCAGGTGTTTTAGTTGGTATGCCTATTGACCGGCCTCAGAACAGCTAAGGCCCCAGTCATGGGAGAGCCCCACACTACCCGTCGGTCTCCCAGCCGAGGGTGTGCATAAGGCGCCGCCGCCGTTGTGAGCCAATGTTCCCAATTCATTAAAAGACCGTATAGATCGGAACCGCGGGCAGAGCCTCCGTTAGAGTCTCCGATCCCTAACCGTTCGCATAGCTTGGAACCGCGGGCAGAGCCTCCGTTAGAGTCTCCGATCCCTAACCGTTCGCGTAGCTTCGAACCGCGGGCAGAGCCTCCGTTAGAGTCTCCGATCCCTAACCGTTCGCATAGCTTGGAACCGCGGGCAGAGCCTCCGTTAGAGTCTCCGATTCCCTAACCGTTCGCACAAATTGTAGCTGCAGTTAGAGCCTCCTAAAAGTAATTTGACTCACATTAGATCTTATCAACGGTCCAGCGGAGGCGCACTCGCCGCCTCGGACACAATGTTAGCATAGGTATTCTTACGTTGAGTGGTAAACATTCATCTAACGAGATTTAACAAAAAATAAAACGTCATGCAAACTCACCTGTGTATCGCGGCAAATGTTCCACATGCACACACTCCCAAAAATGAATTACCATTAAAATTTATTACTCTACTCAAGATAATAACACACGCAAAATAACATCGTTTTAAGGAAATTAGATGGTCTTGGCAAGAATTTCAGATTACATTACATACATTGTGATATTATTTACCAAACAGTTCTGGTCTCTTTTTTACACAATTTGTACATAAAATAAGATGATTTTATGGTCTGACATGGTGCAAATTTAATGCTCTCGTTTACAACCACACCATATCGGGTGCTCTAATACAGGCTGCATCCCTACACGAGGGCACACACTTAAGCATCAAACTGTAGCACTACATCAGTATAGTACATAGATATGAATAAATACGATGATTTTATGGTATGACATGGTGCAAATTTAATGCTCTCGTTTACAACCACACCATATCGGGTGCTCTAATACAGGCTGTATCCCTACACGAGGGCACTCACTTAAGCATCAAACTGTAGCACTACATCAGTATAGTACATAGATATGAATAAATAAGATGATTTTATGGTATGACATGGTGCAAATTTAATACTCTCGTTTACAACCACACCATATCGGATGCTCTAATACAGGCTGTATCCCTACACGAGGGCACTCACTTAAACATCAAACTGTAGCATTACATCAGTATAGTACGTAGATACGAATAAATAAGATGATAGAATAGTGCATGTGTACATTAGAATAGAAACTGTTTGATAAATAAAGTAAAAACTGTTAAAATTACCTTCCTATTCATAATTTTTAGATATACACTTAAAACGAACCATCATTTTGAGTAGTTATCTAAGTCCTTGAATGTATTTTAGCACGACCACTGCACTGCTAGAATTATTCTCACAAATGAATAAAAGCCGTCGTCAGCATAATGTTTCCGGCGCGTAAGTCCAAAGAATTTACAATTGAATAATTAGTACGATAATTATGTGTTTCTTACACGTAAACTATTATTGTTTTATAAAATATTTTAGTTATTTAACGTATGAAAGACAAATCAACCTCAAATTTCAAATTATTTTCCTATTTTGAGTGTTGTAATAATAGAGAAGTGGGGGATGATAAAAATATTTTGATTCAATAGAGGTGGGTAATAACTTTCAAATTATAACATCAACTCATAGTAACCTTGCCACTGGTTATAGGTGCATTAAAAATGTTGCATTACCTGCACAAATATCAACTACAAATTTGTATGGAATACTAACAAGAAAACTCGGAAACATTTTGACATATCAACCAGATTGGTTGTGATATAAAAATGTACATATAAAATATTGGTTAACTAATCCAGTGAAAACTGTTCTTTAGTAACGTACAGTAACACACAGAAATAATTTTGCTTACCAATTACTTCCAGGCTCACTCGCACATTCAAACATTACCTGCTAACGTAGCGACAATGGGTATATCATTTTGTCACCGTACACTTTAAGCCAATGAATTTGAACAAATTACATGGTAACTATTATTGTATGACTAACTGAAAAAAGTTGTTACTGGGCAGTTGATTTTGGTACAAATAAATAAATAAATATAATAATAAATCAAACATCCTCTAAACATTGAGTACTCTCAGTTGTACAAGGAAACAGAAATCTTACTATAAGCTACCTCTTCTAATTAATCTTTAGGTGAAAGACGTTTGCCAAATGAGGTACCTATATGGTTGATGTACTTATCAACTAATAATTAGTAAATATGTGATTGTCACGATATAATACCATCAGGCGGACCGTAAGCTTGTTCGCCACCATAAAAAATGGTTTAGTAACCTTTACACACAAACATATACAGACATTATTAAATTATCATTTCAAGGAACTATAATTGTTATAAATTTTTTAGAATTCGATTAATTTAGTGAGGGAAAAGTAAATAAAATAAATAAATAGATGCATAACCGATTTGTAAATATACCTATTGCAACTAAAATTTAAACTCCATGGGTTTACTGGTAGATAATGTCTATATAGCGGTGATTTTACTTCATTTTATGAATAACCCTAACAATTCAAGAATACGTCGTAACTTTAATTTAAGTTACGTCTATTTGTTGATTTGTGTTAATTGGATGAACTATCAATCATGTAAATAAATAAAATGTTTTAAAACAGGCAAAACCACGCGCGGTGCGTAGTTCCCACATTATTTACCGCGGCAGTACCTACATATTAAATCGCTGACGAGCCATTACCTAAAGCTAGAATTTTCTGTAAGTAATTTGAGATACTCGTTTGTTTCAATATTGCAGGTTGGCAATATTTGAATGTGTGCAAGTGACTTAAAGTTTTACAGTTTTAATGTGTGAGTGAAAATTTTGGTATACAGGGTGTATCTGTGAACATTTACATCCTTCAAGGAGGTGGTTAGTAAGTCGATTCTCAGCCCATATGACGTGAAAAAACCACACCTTAAATTGGTCCCGAAAATTCGTTCATTTTCCGAAACGATACTGCCCAACAGCTGACCAGATAAGGCAACGACCTGAGCCATCCATTCATGACTACAAACTAGCTGTGCTTATCAGTTTTTGACCTTATTTACAATGCCATACAATCGAATGTTTTCGACGTTTCACGTTTCACTATTTAACATTTTAGGCTGTTTCGTGATTCAAGTGTCGATAGTGATGCGAATTGGCTTTATTCGAAACACTCGAGTATCGAGTGCTTTTAGCGAAACTCATTCAATGGAAAAATCTCTCAACCTTTATCACGATAAACTTCATGAAGTCGGTTCAACTCTTTTGAGACTCGAACCAAGGTTACAAACCATAATCTACCCAAGTTTTAACTGGGAGAGCCATGCTTTGGCATTAATGGGCCGGCTTGACCGGAGTGATACCACTGCCTCACAGAAAACCGGCGTGAAGCAGACCCTGTACTGTGTTTCGCCGAGTGTATCAGGGTACCGGAGGCCCACCCGGGGAGGGGAAGGGGATTGAAGGTTGGCAGCGCACGTGTAACACCACTGGTGTTGCAAGTGTCCATGGGTGGCGGCAATTGCTTACATCAGGTGATACGCCTGCTCGTTTCCTACCTATCACATAAAAAAAAAGTTAACTGGGACTCGAATGAAATAACCTTGAAGCTGCTTTGACGCCATAAGTTTCATGTCTGCAACGCCACGAGCTAAGTGCTCGAAGAACTCGAATGTAAATGAGTTGAAAACCGACAGTTTAGTCAGTTAAATTTAGCTCGCATAGCTGGCCAATTTTTTAAGTAAATGCTAAGTCACCATGAATTCATGACCATGCGTACAAAACATACCAAGCGAGCTAACTTACGAGTAGATCTTAGTTTTGCTATACAATGCAAGTTGCAACCCACAACAGTGGTTTAAAATTGTAATAATAACTCGATAAATTGATTGAGTGCGAAAATTTTACTCGCATCCCATCACTCGGTAAGTCGGTAACCTAGCAACGGCGCGGCTGTTGTGAATGAATGTACAGTCGGCGGCCATCTTGATGGGGGCGGCGCGTGTGCGCCACACTCGCACTGGCTGACTAGCTGTGTTCCAGTCGACCAGCGCCCGCGCCGGCTTGCGCATGTGTCACGTGTGTGTGCCGCGAATTCTGGATTATTGAATAATGTAATTGTAATGATTTCATAGCAAAGTGTGTGTGTGTGTGATTGCGAGGTCTGGCGGGTTTGTGCATATCGATCAATTTTGTGAAATGAAAGTGCCATTTTATGGTGAGTGTTAAGTGAATGCAGAATTATAATGGATTTCCGGGTCGCAATCGCAACTCGCAGGTACAGTGGCCAGCACATCAAGTTACTACACTTTGACCTTGAGCGCATCGAAAGATGAACGGAGAAAATCGCACGAAAGAGACAAATAGCGTTGGGCAGATTCTACTTCACTAGTTTCGTGCCGCCCAGTGCAGCCCGCAACGCGAATTAAACCTTATTTTGCTACGCTAAAAGACCAAACTTATTATTAGATAGACAATGTTTGAAAAACTTAACAAGCAAACGGGCTACTTAAAGCGGGGAATTCAAAATTTGACATTTGGCACTTTGAAATACTTGACATCTACTTTAGAGATAACGATTCGATTTTTATTTACAACATTGTAAGAATTAGCTTTGAAATCTGTAAATGATGTTGAATACCTATATTGTTTCATTAACCTTCAGCTATGACTGTAAAGAACATCGGCGGTTTTCATATAAGTGGTGACTTGAACTAAAATCTCCGCTACCCTTAACGACCTAGGTATCAATGGATTGCTCATTAAGTAAATAATCTAAAACAGCATCACTGTTTTCTTGTAAAAGCGGGAATTTCTTATATTACCGATGTTTTGTTTAGAGGTTATGTTTTATATTTACAAGAATACCATTCCTTAAAATGTAAATAACGAGAATACCATCCTTTGACAGTAGGTCTAGGATAGTCTGTGGTTGGCGGCGCTAGTTTCATTCGTATAGCCCCATATGCTTCTTTCATGGGCTTCTTTCAACCACAGACTATCCTAGACCTACTGTCAAAGGATGGTATTCTCGTTATTTACATTTTAAGGAATGGTATTCTTGTAAATATACAACATAACCTAAGAAGTAGTAAGAAGCTTTTTTTTTTATTTTTGCTAAAGTAGGCAGACTAGCGGCTTAGATTGGAGATAATTATTTGTTACTCAGTGTTATTATATATACAGTTACTTGGTGTTAAAATAAATAGATTCAAGCACAATTAGTACTTTTATTAAAGGCCAAACCAAACAGGTTAGAATAGAATAAATACCTATCTACGTCCCTAAGAAATGACTTAAACCGTTATTTGATTAGCTGTCACTGTCTTTATCTAGCGTCAAACGCGCTACGTTTCGTTTCATCAAATTAAATCAAAATACTTTTTTGATGAAACGAAACGTATTTCGTTTCATCAAAAAAGTATTTTGATTCACCAAAAAAATATATTTCGAATTCTACGAATTAACTTGACAAAGTAGTTCTTTTTAACAAAAAATAAATGTTCTAAGTGTAGGTAATGAATGACGTGGTAAATGGCGATTAATATGAGAGACTACACCTGTAAACGAGAACAAAAACCACAAAAAAAGTAATTACGTGAAAATAGGTAAATAAAAACAATTTGATAATAGTCAGACGACAACCATTTGACACCTCGAAAAAGCATAGATAAAAAATTAGGTTGCACCATGGTTGCACAGGTTGACAGCCAGTCGCCAACAAACAGTAAGATTAAAGCGTGGTTTGAACTGATTTTATGAGATACTCCCGCTTTATCATATTATAAAAATATTTCGATGTAAATCTCCTTTTAATCAGCTATATTGTCATATTTTTTTCATCAAGGGTAATTGTTAAGTCTTATCCCGCCGTAGTTCTTTGCTTATTCAGGAAAACTATAGTGTATTAATTGGATATAAGAAGGGTCTACTTTTATTTCGGATTTTTTTATATCATAATATTGAATTGCATAACATCGAATGGCAGAAACTTCATTTCGCCGAAAATATTTTGGCTCGTATCATTAAGCATAACTCAAAACGCATAATTTTGTAAGGTTGAATCATCTTTAGGTATGCCTAAGGTAAGTTCAATATCCATAATTATGAAACGACTGAACTTTTATACGCAGAAAGTTTAAGTTTCTTATGGTTACCTATCTTAAATTCGAATTTTTTTAGTACGAATAAAAAAATAATAAAATTATCCTTAATGAAATTCTGCCTTCTTCATAGTATGCCAAGTGAAATTCTACTCAATAACATTTCGACTAAATAAACGATAATTATTATGCTAAACGAAAATATGCAAAATTAAAATTTGGATAAGAAAATTATGCTAAATAAAATTCTACCTTCAAGTGTGCGATTAAAAATACGGCCTAAAACATTCGACCAAACAACTATTATCCTAAAGATTTTTTTTAGGAATACCTACGACAGATGATTTGTAAACGTTCGTAAAAGTATCTTTTGCACGTTTTACGATTGAGACTAGAGTCACCACATCTCAGCGTGTTATTCCCGGTTGCGTCCAAAGCGGTCGCTTCGGAGTCCGGGGCACGCTTTGACAATGATCCAGGATTTGGGGAGTCTGGCAATTACAATGAAGCGACTGCCTTCCGACCTTTGCAACCCTTCAGCAGGGGAACCAGACCATCCAATTCACGGTTACACGTTTCAGAGACGTGCAGGTTTCTTCACGATGTTTTCCGAAAGACACGAATCCTGCAACCCACCAAAAATCCCGCAACCCAATCGCATATAAGCGAGGTTTCAGGGCCGTAACCCGGAAGTTTGGAGAGAAGCGAACAGTGTAGTAGACAAGTGATGACTTAGAACACTTCTCCGACCATTGGCGAACCATTGCTTCAAATAGAGTCCAATGGAGACTTTTAGGGGAGGCCTTTGCCCAGCAGTGGGACAAAGGTAGCAGACGAGCAGGCGGATCATAGACACCTGCAATACTAGTGGAGTCGCAAGTGCGCTGCCAACCTTTTATCTCCTTCCCCCTCCCCCCTCCGGGTGGGCCTCCGGTACCCTCACTCACTCGGCGTGCACAGGTGCGGCTTCACGCCAGTTTTCTGTGAGGCAGTGGTATCACTCCGGTCGAGACGGCCCATTCATGCCGAAGCGTGGCTCTCCAACAATCACCATACTTCGCTATAGCATCTTCCCAGAAGTGTGATACGAACGCTAGAAGATCACCTGTGGAGCGTTTCGGTCTAAAACCATATTGTCGGTCATGGAGTAGCGAATGATCTTTTAGGTAGCGGATAAGTTAAGTGTTAAACTATCCGCTCAAATACTTTTTACAATATTCAAAAACAACTCAAGAGACATGATTTGTTTCTTAAACCTACTCAACAACTGCAACGGTTTTTAATTTTACAAAAGTGTTTCAAAGCACTTAACGCATTTAAAAAAATCTACCAAGTTCAATTGGTTATTTACCAAAAACATTCTATGTCTCTTAAAATGTTTTATTAGGTGTGTAGTGTGTTTACAGTTATAAGATGAGGGAAAGTTAATGTGCGAAACAAACCCAATGATAGTCGATCAAACACTGATTTTATTCATAAGTAGATATTAAAAGCTAACTAACCAGACGTAGGTAAACAATAATTATAACCGCGTTATTGACCTAAATTCTGAGTCATCGACAATATACCTATTGTGCGGTCACTGACCCGTACAAGGTGTAAATAAGCAATAGAAAGTTTTGCTATAAAAAAATCTGTCTTTTCTCGTAATAACGACTATATTTTTCTATTTTTTAAAATAAAATGAGTTAAATAAAGTAATTAACTTTAATTTATCATCAAACATGTCCAACTTTTCAAAAATCTCCATACAAAGTATTTAAAACTTGTTCTGACATTTTTCAAACGCCATTTTCTCGGAATGACAGTCATGTGGGTTAACACACTATTGCTTATTTGCGTCCATTTATGAATATCAAATTTTATAATCTACCTACCGCTTATTCGGAAGGTTATTATTCCACCGAGAAGAATCAGAAGAAACTCAGTAGAACTTAAATCTTCTCAGATTTTAATCATAAAATTTTTGAAGAATTTAATAAAATTTACATTTTATAACACAGTGTAGGTGAACAGTTTATCATTTCCACAAATTCTTGTCATTTAGGTATTCTTCAACTGTGTAATAGGCATTTGCCATCAAATAAGATTTAACTTGAGATTTAAATTTATGTATGGGTAAATCAACAAGGGTTTGTGGTAATTTGTTAAAAAATTTGCGAGCGGCAACATTTTTTTCCGGCTTCTTTTAATCTCCGCGGCACGGTGTCCATTGAAATCTACAACAAAGGAAATTGTCTAAATATGTAACTTTAAAACTAATTTAAACACTTTTTTTTACGGACAATGTCGTTTAAGTTTTTAATCTCTCTGATAAAAATTATCTATTGTGAAGGTAATTGTTCGGTTACATCACTTTTTAAAATCACTGACGTAATCGTAAATGTTTACAATACTTAGGTATTATTATATATGCAGGTGTGCAAAGAAGGTAGCAGCAAAGTTTTTAAAGCAATTGTTCGTCTCCAACTTTGATCATACTATATATATATATATATGTCACGTTGAATAAAGCTGTTAAAACTATGCAGTACCTATACATAATAAACAAAAATGAGTAATAAATAAATTAATTAATGTAGGATGGTGGGGCAAGGAAACCGTTTTAGTATATCTTCTTGTATTTAACAATAATATTCTTCCCATCTTTACATCTTCCGTCGTCCGCGGCCATTCGTCTTCTCCCTCACTCTCACACGTCATCCTAATTCAAACATCGTTCTTTACACGTTCCATATCATGCATCTACCGATCGCCCATACCACACTCGGCCATTATGCATTCAGTATGAGTAGTAAATAAATTGGGAACTCTGGCTCACAACGCTGTATCACTCCGCTCGCCAGGCTCGCTGGAGGCGCGCTCGCGCCTCCGTGATACAGCGTTGTGAGCCAGAGTTCCCAATTCATTAAAAGACCGTGTAGATCGGAACCGCGGCAAGAGCCTCCGTTAGAGTCTCCGATCCC